>PVJL010001771.1:135798-235479 GCA_004026885.1 Lyroderma lyra
GAATCTACACACATTGTGTGAGAGGGCTGGAACTGGATGGAATTGGTGTGGTTTGAGGCCCTTTTTCTCTAGATCTTGGAGCAAGGTGGCGCCCAGGTGACATCTGAGTCACACTGGCATCCATCATACACTGACCTTTTATTGGCAGCTTTGGTTTGCCAGACACTGTGCTCGGGCTCACACCCAGGGCGAATGAGGGTGGTGGGTGTGGGCAGAAAGGGGTCCTGAAGTTAGCGAAGGTAGCATTAAGGGGCTCTGAGGGGTGGGGCTGGCTGAGGGAAGCTAGGCTGGCACAGACTGGGTGTCCGGAGAAGGAAAAGCGGCTCACGGAGGGCAGGACTTGGTTTTATATCATATCGTAATGACAAATCATGTCAGCTTAAAAAGTGGCCCTTGGCCAGGAGTCTGACATCATTAAATGATGAGAAATCACTTACAAAATGACCTCACAGGCCCAAATCGTCCCTGAAATTGACCAAACAAATGAATGGAAACAGACAATTTTTCTTCCTTTTTTTCCCAGTCCTTCACTCCGCCTCGCCCTTGCCGTCCCTGAGGAATTGAATTTGAAAAGTTTCCGATTGGCCTTCGGTGCTCTGATTTTCTAGAGGAAAGGAAAACACCTATTAAAAATGTTCGTTCCGGGCGGATGGTTGCTTCCAGCAGCTTCTGGTGCCGGAGTAATGAGTCTAGAATCCCCAGTCCTTGCCCAAATCTCAATGGCGAGTAATTAAATTTCTACTAACAGTTTGTTGTATCACCTCAGTTAGCTTGTTGACATATAATAGGTGCTGCTGAGAGGTACAGCTAGTTAATGATTTTCTTTTACATATTGATATTAGTGCCTGGAGTGGGAACATCTCCTCTTCAGAATATGATTACTATTTTTAAACCTTAAGCACAAGAGGGAAATCCGTTTCTATAAATTAAACAAGAAATTCCGAGAACTTCTATCTTCAGTTCCTATCCAGACACTAATGCATCTCATTCCCTTCGTGCTGTTCCCCCGAGTTATCTGTGTCACACAGGCGACTCTTGCATGTTGTGTCAACTATCTATTGAAAAAAGTTCGAAATGGGCTTGTAACGGTGCCCTCAGCCAGGATGCCAGGTGGGGCGCAGGCCAGGGACAATTCATCGCAGTTACATTTCAAGTTGCTCGGATATTGTAATTCCAAGAAGGAAGTAACCCTGTCAGCTAAAGCTGGAGCTATAATTAAACTGATCCGACATTCACTATTGCTTCCCGGCCTACTGACGTGTTTCTTTTCCCCATCTTTAAACTATATGAAGTCAATTCTCCCCACACACCAGTGGTAAGGGTTGTTTGCCAGCCACTCACTTCTGAAGTGAATAAATTATTTGGAATTCATTATTGACGTGAACAACTCCTCTGATGGAAAAGCCTCATCCGAGTCTCTGGGGACGGGTTCAGGAAGGGACACCCCCTGGCTCTGTCTGCAATGCCAAGGGCAAGGTCCTACAAATGCTCGGGCAGGGGAGGAGGGCAGGACAAAGCCAGCTGCACCTCCACAGTGGCTGCCCCTTAACATGGGTAGCTTTACACATAGTGACAAATATGTCCCAGCATACCCCAGAGTGACAGCCATAGGGTAAGAGGGGGACAGACGTCTTGGTCTGAAAATACCTCTTGTGTGTGGAGGATGCCAGACACCTGGGGCGGTGATAGGCACTGCGGCGGACAGGATCTGAAATGGAATTGAGGTGATGTCATTTTGGCTCTCCTATAACCTGGTTATCTCTCGCCAAGACTTCACGTCTGATTAGTCCGCTTGGAGGGGACAGCGGACCTTATCAGCCTCACTTCCCGACACTCCCGTCAGCTTCAGAAATGCGAGGGAACTTAAGATGAGGTGTCACGTCTTCCTATCAAATTCTTTTGTGAGCCACCCCTGAGTCAGGTGTGTCCTTTGGAAAACACTCAGGCAGGGGGAATGACGTTTTGGCTGGCTTCAGCCTGACGATGCGTTCTGCACTGCCCTCTTCCTGGCTGGCTCTGGGCTGTCTCCTGTGAGTTCTCTTTGTCACCCGTACTGGAAGGGGCAGGACACTAGCTCTGCTCCTGCTCCTTTGCAGTTTGCAGGGAGGGCGAGGCCGCCCCTATCGATGTCCATGTTGGAGCATGGGGAAATCCTCCAGCAAAGTGCTGATGAAGCAAATCCTTCCTAGCTGTCACCTCCTTACCTAGTCGGGTAATTTGGCCACTCCAGCTCCCAGGGTCCTTGACAGGACCCAGATCATACAGCACTTTCTAGAGGACTGATCCTGCCAAGCTTCCTGGCAAAGGAAGAAGTCTGGCTCCTGTGCCAGTTTCCCACTCTCAGATCCACCCTTCACCCCTCCAGCTGCAATGGCTGCACCTACAGCAGATCTGTGACCTTCTCCCATCCTGAAGAGAATTGATGGGTGACAGCAGGGATGGCCATTAGAAAAGCTATGATGTCCAAGAAAAATAACATTGGCATTGGTTGGTTCTTCCCCTGGCGAGTGCCTTTGCCAACTCTCACTCCCATCCCCACCCTGGAGTCATTGAGGGCTTCTGTGAAGCCACATACCAGGAAAAAGATCCTAAACTCATTAATAGGGGCACATTAGCAACTCAGTGTATGGCCCTTGATCCTAGAGAAACTTTGATTTTAAAAAGAAACCTGTAGAGATCAGTGCTTAATCCAGAGGAATGAATCTCTAATGGTGGGATTGCAGGCATGACAGATCTGACATCCTGGAACCCTGGTGAGATATGTATCAGGGTCCCTTGGATCACACCCTCTGAATATTTGTGTCTTAATTGGGGAAGTGGGGATTATAATATCAGGCTTCCTTCTTAGTCATGTCAGAGCTGTAGGATGTGATGACTGTGCACGTGCAGGGAGTCTCTGCCACAAACTGTAAAGTGCATCACATAGCACCATCTAAGCGAGTGTAGTTCACTTAGTGAATGAAGTCCAGACCTCCAACTATTTAGACCAGGAAGGAGAGCCTGCCAGCTGACCTCTCTGTCCCACTGAATTCTGTGCAGGCCCCAAGGAATGCTTTTGCCTGTCCACGCTCTGTCTTCAGGAGGCACATTTGTTTTCCCTTGTCGCCCCTATCAGACAGAGTGAAGTTGCAGGAGATAGAGGCCACTTTATAGACTTTAAGCAGAAAGATGTTTGACAGAGGGGGCTTATAAAACCAGGAGAAGGCCGCCACGGGCCAGTTCTACCCCGGCTCGGGACTGCCTCGCAGATCATAGAACTGACTGCCCAGGGAGCGACTGCTCCTGCCATCACCAGGAAGCGGGAGTCTCAGGGGGTCAGTACTGGAGTCGGCCTGAAAACTCATCATTGAGGAGCTAGCCAGGCATTGGGGAGCACCCTCTGACACATCTGCCTCTCAGCTCCACGACAGGGCGCTAGGGGTCAGCTGCAGAACAGCATTCTATTTCCATGACTGTGCCTGCCAGGAGCAACAGCCAAAGGGAGGAAGATGCCCCTTCCCCACTCCACCTTCCAAACCTGAGAGCACCTGGAATTGGCAGGATGGAACCAACACCTGAACCTCAGCTGCAAACAGCTCTGTGGGTTTTAGTTTCCCAGCCTCCTAGATTGTGAAGAAAGAAATGGGAATGGATGCTGAGTGGCAAGCACCACCCAAGCTTCACATCCACCCCTCAGCATAGCCGAGGCAAGGTGCCACACACTCCAGCAAATTCCAACAGCGAACACAGGGAAAAACACATGCAAAGTGTAAGGAATTGCAGCAGCAAACAGCTTTCCTGTTCGCGTCCCTCCTAGCACCTTAAGAGAACTTCGCTCTAGCCCCAGTGATTAGCGCCTCTTTGCAGGCCCCGACGTCCTACACCTGGCTTCGTGGGCTGTTACAGGCGGCGGGCTCCGGCCCAGGTCCTTTCACACACACTGCACTCGTTTTCAATGAGAGTGGTAGAGGGAACCCCCGCCCCTCCAACTACAGCCCATCCTTCCCCTCCATTTCCCCATACGACAGCCATGTTTCTTCCTGGTACTGGCAACCGGAAGTGACTCGGTCTGCAGGTAAATCCCAGGGGTGAGTGCATGGACCGGCAGAGGTCTATCAGCTAGGCTGCTTTGGGCTGCGAGGGGAAAAAGCAAGCCTGTCAGACTAGCTTTAAAAATGACTTGGATTTACAGTTTCATATAAAGCCCAGAGAGGATGGGCTTTAGATGCAGTTTGATTCTATTTCTCTGCATTTCTCTTGGCTTTTTCCTCTCTGTGTGTTGGCAGGCTTATAGGCTGGCTTCCCTCATGGCCACAAGATGGCTGCAGAAGCAGTGAGGGCAATATACTCTGCATTCACTCCAGGGAAGAGGGAGGGTAGCTTCCCAAAACCCTCCCTCAAAGGTCTTTGATTTTCTCTCTGCCTGAACTTCAATCTTGGTCTAAACCTGCTGTTCTCTGAATCCCTTATACTGTGGATAGAGTCCGTTTCACCCAATCGATTTGTCTGCTAAACACTGGGAGGAGTGGAATGGGGCTGGGAATGCAACTCAGGGTCCACATTCAGGGACAATGACTGGCTTTCAACCTGCCAACCTGGGAACCAAGCTACAAACTAACCACACAGTCAGCCTAAGGTATGAACAACTGAGGACACGTGCACGAGCATCAGGGGCAGGACTGCCCATCGACACTTGTGGGTGAGGTTAATTCTGGGGGGCAGAGTCAAAAGTTGGGCTCATGGGAGTTCCTGGACAGCATGTCTCCCAGCCACTGTCTGCCAGGCTGAAACACACGTGAATAGTGTGTGTGTTCAGGATCCAGGAAGACGGGTTTCTACTTGTGTGCAGCACCCTAACATTGAACTTGAGATTTCTTTCCTCTCCACCTAGGAATGCCTGCAGCAAACAACAGAGAGAAGGTCTGTGTTTGGAGCAAGGTAGACCAAGGTTAAACCTTGACTATGCCACTTAGCAGCTCTGAAACCTTCGTCCAATAACTATTAATAGTTTCCTGAGCTTCAGTCTTCTTCTCTATGGATGGGGATCATGACATCTAACTCATAGGATTCTTGTGAAGAAAGGACAAATACTGTCAGCGGATGACCTTGTATAGTGTCTGTCATGTTGGTGGTTCTTAACCATATCTTCTTCCTTGTCTCCCAAGGGATCAGGATGGGGATAGCCTGGTAGATATTATTGCCCGGATGCCTCTAATGCACCAGGTATCCCCCTTAGAAATCCAGGAATCAGCTGTTATTTAGAAGAATGTGGACATCGAGCAACAGGTTAATATTGAAAACCTATTATGTCTGTGCTTAGTGCTATTTAGGGTGCTGTGAGGCGGCAGAAGAATGGGAAATCAATGTCTTTTGCTTTTAAGGAACTCAACTTAGTTGGCACAATAAGATTTATGCCACCAAGGAGCCAAGGAATCTTGTCTTTGGGCCTCCCTGGCCTTCTATAATCTTCTGGATCAATGTCAAGGTTAGAACTGTACTATCCTGTAATTCTACCAAGGATAGTCACAGTGTGTCCTTAGAATGCTTCCTTCACTCTGGACAAAACTGTAAGGTTTGACCTCAGCGCCCTAAGCCCATCTGTCCTCGATCCCTACACCTCCCAGAGGCCTCTCTCTTACTCTTTCCCTCCAGGCTTGTTCCCAGGGAGCTGCTACCTAAGGACATTATTCGGCAGCAAACTCCTGGACTAAGGTATTAGAAGTCAAAGAGCACATAAGGCATTCTTTGCCTGTGATAGTTGGTTGTTAATAAAAGACTTCTAAAAACTCACATCCTTGCTGATGACTCTTAACTTCATAGCCTCTGAGTTGAGAGCCACTCACGTGTATATGACCCAGATCTGGCCAAGGAAATGAGATGAGGAGGAGGAGGAGGTTGCTAAAAACAATAGCTAAATGTATTGAATACCTGCTATGTATTAGGCACTGTCCTGAGACTTTTGTATATAGACTCATTCAATCCTCATAATTACCTTAAGAGATAGGCACTATTATGATGATTTTATGGGTGTTGCAATCTAGACACATGGAACTTACCCAGATTCACACAAGTAATAAGTAGAAGAGCCTGTGTGTGATTCCAGAGCCCAAGACCTTCTATACTCCTCTGTCTTTCTGTGAGATATGGTGTGAAATCTGCTGGAGGTTTCTGGAAAACATTTTCCTCCATGACTAAAAAGCAGCCCAAGGAGAAAATCCAGTTGCTTCTTTCCCTCCTCTCCTTGCGTGTTCTTACATTAAGGAGTGGTGGCAGCCCTCTTGTAACCATGAGGCAATAAGCTTGAGGACAAAAGCCAGAAAGCTCAAAACAGTGGACTAAAGAATGTAAAGAGCTTTGTCTCCTGAGGATGGTACTGAATTGCTAAACCACCCCCTGGACCACCAACCTCTGGACTTCCTTTAAACAACAATAAACATCCTATCACAAAACTACTATAAGATCTCCTATTACTTAAAACCCAAAGTTTCCTAATTGTCTGAGGTTTTCCGTGTTGCACCTTAAAGAAAACCTTTCCACACGGGCAGCCCTATACCCTGCACCTTGCCAGTGAAAAATTCCACCCTGTTTGGTCATTAGGTTGCTAATGCCAGTTAAAATTCATTATTTTAGCAAACTAGGCAACAAGAATATTACCTTCAGGAGTAAGAGTTGGGAAAAAAACTTTTATAATCACAATCAGTAATAAAAAGTGTACCTTCCTTAATAAGCCTGAACTCAGATCCTGCAATGGGCCACTGGACTCACTGTGGGGGTGGTGATGGTGGAGTGGGGTGCATGGAAGAATCAAAGAGCCTCAGCAGAGCGCTCTTGTAGGGGATGCCGTCAGCATTTTCTCTGAGGTCCTGAACCATTATCCAAGGGAGCAAGGCCAGAGCGAGTTCGGAAGAGTCCTAGTAAGCTGTCGCCATCTTTGAATTTCAGGATTCTTATCTGTAGACTCCCTCTTCCTCTCAGGTTGAAATTAGGAATAACTACCTGCTTTTTACACCGACACTGAAGAAAATTATGAATTCTGCACAGTTCAATCAAATCCAACCAAACCTACACAATTCCGTACAGCACGATGTAATACACCACAATGAACCCAACAGCCAAAACTAGAGCAGGCATCTGTGCACATGCACGCGTGTGCCTGCATGTATGTGAAGGAACCTTGTCATGGCACCATGCTCCTTATTTCCTGGGTGACTTTTATTATCAGAAGATTGTCACCTTTCTCATCAATAGCCCTTTCCTCCAAGGTACTAGGAATGTAGCTAAGAGGAAGAAGGCGAGTCCTCTCCCAGTGGGCCCTGCCAGAGGCTGGCGTCCAGGGGCCACTCAGCCTGAATGTCACCAGGCCTTTTGTTTCCCTCTTCCAAGCTGACCACTCATCTTTCCACACAAACATTTAAAAAACACTGGACTTTTGAAAATACAACACATCATGATTCAACCCCCTTTTTTCCATGAAGACATCATTCTGAAAATGTCTCTTGGCTATGTTTAGGCCCCCTGATTTCTTCTTGAAGCATTCTGGTGACATTATCCGCGATGCCCTCAGACAATACTTTAGGTCTGACTCTGCTATCGACACCTAGCAGAGGCACCCTGCTGATCAGTTAGCAGCCGCAGCAGGAGGGATGGGGCTGAGGAGGAACCACCCCCACCCCCACCCCTTTCTTCCCCAGCAGAAATAATCAGGATAACAAGGACACCCCTGCTCTGCATTTCCACGCAACACTGTACTTTCAGTCAACAATACATGATATCCTTCTTAGGATGAGAACAGAACAGTATGCCAGAGGAACAATTTTTGATTGAAATAGGGAGGTGGTAGCGTAGTTCATGTATCCTGGGCCTTTTTCTTATGAGTTTTGCATTGCACTTGAGGAAGGGAAATTTATTCTGTTGATCACCTCACTTATTCCCTGGCCTGGTCCTTGTGGGTATGCCACCACTCTACTCGTTGGCCCAAGTTGGGGACAACTGCCAGCCAACCCTCAACACAGCTGAGAGCTTAGAGTTTCCTAAAAGCACTACCCTCTCAAAGCAAGCAATTGCTCTCACTTTCTAGGTAACCTGAATTACTATCAAATGCAGGGTGTTGCAGCAAGGCTTGCTCTGGGGACCTTGGGAGAAGGCTTCCATTGGAAGGTGGCTAGGATACAGTGGAGAGAGAGCTGAACTGGGTGTAAGGCAACCCGGGTTTAAATCTTGGCTCTGCCACTTTCTAGCTGCATGGCAATGGCAATATCCAGCCCTGCTCATCATGAAAATTAACTGACAATAAATGTACACAGAAGCAGTTGGCAAAATGACAAGTGACAGAAATGCAAGGTTGCAACAGGAGGTAGAGGAAAGAGCTTGGGTTTGTAGCCAGGCACTCGTGGTTCTGAATCCTGGCATTGAAAACTACTAACAGTTAATCCTGGGCGAGTTACTTAGCCTTTCTGAGCTTTAGTTTCCACATTTGTGAAATGAGGCTAACAGAACGGAGAGAAGCAACGTGAGATGCTGAGCACAGTGACCAGAACGCAGTAAGTTGCTTCCACTACTATTATTACTTGTGTCTTGAATTGTGGTCCAGATTTACTCATCTCTCTAGAAGAGAAGAGCAGGACATGTCCATAATTAACAATTAAAGATTTTTCACACCAGCTTGTGCTAAGCACAGCAGAACAGATAATACAGGTGCCTTAAGTTGTTCTGGAGCCCTCTGCCCTTGGGAAACTTGAGGATAGAGGCCATAATGAGTTCAACAGCAACAAAATGATTTTTAAAAGATGAGGACAGAATTGCAAGTGGAAATGAGAGCCTGGCTTCAGGAGGGTTGAAAGTCTCCATAGTTTTCACTTTTGCTCCCTGGCTCCCTACCTACTACAACTTAGTAAGGGGTTTGTTCAGACTCAACCTTTTCATCTGCACTCAGAATTTTGGGGGTTCACATTTAAAGTTAGTTTTACCAGGCCAGTTGAACCTTGATGTAAAAAAAAAAATGATATTTGTTCTAATTTTCAAATTGCCCTGAGTCTAATGCAGTACAAAAACTCACAATTCAGAATTCATGCAGTGCCCACTTTTCCTGAGTATATGAGGACACAATTACCTCTGAGAAAAGTTGGCTGTGGTTTCAGATATGTAGAATAGAATAGAAGACAACACAGAAAGTCTTTGAGTGTAATGGCCATTTCACTACTTGTTACAAAACTAGAGGATCTGAAGATATTTGCTCTCAGTTAGGAATATAGGCTTTCATTGAGTCAAGTGCCCACAAAGACACATTTCAACTTAAATGGTAAGATTAAGTAAGTATATACCTGACAGGAATGAGTACTTATGTTACCAAAACGACATTTAAAAGAATACTCATAGCAAATTTACTCATAATAGGCACAAATTGGAAACAATCCAGAAGTCTATCATCAGTAGAATGAGTACATTGTGGTATAGTCACACCGTAGAATATTACATAGCAATGAAAAAGAACGAACTACCAATAAACGCAAAAACATATCATTGAGTGAAAGAAACCAGGATACACAGAGTTCATATGATACACATGAGTCCTTTTATATGAAGGTCAAGAATAAGCAAAATGAATCTTTGATGATAGAAGTTACCTTTTGGTGGTGGTGGGGATAGTATTGACTGGGAGAGGACACACGGGAACCTTTTGTGGTTCTGAATTATAAATATTGCCTTTCTGAGAAGTGATTTGGAAATGGAATACATAAGGTGATGGAAAGAGAACTCAAAAAAAAAAATAAATAAAATAAAATAAAAATTGACGTCAATAAAAAAAAAAAAAAAAAAAAAAATGGAATACATTTAAAGTAGCCAAACAGTCCTGCTAACTTTATGACTGCATGTTTCAAAAAAGATTTTACTGTGGCCGAAGTGAGCATAGACTCTGAGATTGTCATTCGTCCCTAGAATTCTATAGTACATAACATTCATTAATACATATTAATAGTTGTTGAATGAACAAATGAGTGAGCTTTTTTCAATTATTTATGACTTTATATTGAAACAAGTTGTTTGCCAGCTGACTACTGCTTTCTGATTTGATTGATCCCTGGGTCAACCAATATATTAATGATTCAGATTCAACAGGCAAAATCCAGTCAAGGTCTTCTCAGCAGCTAAGGTGCTGGAGAAACTGGGAGGCTTAGTGTAAACCATGTGAGCATGCAAAGCCTTGGTTCTTGACTCTAGCTGAACTTACTCTGCTCTTTGGACTTGAGGCCTTTGAACTGAAATGTGCATTTGCAAGATTTCCAGGCTTCCTTGTTTGGACTGGAGAGGAATGAGAAACACGATTCTTAAGGTATTTCAGGATCTAGTCTTCCTGTCCAGTCCCTAAAGGAGGAAGTTCAGAGAGGGGCAAGGGTTCATTTCAGTCCCACCATTTACAGGCCATCCGGCCACCCCTTTGCCCTGAGCACGTCTCCCCCAAGAGTTTATTCCCTCCGCTAGCCCAAGCCTCTTTCTCATTGTTTTTCTAATACTAGTCAGGGCCTTTTTTGTTTGTTTTGTTTTGGGTTTCTTTTTTTTTTTTTTTTTTTTTGCTTTCTTTTTTAAGCCCTCCAGAAAGATTTTCTAGCCTGGCTTAACATTTTATTATCTTTTTGAGCAGAAATAGTTATCACCATAATAAAAGCCTGGTGATCATAGTTGATAACACTGTATTGTATAATAGAAATTTGCTAAGAAAGTAGAACTTAAATGTTCTCACACATGCAAACAGGTAAATATGTGAGGTGATGGATGTGTTAAACTCAATGGGGGGAAGTCGTTTCATAATGCATTATGTACATCAAATCAGCCTGTTGTACACTTTAAGTATCTTACAATTTTATCAGTTATACCTTAGTAATGTAGAAAAAGTAAAAAAATAAAAACAAAAACCTTGAGCATTTAAGTGGACCCTACTATCTTCAAAAGCTTTCTTGTGACCCTGAGAAATAGGTTACAACAGGTCTTAATTCTACCACTTACTAAAGTGCAAAACGGGCTCAGAGAGGTGAACAGCCTCTCTCGGTCCCACAGCAGTGATGCAGATGAGCGGGGGCTGGAATCTGGTCCTTCTAATGTGAGCCCATTCCACCCTCTCCTTGGCTCCCCTCTGACTCAGTTCGCAGTCTCCCACCCCCATCTCCCATTTGGGAGATGGAGACTTGCTCTGGGAGTGAGAAAGCCCCAAGTCACTAGGGAGGTTGTCCTGAGAATGGGATTTAGCACCCATTAAGGGCCCAACGTAACCTCTGGCACCTTTTCTGTATCCCTGGGGCCCCCACAGACCTTAAAACAGAGGGATCCTCAGTAAAAGGTGCTGAAATGAGTTGGCCTCGGTGCTGCAAGCTTAGTCCTCCTGAGCGTCAAGCAGGTGACAGAACCACAGAGCAAGGAGGATGGATTAGAGACTCTGGGATCCTCCTGGAATTCTCTAGTAATAACAACTACAATTATTATTACAATAACAATTACAATTTTTATTGTTCACTGACCACTTACTGTATACCAACAACTTAAAGTGTTTTACATGGGTTATCTCAGTAATCCAATGATGATGTGAAATGAGTTTTTCTATCTCAGTGTTGCAGGTATGGAAGCCCAGGCTGGCCCACAGTTGCTCAGGGAGTATGTGGGGTGTTAGGATTCAAACTCAGGCGGTCCAAGTCAGAACCCATGCTCTTTGTCTCCCGGCAGATTCCCCCACAGAGAACCTGTCCCAAGGCCAAGGGGTTTCTCGGACAGCCTGATGCTTCCAGCTGCCTTGTTGTCTGGACAGATACCTTGGTTCCTTAATACAGGATCCAGCAGAAGTAACACCCATTTTAAAGTAGTTAAAATATTGTTATGGCACAGAATTACATGCTTACAATTTTGCAATAAAAGATTTGGTGTAGATTACTGGCTCATAAAAAAGGGCGCTACTTCTGCCGGATCCTGTGTGTTCTCCTGCCTTCAGCATTTGCTAACTTTCCCCCTCCTCCCCTTACTTGCATATTTAATTTTCTCCCTCTCCATTCTGTCATGGTTTCTTCTCTCATCTCTCCAAATTCCTCTTCCTCCTCCTTTATTCTGTCCCTCTGCCTGTCCCCAGCCACCTCTCTTTTCCATTTGCAGCAATGTTGGCACCATCACGAGTTGGAGTAGAAAATCATCTGGCAGAGAGCTCGGGTGCCCCCACAGCCATCAGTTCTTCCTCCCACATAGGATGAGCCAGCCCGTCCAGGAGGTCATCCATCATGTTTAGGGGGCATCCGATGGGGAGGAGAAGCAGCCATTAACGAGTCCCTCACTGCAAACGTAAAATGCCACTGGATTAGGACCATGAAGTCACAGTGGCACCGGAGCCAGCCTGGAAATAATAATGGCCAGCAAAATCTCAAACGGGACTTAACTGTCACACACTGCTATAGGTGATACCAATGTCTCAACTTATTTAGTATTCACAATAAGCATCTGATGTGGATACTACTGTTGGTCCCATTTTCCAGATGAGGAAAGAAGTTTAATGATTTGCTCCAAGTCACAAAGCAAGTAAAGTAGCAGGACCAGACCTTAAACCCTGAAGGCGGGCCCCACAGCCTGTGTTCTCAAGCACTCTGCTATGCTGCTGGGAAATCCGGGAAGGCTTTCGTGAGGAGGTGACAATAAGGTGAGCTACAGGATAAGTAGAGCTGTGTTTGGGTTGCCATAACAAAATACCATAGACTGGATGGCTAATAAACAGCAGAAACTTATTTCTCACAGTTCTGGCAGCTGGGAAGTCCAAGATCAAGGTGCCAGGAAGTCTGGTGATGGTCTATTTCTTGGTTCCTAGAAGGCTATTTTTCTGCGTGTCTTCACATGGCAGGAGGGGCAAGGGCGCTCCCTGGGGCTTCTTCCTCAGGAGCACTAATCTCATTCATGAGGACTGCACCCTCATGACCACATCATGTCCCAAAGGTCCCATCTCCCAATACCATTCTATTTGAGGAGACACACACATTTCATTCACAGCAAACTGGATTATCAAATGTTCAATAAAATGTTGTTCTTCCCTCGTGCCCATGATCAGGGTAGGCATTGCTAACTGATTACAGCACCCCTTTCCTCAGGTGGGGACTCAACTTTAGATTCTTCAAGGAGGTACTCTAAGAGCCCCCTCCTGACTGATCGGAAGGGGTCCCAGAGTTGGAACTTACTTGCCACCCTAGGCTTTGCTAACCTAAACCAGCCAGCAAGCTCCAGCCATGGGGATGTAGCTTTGAAGCACCTTCTTGGCGCCAGGGAGGCGGTTGCCACTGATTAGGCGCTTACTGTATACAGCAATTTGGTTTTGCCCACATGGTAGTTACTTGAGCTACCTGGACTGGCTCTTCGTTTTCTGGGAAGAGTGACAGCAACAGGCAGGGGGACCTGGAAGGTCCTCAAGGGGGGTTGATTGGGGAATGAAAATCACCTGTGGACCTTGCTGCCATGTGTGATCCACACCCTGCAGAGTGCTTCACTGTGGGACCAACTCAGGCCCTGTCCTGGGGTCTCTGAGTCCCTTCACGTATTCACAGCCAAATAGAAATCATACCCAAAAGGGCAGTCATGGCTAGTCCTAAACACCAGCTTCTGAGCAGAGCATTCAAAACATCTGCTCAGGTGCTGACCTCCATACCACATTCCTCCTCGTTTTCCCGCCCCGACCAGCTGTTTGTCAGCAGAGCCCAGCTCCCCCCGAAAATCCAGAGCAGAGGGCAATGGGCGAGGGGGAGCGGGGCTGCCGCGGCCCAAACAGGGCCCCGGGGATCACTCCTGTCAGACACGATTCCTCCACCTTACTTAAGTCCTGACATTGTCTCAAGCACTCACGTTACACATCGTCTTTAAAAACTATATACATTGAATGTGGTTGTACTTGTGTGAATAGATCAGTGTGATATAAGTGATATTTAGGAACCGATAATTACTGCGTATTAGCCATCTGCTATTCCTGAGGGTTTCACCAAACCCTTTCATAAAAGCAAAATGATACTCCTCAGCCAAATTACATAACATTAACGGAATATTTTATATGCGAAATGCTGTATTTCTTTACTTTTCATTCAACTAAAAATGTACCCAGTCAGTAACAAGCCATTTCAGCTGCATATTTATCCAAAACATTTCATAGGCCAAAAAAACCCCAAAAACAACAACAAAAAAACCCCCAAAGTCAAGTGAGAAAAATGACAGTTCAGCCACACGAGGGCTCGGGAAAACACATTAGGAAAAGGATCCTCATTACAATAATAAACGGGGGCCCAATTAAGGCCGCCACATCAGGGCAGGTCCGTGTTGGGCAGGGAAAGCCCATGCTCAGGAGGTTTTGCCCTTGACTTCGAGGGCGCCCCCAGCACCCTAACAAGCATCCCCCAGACGGGGGCTGCCTCAGCTGCCACAGAGGAAACACCAAGAGCCACAACCACTTCTCAGCCTCACGAGCTGCAAAGTACTTTGTGGGTAAAAGCAGAAGCTGCGTCTCCCAGCCCGCTCTCCCTCCCCGTCCTGGTGGCACTTCCAGTGGGCCAGCCCGAGGGGCGCTTAGGCAGCGGGATGCCCAGGCTCTGAATCCCACAATGTGTCCATGGGAAGACACTCCTGACATTCATGAACCTGGGCTCTGAGCCCGCTGGATGAGCAAACAGCAGCGTAAAGAGGCTGCAGGGCACTCCTGGTGAGTGGCCTTGGCTAAGAATGTAAATATGAAGGGTGGAGCCCTGGGTGGGAGGGAAGGGAAGAGCGTGCACCTGGCTCCCACCTCCTGCAGGGGGATAAAAGTGTCGTGCAGTGCTCAGACCTTATTTATCTTCCCTAAGCCTCAGTTTCCTCATCTGTGAAGACTTACCTTTATGGCCATATGAGGATTAAATGAGATGATATATGCTAAAAACCGTGTCTGGCCCATAAGAAGCAGTTAATAAATGTCTACTATTATTATTAAGCTTGTGATCTAACTGAATAAATATAACCACATGAAACTGTAGGGTATAAACATGGAATAGCATTAGAGCGAGTCCAAAACGCTGCAGTGTGGACTGAATTTGAGGTGTGGAAAGGTTCACAGAGGGAGGGGGTGAGCAGAGGGCAAGGGAGCTGAGCAGTGAAGGCTGCCTGGAAGAAGAGGCCATTTCACATAAGAACTTCTTGATTTCAGAGCTTACAGGATGCCAGGTCATCTGTAGTCCCTGGCTAGGGCAGGGAGGCCCCTGGAGGCAGATTTAGTCCTTGGGCCTCATGCTTACCCCACAAGCTCCAGCAGTCAAGTCAACAGAAGGATCTATTTATGGTAACTTGGGCCAATAGAATAGGCTTTCTTCCAGGGTGGATAATTGAGAGGGGCAGGGAATTCAGAGAGGCACTTAATGTCCCTGGGTCAGCAGTTTACTTCTAATCAGTCTTCTCAGAATTGCTCTGTCCTTGTTTGCAAGAGCTTCCGATGTTCACCTCCCAACTTCTTAGAGATGCCAGGGCCTTTCTCATACAGACATGAAAGAGCTTCCCAAATAATAGAAACTCTACTTTTAATATCGTTACATGGCTACATGACTATTTCCCCTCACATACATATTCACAGACAGAGAGAGAGACGGGGATAGGAGAGAGAGAGAGAGAGAGAGAGAGAGAGAGAGAGAGAGAGAGAGAGGAGGGAAAGGGCCATGGCAGGGGGAAAGACAAAGATGACCAATGGCAAGGCAAGAAAGGCAGTGGGCAGCATTTGGGGACCTGAGATCAGCTGCTGCTACGCTGCAGAGAAAGGGGGCAGCTACATACCAGGACTGCACCTCTGCTGACTGGGGCACCATGCTGACCCTGCTGCCTCCCATCTCCCACCTTTTCACCTGGAAATCCAGCTCCCCAGAGCTCTTGGAGCTGAATACCCCCATCTGCCTGCCCATTCTTCCAGCCAGCCTGGGTTTGATGGCGACGCACCAGCTGAGGTTCAGATTCAGGGGCAAATCTGTTAAGACTATCAATGACTCTAGAGATCCATTTGGTTTGTAAGGCAAATGCAGTACAAGGGGCCTTTTCTGCAGTTTGACATGTGGCTGAAAAGTTCAGTGTTAAATTCCAATCTTATCATATGTATGGTAGCTGTTTAAAGGAGCTCTTCTTTTTAGAATGAATAATTCATTTTAGTTTATCTGGTTCAGGAAGTTGGCATTTAGATGTTGTGAAAATGGGAAGCCTGTATGTTGTATGTGTTGTGAACACACAATTAAACCAATTGTTAGACAAAGGCTTGTACCACCCATTTCATAGTAAATGCTGGAGCCATGCTAAGCCCAAAGAGTTGGCCTTGGTATTTATTGAGCATTTTCTATGTGCTCACTGGATGCAGGAAGTTATGAGGAATGCAAAAGAAACCATGCTTCACTCGGACAGACTTCTCTTTCCTTACCTATAGAATGAGGAGTTGGATGAAATGATGTCTAACATGACTCCTAGCCCTAGAGGTTTATGATTCCTTGAAGTGATCTATGCCCTAATGGGGCTGAGGAACTTGCTGGAAGAAAGGACAACATATATCTTCCAATGAAATATTAATAACAATGTTGCAATGACTAGAGGTCAGGGAGAAAGAGGACATGGGGCTAGGAGGTCGAACACTCTTTTCTTCAGTCTGTGGGACATGGCAGAGCCTTTAATAATGGAGAAAAATCTCAGAAAAACCAGTGGAGAGTTGAATCAGGGTGAAGGGGACAAGCCTGGTGATGGTAGGGGTTGGAGAAGGTACCTGCCTACCAGGGTTGTTGGAAGATTAAATGAGTTGGAAGATTAAATACAAAGAGTCCAATATAGTGCCTGGTGCACAGTAAGCACGTATTACATGTCCGAGCACAGCTGCTCTGAGTAACTGCCACACTGAGTTATCACCTGCTTGCACCGCGTGGGTCTAACCAAGGAGGAGGGCACCTCAGAAGGGCTGCTGCAGAGGAACCAGCAGGGTGGCTGTTCTGATGGACGAGCATCTCTCAAAGATGGAGAAGGGGGCAGGGCTGGCACCAAGAGCCATCTCCATTTAGTTGTTTTTGCACAAAAGATTGCCTGCTAGACCCACATAAACAGTAGCCCCAAAGTCTTGAAGAGCTCTTTAGACAAAATTTGGACTAAATAGACCTTGTGGTATGAGCAAGAGGAATTTCACTTAAACAATATTTTGCACATTTTTGGTCTTTATTATTATTAGTCATGGCACAAAATCATTTATTGGACTGTTTGTGTGCTTCAGGCTATTCTCAAGACGTCAGTGGATCCAGCAAACACGGAGTTCCTGGAGATGTCCCTAAACTAAAATGCCAAGAGTTCTCTCTAAAGAACTTTCCTGGCCTTCCATGACCCTGGACAGCATCCCAGCCAAGGGCCTTCACACTGATATCTCTCTTCTTTGAGTTCCAGTTAATGCTATTATTAACTGTAGCTATTATTTATTGAGCCTTTACTATGACTCAGGTACATAAACAGATTATTAAATCATATTATAAAATACCTTACATTAGTCCTATGAGATAGATTTATTATTATGTCCATTTTATAGATAAGGACCTGAGGCCCAGAGGGGTTAGGCAACGCGCCCCAAATCACACAGCAGGTATGTGCCAGAACTAAGACTAAAATCCAAGTCTCTTTGATTTGAATTCTTAATTATACTCTCCTAGATGATGAGGCAATTAAGGATCAGGAATAAAAAGGGCAAGTAAGGCAGATGGATGAGGAAAAAATGGAAGGTGTTTAATGTCCCCTTGGAAAGGACAAAGGAAGATAAAGGGAGCAAACAGGGTCTCAGAGTCACACTTACTCTGCTTGTAAGTGTGCAGGAGGCACATGGCTCAGAGGAGCTGGTGCCATATACTTTGGCAAGGTGCATACCATGGACAAAACCCACATCCCATAAGCCTGGCTATTTAGGGGCCATGTGGGGGTGAGGAGTGCCTGAACACAGGACACCCCCAGCCTTTGCTGTCTCCAGCACCTGGACTCATCGGGGTCTTGGGAGAGGGAGGAGAAATCCAACCACAAAGAGTCAAGGCCCCAGAGATAGGAGGCCGCTGCCCACGACCGGGGCATCAGCGTGGGAATGCACCGGATATTTGGAAGGAGGACAGATGTAGAGAAGGAAACCCCTCTTAGGTGTGCATTATCTGCAAGAAAGCAAAGCAAATTTACAAGCTTATTATGGAAACTGTGGGAGAGGGGAATAAAGTAACGTACATGGAAACCGGACTCTCCCGGGACAGGGCCGCTTCTTAATAATCTGAGCTGTGTAAAATGTCATTGATAGTGTCGTCGTTACCATCTTCCGTCTGCTTTGTCGTAGTGATCACACAAATATTTGAAAGGCTTCCAAGGGTTCATCCTCAACCTTCTTGCCCCAATCCTGTTTTTCCTGTAACATCTTACATTTCTTAAACTCCAACCCTCCTACGTCGGCAGTTTTCTTTACGCCTGGAGAGAGCCTCCTGCATACGTTGATGTGCTCCCGGCAGGCCAAAACTGTGCTTTCCCATCATGGAGTCCATCCTGGGCTTAGCCTGGAATGGAGAAACAGTAAGTGCTCAATAAATACCTGCTGTGTGATGAACACCTCTCAGTTTTGCCTCTCCTGGTTGTGCGACAATTCTGAGACTCACATTGGAAGGCGGCAGGCGAAGGGCAGGTGGGCCTCACCTTCTGCCAAGATGGGGCTCTGAGCAAGGGCCTGTCCCAAGGTGGGGGTGTCTGCAGGCTGGGGAAGAGCCTGCCAGGATTTGCCTGCCGGGATTTGAAATCTCTGCATGTTCCCTGAGCAGCCAGAGTTGGAGGTGGATGGCGGTGGGGGTGGGGGGAAGCCCACCATGGCTGGGACAATGGAAATAAAGAGCAAGCCTGCACGTCCAGGACTAAGCTGACCCCCTGTGAGACACAAAGATGGCTCAGGGCCTGCCTGAGAACAATTCCCTTGGTGTGGACCTCAAACTTGGAGGAAAATTGAAGAGCAGAACAATTTCCCATTCATGAAGAAAATGAGGAGGCTGAGTATCTTTTCAATGAGTCAGCTGTAGGCGAGGGGATTTATTTATAATATTATTATTTGGTAGAAAAGAACTTACTATGGCCAAATGTAAAAAGTATTTTTTTTTTGATAAGTTAAAGAGATTAAGAAAAATCGGGCCGATTTTGACAGAGAATGGTGTGTAAACGAGAGGTGTTATCAGTGAGAATCTGGCACCAGCTCCATTTTGTTATGGTGGAAAATATCAGTATTATTTACTAAGAAGATTAGGGTTGAATTGGAAGAGAGGCTGGTTGTTGTGTGCAGATGGAGATAAGATAAGGCTTTTACCTTCTCTGCAGAGCCAAACGCGGCCGCACCGTTGTTATCTCGGGGCTGGCAAGCAGGGGGATATTAAGATGTACGTTGTAATTACCGGTGGCAGGAGCAAATTTCATAGCGACTATTTTAAACCCTAATAAAACGCCGGCCTTTAATTATACAGCTTTGAAATATTTTTCTCAGTTAATTGCAACGGGGGAAAATAAAATCAACCTCACATTTGAAACTGATTCTCATCGGGAGAGCCCTGCGCCAGGCGCCCCAGCTGCCTCTGAGCACCACGCCGCGGGGTGAGGGGTGGCCTCGGTTCTGAGTGTCCCGGCTCCACCGACCTCCTCCCTCCCGGCGTGGCCCCCCAGCCTCGTCTAGGGAGACGGAATGAGAAAGGGGGAGGCCCTTCTGTGCAGTATTAGATACCCCCGAGAAGCCACGTGCTCATTCCTTCTGGGAATGAAGTCTGATTTCTAGAAGCCGGAGGCAGGCGGGACACGGGCGGAGAAAGGCGGGTGCGAGCAGGCAGGGAGGGGCTTCCGCTCTGCAGAGGCAGCAGCCCCCCGCAGCCTGCAGCCTGGGGGACCCCGAACCCTGCTCTGCCTCCTCCTCACGGGGCACGGCGAGGCCGTCATCCATCTTGTTCTGCACCTCTCCTACTTTCAGCTTCAGAGGTCATAGTCTCGGGTCATTAACTCCTCCCTCTCCTTGACCCTCCATTGATAAGAAGAATAGTAACAATACTACCAGTGGTGTCATGGTAGTATTAGCTCCTATGTGCCAGGCACTGCCCTAGGCACTTTTTATTCTCTGTCAGCTACCCAACAGGAGGCAGGTACCTCCATTACTTACATTTTGGCCTACATTTTATTAATAATAGTTACTGAGGTCCAGAGAAGTAAAATAATAATAATAATAATAATAATAATAATAATAATGAAAAACTTGGTCCGGATCACACTCACAGAGGACAGCCAGGTCCATCTGACCCCAGGGCCCTGCTCTTCATCAACAAGGGTAAGCTCACCTCCATCTGTTCTCTCCTTTTCCTCCACTCATCAACTCCTGCCTATGACCGTCCTCAGATCCCCGGGCTCCCTAGTTGGAGATTTCAAGGCCTCCTCACTGCCTGCAGGATGACAGTCAAACATCACAGCGGCCCCCAGACTCGGCCTTCTGGTCTTAGCTATACATTTCCTCATTCATCATCCACTACTTCCTCACAAGAACCTTCTAGTCCCAGAAGGTTGCCCTGATGCTCACCGGATGCTGAAAGAAACCACATCCACTCTCCTGGAAGTCCTCAAAGCTTCTCTCCCTTCAGCTGTTCTTCAAAGCCCAGTGCAACTGAACTATTTCTTGACACGTGACCCCTCCCAGCCCCCATGCAAGCCCCCTCTACGCTCCGGTCAGGCCCATGCTCCCCCAGACCCTCTCTCAGCACTTGCCCTCTGCATAATTTAGAACATAAGCTTCCGAGGGCAGACCTAGCTCTGCTTTCTCCTGCTGTAGCCCTAGTCACACACACACCATTCGTCTGAGGCCCAGATAGTATTTGCTGAATAATAATTAATCAGTTATCCTTTAGTGTATGTGTGTTCTGGCTTACCCAGTAGGTTATAAACCTATTGATGGCAGGAACTATGTGAAATTTCTTTTAGAGTCTCAGCCTAGACTTGCCAAAGGTGCCCTTGATGGGGAAGGGGCTAGTTTTATATCTCAGTCCCACGAGGTAGAAAAACCTGTGGGCAAGAGGCTAAGTGATGGCACAACCTCAACTAGATGGTGTCACCTTCCATCCCATGACCCCAATCTCCTCCTATGTGAAATGGGACCAATAATGCCCACCCGATGGAGTGTAGTATCCTGGGCCCAGTGACTAAATGGAATGAGAAAGACTTGGTCAGGAAGTGCACAAACATGACCTGTTGGAAAATAACTACCTCCTTCTCCCAGGGGCTGCCAGACCCTTTAAAGTCCATTTGGTTGACTGGCACCAAAAAAGAAAACCTCTCATCCTCTATCACCGGCCCCTGGGCCCTGGCCACACACCATGCTGGGGGCAGGCGAGAGGGTACAACTCCAGGGAATCATGGGGTGAGCTCCAGAGGAATTGGAAGGATCCTCCCAGAATTTTCCCTGATGTGAGGGGCTGATATGAGGCTGGGAGAGTCCAGTGCAGAGGGCCTTTCCCCAGAGGAAATAGAGCCCAGTCAGATACTCAGCTGTTTGGAACATTTCTCATTCGGGGCTTGGGCACCGACCTCACAAGGAGGAAGGATTTATCAAAGCCACACAAGGGACCCAGTAGTATGGCTTTGGCCGCTATTATTTACAGGAGAAAGTTGCCTTCAGATAGAGCACAGACAATCAGATGTGCTGTGTTCCTACAGTCCCTCTCACTGAACTCCTGGACATGCTCCTACAGCTGGGCATAAAAGGAAATTTTATAACGCAGAGCCTCCGTCTCCACTAAATTACCCTTATCTTCTCAGAGTTAATCTATTTAATTTCTTATGGAACCACTCTGTGCCCCATAGCTCTGGCCTTTCTGTCCGATACTTAAGTGATCTGACAATAGATACTTAGTCAGGAGCCCCTCCCTAAGAAGGTTTGGGATGACTCTTTCCTACAGTAAGGAAGAATGTGTTGGTCCACAATGGCTGTCACCATGAATACAAACATTTATTAAGCCCCGACTAAATGTACCCATTTGTAAGTTTCTATTTTTCCTATTGATAACAATAGCTAACACCAATGGAAAGCAAGTTTTTTTAAAGGTGCAGGTCACTGGACTAGAGCTCTTCATATGTGGCTTCATTTACTCTTTATAAAAACCCTCTGAGGTAGGTACTGTTATTATCCCCATTTCACTGATGAGAAAACAGAGGCCTAGAAAAGTAAGTAACTGACAGCAGAACACGGAATCCAGTCTCATCCTAAAGTTGGGCTCTGAACCACTATGTCATAGAGCTTCACGTGGGGCCGGCCTGCATGTCCACAATGACGAGTGTTTGTGTCTATTCAGTGCACCCGCCTGTCTGCGTGCCTGCGGCAACCCCACGTATCCTACTTTTGCTGTTCCCGGTCCTCTCAACAGTGGTGACCAGGGCTTTGGGATTCTCTGGCTTTGGAAGGTCAGCGTCCACTCAGCTACAGAGCCCGGAAGCACCCTTTAGCCAAATAGCAGGGGCCAGCCAGCATGCGCCCTTGGTCACAGAGCTCGGAGACTCTACCTGCGCAGGCGTCTGTCGTGGGCAGCTGCAGTGGGGCCTGAGGTTGCAGGCTTTGTGGGTGCCGGCTGGTGTTGGGGCTCTTACTGTTCCAGAAATGATTAATACTCTGATACTCTCTTGGTAACTTTAGAAGACATCCCTCCATGGACTGGGATGCTACTGGTTGATATAAATTTATATATATATATATATATATATATATATATATATATATATATATATATATATTTTTTTTTTTTTTTTTTTCAATCTATTTCATGATGGCAGTAATTCAGACCAGGGAATGTCTTTGCGTTCTACTGGAAATGTATGCTGCTTAGAAAGAAGGAAAAACCCCACAAAAAACGATGAAGAGAGCTTTTCAGAGAACTTAATACATTAGTAACTGGGAGCTTAGAAAATGAAACACTTTCTAAATTTCTGATATTGAACAAATGCTTTTTCCTCCCTCCTGAACAGTAATGATTGTCTCCCCCTCTTCCAGCAGCCAAGCAGTCCCAGGGAAGTGTGGTGAGGTAGTATCCAGCCAGGGAAAAGTCTGAAAACATTTCCATGTCTTTCTGATTTTTCACCCAGAAGCAGCTCTATTTATTAGTTTCCTTGAGCAATTATCCATCATTTTTGCAGCCTGCTCCAGAGGAATAAAATATATCATTTTAAGCCATAGATAAAAACCACTTTTTAGATTGTCTGTGTCTTGGTTCCTCCTACGGTCACAATGTCCTTAAGTTGTTTTCTCCCTAGTTAGGGCATGGCATGACCGAAGCAGATGGTTCAAAGACCTGCTACTACTGTGGCCTTCCTCCATGCCTTTTTTGCCTTCCCTTGGTTGCAAATGACAAGCTGAGGCCCTTAGTAATAGTAATATTTGAAGACATTTCCAAAGCTGATGATTTCATAGCAAACATAGCATGGGACAAAGTCTGAGCCACCCGTTTGCCAGAGGGACTCTGGTCTGATATAAATAGCCTGCAAGTAGCTAATAGCTAATAGATAGAAAGGTCTGAGACTTTGAGGGGATTTGGTGACAGGGAAACTGTGATCAGAGAACAACCTTGAGCATTTACTGTAAATCCTTATACAACATGATTTTTATCAAAGTTACACATGTACATAGTTTAAAAGTAAAAAATACAATTCTATAAGGCTTACTTCCAACCCCCTTTTCGCATTCCCCAGAGGCCACAGTTGAACACCTTTTAGCAGCTTCTTCTATTATTTAGCTCCATTTATCTAAATAACATGTTTAGGCTGTTATTTCTACAGTTTCCAATTTTGGACACAATCCGCTAACTTCCTACTAAGGAAGGTGAGGTTTGGGCTCTCTTACACCTCTTCTCCTCGACCCCATTCACATCTGCTCCCTCCCCACCAACATGTTCTCTGCCCCTATGCTCGCGACATAGTTACATTATAATTTTTGATAAGGTCAGTGTTTAGTGTTTACATTATTATGATTAGGAAAATAATGATTTACTATTGAGTTATATGTATTGTATGGTTATATTTCATACTTGTGCTTTGCTTCTTTTTGGTAGTTAATAATTCTCTCTCTTTTCCTTAGTTTGCTATATATTTATCACTAATTCATCCCTAAATGTTGTAAATCTTCTCTTCATATGTTTAAAATATTAGAAATTTTATTAATTTTATTTTTTCTCTAGAGACTTTCATCTCATAGCTATTCTCCTGGTTCAATTTGGACTGTGTGTCCCCAGAGCTATTGTGCCATTATTATCTTGGGATCTGTCTTATTATTATCCCACTGACTCCTTTAGCTTTCTCTTGTGTTAGATTTCCTGTTTCTGGAACCCAAGGTCTTCCTCTTTCTCAAGATGTACTCCCTCAGAAGCTTCATGGTAGAAAAGATATGTAAGATAAGAGGAGGTAACTCTCCTGAGCTTCTATATAAATAAAAATGTCATTCTGAACTTATGCTTTATTGATAGGTTGGCTAGGTATAGAACTGTAGGGTAGAAATAAGGTATAGAATTGTAGGGTAGAAATAATTTTCCTCCAGCTTTTAAAAGCATTTTTCTACTTCCTGGTATTGCATACTGATTCTGAAAATATTAAACCAAAAAATAATATCAGTTGTTATCTTAATAGTAACCTACGGCTGGATTTTAAGAACTGGAGAAAAATGGAAAGATAGGAGATTAGTCTTTATCAGGTATATATTGATTATGATAATAGAAATGGTAACATTAACTTACCTTCTTCTAATCCCCTTCCTTGTTTAATGACCTTCAAAGCCCCTCTCAATCTCCTGTCTATAGAATCAAGTTCAATATTCTCTAAACAGCCATCCAAGCTCCTACCCACCTGATGCCTTCCTAACATGCCTACTCTAGTCCATTCCAGATCAGCTATTCTTATTATCCCCTGCTCTATTTTTCTCTTCACTAGTCAGGAATTCTCTTCCCAAAATTTCCCTTCTAAAACAAATCCTACACAATTTTCAAGGACTATTTCAAGGCCCATCTTCTCCATGAGATCTGGTTACATTGAAGTGTCATGTGCTCCAGATTGGCTCACTCAACCTTGCCTCCAATCTCTTTGTATTCAGAGAGATTAGAAAGATGAAAACTACATTTCTTAATTTTTTTGCAGTTTGGGTTCTGGATTTGAATTAGGTTCTGCCTAACTTAGGTATACTCACATAAGATTTGAAATTGACTTGAATTAATTTGAAATTTGGATTTGAATTATTCACCTTGGTATCTGAAGAAGAAAATGAATGAGGCAAAAAGTAGAAGAAAAGAGTTTCCCTACAAGCTGATCCTTAAAAGATCAGTTTGTCACCCTCAAGGCTGACTAGTTGGGTGAACCAAGATCTGCCTCCTTCATTCCTTAGGCACTCAGCGCATGTTTCCTGCATGAAGAAAGAATTAATGATTGCTAGAAAGCTACTAGAGATCTTAAGAACTGAGATACTCATTAACCCCTTCCCCCAAATAAAAAGAAAAAGAAGAAAAGTAAAAGAATAGAAAAGAATGCTTGAGTAAACATCTTATCTTGGAGAATTCAGAGTCATCACCTACAGTGGTGGCGAAGGAGATGATGATAAACACAGTACATCCCATCCGCAGAGTTCCTTGTCCAGTTCTTCTGGCTGGAGGCATTTTTGTTTTGCTTCTTTTGGAAGCAAGTTTCTCTCCCCTCAAACTTCCCTCATTTCATCTGGTGTCCAGTTCATTTCCCACTTGCAAGTGTCATGGGACTAGCACTCTGTAACAACAACACTTGTGTATTCTCTCATATTGAGCTGTGTGAAGTCACTTATTGTTCTCTAGGGAACTCATGTATATCTGACATTATGCCACTTCTGACACAAAGAAGAAAAGGAGGACTCTGTTGAGAGCAATTGACAAGATAAGGACAACATGTTCTCAAATCAGACAAGTCAATCTTACAGCTACTCACAAGGAATTCTTTGGAAAATGACATAAATCTAAATATTACCTCAAATTCTATTCGTACGGCAGCAACAAATATATGATCAAATATATAAATAAATGTTTTAAAAACAACATGCAGCAGTTAGTGAAATGGTCACTGACTAACAGTGTGCTCATTAAGAATCATGGGAAACGAGAAGGGGAAAGGAAAGCCAGAGAACCAGAACCAGAAGCAGTAACTAAGTTGCATTAAAACGTACAAACACGACTGAGCATCTGCTGTGTGCTGTTTTCAAGTACATTATCTTACTTAATCCATATCTTCTGAGTTATACGTCATTGACTCCATTTTGCAAAGGACAAACTGATAGTAAGAGGAGTTAAGTGATTTGTCCAAGGCCACACAGCTGGTGTCTGAGCTAAGCTTTGAACCCAAGCCACCTGACTTCAAGTCATGGACTTGGTTTCAGTCTGTGCACTTACATGGCTCCCGGAATATAGACAGATGGTAAAAGCCAGGGAAGGAGCTGGAAGAGGCACGACGTCCACTAATGATCTTAGGTTAAGTGTTAAGGGGAAAGGTAAGTGGGTAAAAATTGCTTATCCTGGGAAACAGAGTATCTCATGACTTGGGGTCAGCTCTTCACTACAAGGACGCAGATAGATGTTACAGAAGCAGAAGCTCCCTTTAGCCAGGAAGATTCATGCGTATTTCTCAGGAGCATTTTGAACCTGGAAGAGAGTCTCCTCCATCAGGAGTGGGTCTGGAAGGCTTCCACAAACTCAGAGGCAGCGGGGGTACTCAGTTCATTTGTCCCAGCTCACCCAGGACACCTCCATTTTACATCTGATAGTGGAAAAGAAAACATGTAGACCCTAGGGTTGTATCCAAGTGTCCATCAAAATGACCTGGATTTGGTATAGAAAGCCCAAATGAGAAGAATGCTGTAATGACTACATGTAATCATGAAGTAGAAGCTTCCTTTACTCATTTTCCCTTCTCCACTAAGAATCACACAAAGGGTAACTTGAATGGGCCCTTCACCTCCTGACTTAGGCGTGGTGATAATCGGCGGCAGGAGGATGGACGTGGTGGTCACAGGATCCGGAGCCCCTAAGAAGCGAGGATACCAGAGAAGGACATAACAAACACGCATGTCATTTCCGAGCAGCCTGTAGTTTCTAGAAAAGTGATGGGGACCCCTCGCCCCACCCCATCCCTCAATTGTCCACAAGTTTGGATCCCTGTAAGTGGAACTAATCTCTCCTAAACACTACATTTTATATGTACCTCAACAGCAGTTGCCAGCTGAAATGTTTTCTATTTTGAATATCTCACTTTTCCATGACCCAAATGAATGCTCCTGACTAATCTCTGCACATCTTCAGAAAGACAACGTGGCTATTCTCCACCAGGGCTGAAAGGCAGACTGTGTCACAGTCCTTTCCATTTACCACAGGCAGGGGACACAGAGAGAGGGAGAAAGTAGGTGAGGCTTTGAGGCTCAGAGCACTGTGTGGGCCAGGCTGTGCTGGCCTTGCGGGCTGGCAGTGAGCTGACATGAGCTGATACAGGAGAAAAATACAGCGCACCGTTCTCTCCACTTTGGGGGTAGAATCAACGACACATGCAATGATTAAACACAACCACCAGCAGGTAAATAAGGACGTCCTGTGCTGTGTGATAGCCACAGCCACTCGTGGGGGAGACGGCTGCAGCCTCCATGGAAATTACAGTAATTGAACCAGGCAGGGTTTGTCCCCTCTCGGGCATGCTCGAGGCTGTTTATCCACCCTGTGGAATCACTCAGCTTTTCCAAGTTTTACCTCGTTATGGACTCTTTCTGCTCTTCCCCCTCCCAGAAATATTGGCGAGCCTCTTTAGTCATTTGTGTGTCTTTACATTATCAAGGCCAGAGGTATATCTTCTCTGATAGATAATGGCCCTCAGTTAAGACTAGCAAAAGCTATTTTGCTTGATGTATTAGTGCCTTATTTTAGAATAATCTTATTCCCTTGGTTCTTTAGTATTTACAATTTTTGTAAGTACCGATTATATTTTCTAAGTCAAAGTGGGGTAAAATTAGTGCATTGTATCCTGTTGTTGCCGCTTTCTGGAATAGTCAGTCTTACATATTTGAACAATACCACCCCAGTGTAATTTTAAAAGGTAAGAGCTCAATTCTTTAAAAAACACTTAGACGGGCAGTGTGAGCTCTCTCTGAGGATCCTCATGTTAGGAGTGTTTTACATATATCACACAAAAGGAAAATGCGTTCGGAGGGGACTGGGGCTCATCGGAGCTGAGAGCTGGACCTGCTGAATTGTAAATGGGCCCGTTTCTGCCAGCTGCACACTGTCAGCCAGGTGACATTTGAAGCTGTCTTCCATTAATGGGCTTGTGGTTTGGGGAGCGACTGGTGGGGGCATGTAGAATGTCAGGTCTGATCAGAAGCAGGGACCCTCCTCGGTGTTCCCCAGCTAATAAAAATTATGCTTTGGACCTCACTGCTGTGGATTACCTACAACTCCTGAAATAAAGAATTAGTGATACATGGTGAGCAGTGGCTTTAGGTGTTCTGATAGTTGAATAGAGGGAGAGATGAGTATCAGCTGGAATATCAGGGGAGGCTTCCTGCAGGAGTGGGACTTCAGCAGAGCTGAGGACAGAGACAGGACTTGACCATGCACATGAAATGTTCTGATGCCAAGTGTGGCCGGCCTTCACTTGGCTGTGAGAGACCATCATCCCCTTGGGAACTTCTCAGGTACCACCTCCTTGTCTGTTTGTTGTGTTTAGACTGATCACTTTGTTGCTCTGAAAGACTGCCCCACCCTCTTTGTGAAATCTTAAAAACAAACAAACAGAAACAAAAACAAAAACGTGCAAGTGTAAAGGATAATATAATGAACATCCAGCCATCCCAAATGAGAAAATAAGGTATCCTATCTACCCAGATCTTTTTATAACGAGATGACTCTTACAGAAAACATATTCTCCTATGTTCCTGCCCAGTCCCAACCGCCCCAGAGACAAGCACTATGATGAATTTGGTTTGTATCCAGTAAATGTTTGCATACGTTTTAAGTGTGTGTGTTTTGTTGGCCTATTAAAGGATTATTTCCCTTTATTTTTTTTATCAGGAAGTGGTGTTGCAAGTATTAGACTATACAATGGGGAATTTGCTGAGTGAAGGTAGTAGGATAGAGGAGGCTGGGAAGCTGGGGACCCTTGTTTCACAACAAGTGTCCCCATTTTTCCTTGGGACACAGACCACATGCCTACCGAGGCTGTAGTATTCGGAAGAAATTCAGAACCTTGGTGTTAGCTACTTTTTACTGCTTTTGATAAAGTCCGACAAGAAAGAGTGGCTAAAAGCAGTCCTAAAGGAGAGAAAAGAGGGAAACTGAGCAAAAGAAATGTCAAAGTGTCCTGTGTCTCTCCTCTCCTGATAAGTTGATCTCGAAAACAGGTAGGCCAATATGTATTCCGCTAGCATTGTGTGAGAGTTCCTATTTTCTATATCCTTTTCAACAACCAGAACTTTTTTCCTGCTAATCTTGTATGTATGAAATGATCTGTCATTGTGATTTTAATTAGAACGCCTTGATTATACTGAGGCTGAACCTTTTAAAATGTGTTTTTAGGCTATTCAGGTTTCTTCTTACATGAATCATGCAATTTTCTATTTGGTTGTTTATAGTTCCTTTTTTCTAAATAGCAATCTTTTGATTGTGATATATGATGTAACTACCTTCTCCCAATATAGTGTTTTGCTATTAAGTTTGTTTATGGTGTCCTTTGTTTGACAGTTTCCATTTTGATGTCACATTTTTTTTTCAGTCTTTTCCTTTATGGCCACTCTCTCTCTCTTTTTTGTGTTTCCTAAAAACCAATCATTCCTTATTTTGTGGTCACAATTGTATTTTCCTATTTTTTCTTCAAATAGTTTTAAAGTTTCATTTTTATTTTAATTAGTAAAGTATTTTTTAGAGCAGTTTGGGTTCACAGCGAAATTGAGCAGGGAGTACAAGGAGTTTCCATATGCCCTTCCCCCACACACACACAACCTCCCCCACATTAACATCCTCCCCGTCCCAGTGGCACATTCATCACAATTGATGAACCTACATTAACATATTATTATCATGCAAAGTCCATAGTTTACATTGTTTCATTTTTAATGCTGTCCATTCTATGGATTTTGACAAATGTACAACGACATGTGTCCACCTTTGCAATACCATGTGAAATAGTCTCAATGCCCTAAAATCCTGTGCTCTGCCTCTATTGATTTCTTGTATTAGATTTCATTGATTTCATCTGTAATTTTTATTAGTTTTTTTCTTTCTACTTTGGATTTAATTTGCTCTTCTTTTTGTAACTTCCTAAGGCAGAAGCCTGAGTGTTGATTTTAGATCTCTTCCCTTTGTTAATGTATGTATTCAGTGCTATAACTTTCTCTCTAAGCACTGCTTTCACTGCATCCCACAAATTTTGATAATTTATGTTTTTATTTTCAATTAGTTTAAAATATTTTCAAAGTCTCCTGGAGATTTTTTTCTTGACTTGTGCATTACTTAGAAGTATGTTGTTTAATCTCCAAGTATTTGGGGATTTTCCATCTCTCCTTCTGTTATTGATTTCTAGCTTAATTGTATTGTGGTCTGAGAGCAAATACTCTATTATTTTTATTCTTCTAAATTTGTTAAGATGTGTTTTGTAGCCCAGAATGTGGTCTATCTTGGTGAATGGTCCATGTGAGCTTGAGAAGAATGTGCTGTTGCAGGGTGAAGCAGTCTATAGATGTTGATTATACTCAGTTGATTGATGGTGCCATTGAGTTCAACTATGTCCTCACTGATTTTCTGAAGTTCTGACCCTTCATTATTATGTACTGTCATTCTTTATTCCTGAAAACTTTCCTTGCTCTGAAGTCTGCTCTGTCTGAAATTAATATAGCTCACTTTTTTTTCATTAGTGTTAGTTTGGATTTTTTGCAGACAGCATATGGTTGGGTCTTACTTTTTTAGTTATTCTGACAATCTCTGTCTCCTAATTGGTATATTTAGACCATTAATGTTTAAGTTGATTATTGGGATAGGTGGATTACTATCTACCACATTTGTTTGTTTTCTATTTTTTGCCCTTATTCTTTGCTCCTTTTTTTTTTTTTGTCTTCCATACTTTTTCAGTCTTTTGTGGTCTTAATTGAGAATTTTATATAACTTCATTTTCTTTCCTTTTTAATCATAACTTTAAAAAATTTCTGGTCTGGTCATTCCAACATTCTTGCCATATCCTGACTCTGGTTCTAATGCTTGTTTAATGCTTTTTGACTATTAGTATGCCTTTTTGTTGTTGTATTGCTGTTGTTGAAAGGTAGACGTGGCGCACTGTGTAAAATGAACTGTGGTAATGGTTCTTTAATAACGTAATGGTAAGGTGTGTGGGGGGTGGGGTGAGGGGAGTATGCTATAGTTCTACAATTAGGTCTCAGTCTTTGAGTGAGCCTGTGCCCCTGGACTGTGAACTTTACCAATGTTCCAGGATCCCCCACCCCTCCTTAGGTGAGAAAGGATGTCTAGAACAAACTAAGTTCTGTATTTCCTTTCCTCCACATGAAAGTCTGGAGTGAGCTGGAGTTGGGTATCTCCCTTCCTCCAGGTAGGTTAGGCTCTGATACAACCCCAGAAGGTGAGGCCCTGGCCTAAGTTTCTCCTGCCAGGCGTTGTCAAGAAGTACAGAATGCTTTGGTCAATTTCAAAATGGTGTAAGGGACCCCCATGACTAGATCTCCCTGGAGTTTCTGTCCCTCAGGCTTGTCTCCACAGAGCCTCCAGCAATTCGTCAATCACAGTAGTGGTTCCCACAGGTATTTCTGCTCCAGTATGTCGTGAGTCTGCGTATCCATCTACCTGTCTCTCCAGTTTTGAGGACAGCACTTTGCCCTGTGTCCTCACGTCTCTGACAGATCTAAGAAGAGGTGTTGGTTTTTCAGTTTGATCTGTTTTGTACCTGTTACAATGGTGTAACCAAAAACCAGAAATCTGAAGTTTAATTTTTCATATTTAGCTCTTTAATAAATCTGGAGTTAAATTTTGTACATGATGTAATATAGATATCAACTTTTATATTAATTTTATATGGTTAGCTAAGTCATACAACAACAATTGTTGAATAGTCCATTCTTTCCACACTTATTTTTCAGTGCCACCTCTGTAATATATCAAAAATATTACATGTATTTGAGTGTGTTTCTGGGCTTTCTATTTTATTCTATTGTTCTTTCCATCTTCTTTTGTACCAAGGCCACACTGTTTTAATTACTATATTTTTATAATAATAGTTCTAGGTTAATATGCTGGCAATCAATTTACTGAAAGCTATTTTTCCATTTTTAATAGTTTCATTGAGTTATAATTTATATACTATAAAAGTCACCCATTGCAAATGTACAATTTAATGATTTTAGCAAATTTATAGAGTTGAGTGATCACCACAGTTAAGTTTAAGAACATTTCCATCATCCCATAGTTTCTTCATACCCTTTTGTAATTAATCTCTTCTCCTACCCACCACCACCGCAGCCCTGGGCAACAGCAGATCTGTTCTTTGTCTCTATCAATTGGCCTTTTCTGGACATAGCATATCAATGGAATCATACAGTATGTAGTCTTTTATCTGTGAAAGCCAATTTTTAAGTCAATCCACCTAATGTCCAATTTGCTATACTTATATCTACTAATATAATATGCTTATATTTACTAAAAATATTAAGAAATAGACTTTTTGATTATATTAAATAATATATTCTTGAATCTATTGAAATATAACCTTCTTCCTGAGGCCGATTTCTCAAAAAGATTTCATAGAGTATATATATATTTATAAATTACATTTTTCTTAGCATTTGAATGAATCTTTAACTTGCCAAAAGTTACTTTATAAGAAATATATTCCTGCATATATTTAATGTTGTCTTGAACATACATATTCATGTATAAAGCTGATGTTTTCTCATGTCTATTGCTTATAATAACAAAACTGTCTATTATAAAATCATTGATTTTATTTATGAAGAATATATCCTTGAGTTTTATAGTCTTGAATATATCTTTGACTATATTTATTATGTTGAATATATTCTTGTTTAGAATTCTTATAACTGAAGTAAAAAATATTGTTTAAAACATATTTGTGGCTATTCAGTACAGCTTACAAATTCTGTGGCTCAGTAATTTGTGTCATTAATTCTTCAGCAAATTGGCTTTTAGCAAACTGGCCACTCATTGAATTGACTATTTGACAAATCGACATTTGGTGAATTGGTCAACTTCATAATATGTCTTCATAGCTTATAGAGCAAATCCTTTATCTTCCTCTTTTCCAGATTTATCTTGGTTACTTATGTACTTATGTATGAATTTTAGAATCATATTAAGTTCTGTGAAAAATTGCTTATTGAACCTCTGTTTGGTCTTATACCAAATATTGATAGTAAGTCTTGCCGAATAGGTTACTATTGGTGTCTAGAAGTGCTAATACATTTTGTATGTTGGTGCTATATATTATTGTATTATGTCTTAATATAATAAGTTTTCCTCTTTTCTTATTTATAACTAATTTTTCCCTCGTGTTATTGTTTTCTCTAGGACCTCCAGTATAATCTTGTGTAAGAGGAGGAAAGAGGGCATCCGTGTCTTTTTCTTGATATCAAAGGAAATCCCACTAAATTTCAAATGTTAAGTTAAGATGTTATTGTAGATTTTTGGATGATACTCTCTAGCAGATTAAAACAGATCTTTTCTATTTCTAGTTAGGTAAACATTTTATTTTAGTTTAGTTATGAAGAAGAATTGGATTTTATCAAATATTTTCTGTACCTGCTGAGATGATCGTAGGTTTTTTTCTCTTTTAATCTGATAAGTGGTTACTTACATTGACATATCTTTTGCTATTGAGTGATATATCCCTGGGATAAATCCTGTTCAGTCTAGACACATTACTGCTTTTAAACACTCCTGAATTTGATTTGAATTCATATTTTCACATCGATGTTCATAAGGAACATTGCCATGTGACTTTGTGTTTCTTTATTTCTCTGTCTTCCTTTCTTTCCTTATGATTTTCTATTATCCCACTATCCTTATTCAGGTTTAATACCAAGTTTAAACTAGCTGTATATGAGTTAGTTAGCCTCTTCCAACTTTCTGTTTTCTGGAACAGTTTGTTTTGATGATGGAGTTAAGTACTGATTCAACTTATATAATAATAATTACAAGTCCCTTAAAATTAGCAAATTTCCTTCAGTCATTTTTGCTAATTATTCATTTATCTAAATTTTCAAATTAATGGTATAAAATTATCTATAGATTATTTTATGATTTAAAAATTTCTACTGCATCTGTAGTTATGTTATTATTATCTATATATTTTCTCTATTTTCTCCTTAATGTTAATCTGACAGCTATACTAAAATCTCCCACTTATTTTTTTATTAAAAATTTTTATTTTATCAGTTTTACTTTATATATTTTGAGACTATTCATAACAATCTCATAATAATTGGACCTTATTTGTGAATTGTTCTTTCCATTATGCAGTGTTCCACTTTATCTCTATCTCTGCCTTTGCCTTAAATTATATTTTGTCAGATATGAATCATTACTATGATTAGTATTTGCCTTGTATATATGTGCATCTTATTTTTGAAAATAAATGGCATCATACACATAGTTCTACACCTAGCTTGTATGAAAAAATTCATTTGGGGAAAATAGTATGCACATAGAAAATGCAAAAAACTTACATGTATAGTTAATAATTATAAAGTGTACACCTGGGTAACCACCACTCAGATCAAGTACTAGAACATCAGCAGCACACCAGAGCCACACGTTTGCCTTTCCTTACTCATCCATTCCCTCCCTCCCTCCCTCCCTGTGGAGGGCACCACTATCTTGACTTTAGTGATACTCATTTCCTTCTTTTTCTCTACAGTTTTGCTTCCTCTGAATGTATTTCTAAACAATAAAGCTTAGTTTTTCCTGTTTTTAAACTTTATACTCATGAAATCATATTGTGTATATTCTTCAGTGCCTTACCTTTGCTCAATATTATACTTTTAAGATTCATCTATGTTGTTGAATGGAATGCACTTTGCTTTTTCCACTTACAATATTGTAGGCTATGTATGCTAATGGTATAGTATACAATCTATATGCTATGAAACTCTTGGAGATTGTTCCGTAGCACTGCATGTCAGAACGACGATTTATTCAACCCCGCAGGGTCAGAGACAAGTCCTGTGAGAAACTGGAGAAAAGAAGAAGGGAGTGGTAGATGGGGGGTTTCAGGAAACCCTAATGGATCGGATCCATCTTTTTTAAATTGATAGACAGTATTCCATTAGTTTCAGGGATACATTATACTGATTCAGTGTTTACATACATTATGGAAAGATCCCCGCAATAAGTCTAATTACCATTGCTCACCATGCAAAGTTATTACAATTATTATTTACTATATTCCCTATGTATCTCTCCTAACTTACTTATTTTTTAACTGGAAGTTTGTGTCTCTTAATCCCCTTCACCTATTTTGCTTTCCCTAGGACTCATCCTTACCTTCTCTAGTAACCACCAGTTTGTTTTCTGTATCTATGAGTCTGTTTTTGTTTTGTTTTTAGATGCCACATGTAAGTGAAGTCATACAGTATTTGTCTTTCTCTATCTGATTTATTTCACTTAAAATAATACCCTCTAGATTCATCCATGTTATTGCAAATAGGATTTTATTCTTCTTATGGCTGAATAATATTCCACCATATATACCAGGGCAGACCATTAATTTTGCAAATTCATCCTAGAAAAAGTGCTACATACCTCATTGCTGAATATCACTATGGTCAACTTTGAAGTATTCCCCTTGGGAAGCTGTGCACTGATGCCAGCACCTAGTCCACCCTTCAAAGCAATTTTGGAACTCTTTTTCTGGAATGACCATCAGAGCTGTTCTCTTACCCAAAATCTGACAGTTAAGTTCACGAACTTCCCACCGTGCCAATACATTGGCAGCACTGTACAAACAACTCAGGTTCATGAAATTAATTGTTCAATGTTGTATAGATATGATTATAGATATAGATATAGATGTAGATGTAGATATATGATTTCTCCAGACAGCTCTCACACTCACTCACACACACACACACACACACACACACACACACATTCACACACGGGCTGTTGGGGAAGTATCTACCCATCTAATATGAAAAATAGAGGCATTTATGGCTGGATTTTTTCCAGACAGCCCTCGTAAAATCACATCTTCCTTATTCATTCATCCATCAGTCGACACCTAGCTTGTTTCCATATCTAAGCTATTGTAAATAATGCTGCAATCAACATAGAGATGGACATATCTTTTTGAATTAGTGTTTTTGTTTTCTTCAGATAAATACCCAGAAGAGAAATTGCTGAATCATAAGGTAGTTCTATTTTTATTTTTTTGAGTAGCCTCCATACCATTTTCCATAGTAGCTGAACTAATTCCCACCAACAGTGCACAAGGGTTCCCTTTTCTTCACATCCTCACCAACTCTTGTTATTTTTTGTCTTTTTGATAGCACCCATTCTGACAGGTGTAAGATAATATCTCATCGTGTTTTCAATTTGCATTTCCTTGATGATTAGTGATTTTGAGTGTCTCTTCACATGCCTTTTGGCCATCTGCATATTCTTTGGGAAACTGTCTAGTCAAGTCCTCTGCCGAATTTTTTAATTGGGTTATTTGTTTTCTTGATGTTAAGTTGGGTACATTCTTTGTATATTTTGGATATTAAACCCTTATTGGATTTCTAACTTGCAAACATGTTCTCCCATTCAGTAGGTTGCCTTTTCATTCTGTTGATGGTTTCCTTCATTGTGCTCTGGATCCATCTTAAGGGCCAAAGCTGAGCGGGGACAGTTACAGCTCTGGAGGCACTGGCTGCTGCTCCACCAGAAACATCTCATCTGCCACGTGTCTCCTGCCCACTCCGTGAGTGGGCTGGGCAGCTGCTTATCTCACGGAGACAGAGACGACGAAGAGGAGAGGCAACATTTACTTGCCTTTTTTCCGAGTGCACTGCAAATTTGGAATATTTTTGTTTCTTTACTGTGAATAACACAATAATCTATTTATACTTATCGCCGCTTCTCCTACATTGCAGAACTCACTTCCCTTTCCCCCCGGTCATCACAGAAATATTAGAGCAATACTCTTTGCTCAGTTAACCTTTCCTTCCAGGATAGTTTATTTTTGAGAGGAAACATTTGATAAAGCTCAGAGTAATTTTAAATACATGATTTGCCATGTTAACACTTGTCACTTATCATATGCACTTCAGTCCGACCTCTCTGCCATTCTGTTAACCTTCGGAGGCAGAGTTAAAGCAAGCCATTTGCCGTTGCCCTGTGAAAACTCTGCATTTAAATTGCTTTTCCTCCCTTTCCCAAATTTTCCATAACTATAAATAAATTTAATTACCATTCCGAGAAGTGTAAGCAAATCTTATATTACATTTTTTAATCTTTTATCTCCTCTTGTCCCTCCACCAAATATACGGTTTATCAAGCTGCCTCCCTGCTTCTGGTGGCACTTGTCTCCTCTCAGCTGTCCTCCCACTAATGAAAGTCTGAGACTGTTTTTCTTTCTGTCCAATTGGGTTTCCTGAAAGTTTCAGTCCAACCTAGTGCTCCAGGGCTTACCCTGCAGACACCAGCATTTCTGCAAAGGAGATCGTAGGGAACTGGCAGTTGGGCCTCCTAAAATGCCTTCATGGGCCTCCCTCCGCCTGCAGCACCCACGCTTGTGTCCTCATCGTACCACAAGTGCGAGTTTCCTTCTGTCCCCAGGAGGTTGGGTCCAAATGACACATTGAAATGGCACACTAATAACAATTTACCTTGAAGGCTTTATTCTCTTCAAAGCACTTTTTAATGCATTACTTTAGTTCTTTTTTTCTTCAATGATATAATAATGTTATCAACTATAGTTGCTATATATAATACAGTGTTATCAACTATATATTTCATTTCTTCTTGACAAGATCTTCATAATGTAAGAAAGAGGCATTTTTCTTACCCCTTGACGCAGACTGGGAGATTAAGGCACGTTCTTAGCGTGTACGTGTGAGCGCACACACCCCTCTGTCTCCATCTCTACACTTTCAGGCGATCGTCTTATTCTCTCCTCCTTCCTTCATCACATCAAAAGCTCCTCTATAGTGACAGCAGTGCAGTTGAGAGCAGGAGCTGCTGGGCTCCTTCCCTAGAACTGCTGGGGGTAAAGCAAGTGGGTCTGGGGCTGTGTTCTGGTCTCCAGGGCTTTCTGTGCCTGCTGGGCCTTCCCTCAGTTTGCCTCCTAGATCCTCACTGCATCTGATCTCCTCAGAGTCCCACCTAGTAAATCGAGGATCCAGGTTTACTTGGTTCTTTCTCATCCATGCCACCCAGGGTCACACACCATCCCTCAAGTACTGCCCTCCTTGAGCCCAGGATTCTTGGAGGGGTGATCTGGCTTCCTGACTGCCCATCATGGTCTTCAGGCCCATAGCCTGAGCTGCCATTGGACCTGTAGGTCCTGGATCCCTGGAGTTCATCCTCCTAGAACTGAGCAGGGAATAGGAGGGAAGCTAAACATGTTGCTCAGATGGGAAAAGGAAGATCCAAGCAAGAGACTCAGACTAAAAAGGCAGGAAAGGACCTAAAACCTTCATTCTAGGCAGAACGGCAATGGCAGAGTAGGGGAACCCTGCCAAGCCATTGACATGAGTCAAACACTAATTTGTGTGCAACGTTTTTCCTTATCCTCATTCCCACAGACTATAAGCTCCTGGAGGGCAGGAAACTGTTTACTGTGGAACCTTTAGTCCTTGGTCAAGGGTGTTTCACAGGAAGGCGCTTACTTAAATGCATGTGCATTGTGGACCAGTTAACGACCCATCAATGGCTTTTGTGGAACACCACTTTGTGCCCAACCCCATGCCATGCTCTGGCACAAATTTTTCTAAGGAGATGCCAGAATCAGGATCAGATTTGGGGGTAAAAAACCATTAGGTCTAACAACTCTGACTTCCATCATTCTATGTCCCCTAGGTAATAACTTAGTTGGGCCCTCGGCATGCCTGGGTGACCCCATTGTCCTCCCTGCCCACTAACACCCAAGACTGGAGATGAACTTAATTTAAACACACACGCAAACACCCAAATTGCTTTTCCCTCTCTCCTTTTCTCTGGGGAACAGAAAGTAACATTCCAGGGCCATTGTGTGTCCGAGATATCGCCCGAGTCAATATGTCAGTCTCATTTTCAGATGAAGCAAGCACTTACGCACATGACTAGGCCTACAGAAAGGTCTCCGGCAAGGAGGGACGTGAGGATCCAGCCACGGGGAGCAGGGGTCGGAGTGATAGATGGGTTCCTGAATATAGTCTTCATGCCTACAACTTTTTTTCCCCTGAGCCTTTGGACAAGGCTAGACTGGAAGTCTGGTTTACCTCCACTCCTCCCCCCAGGCCCACTCCATTTTTATATGGCTCTGAGGTTAATAGCCATGTCGTGTGGGGTCACAGAAGACATCTGTGTCTCAGATAATATGCTTACGGTGATTACCACACATAATTGACTGACCTTCCTTCATTCTTTCTCTGCTGCAGGCCGAGGCTGATAGGATGAAGCAAGCCACAAGAGTTTATTTTTCCATCACACACCATTGTGCTGCTGAGCAAATATTTTAGCAAGCTTTGAATGAACTACCTTTTCAAGCTTGAGGTTTTCAGAGGTAAAATAGGAAGCCATGACCAACCTTATAATATTAGATTTTTAAATCAGCTTTGGGCCACCCTACTTAGAGCACTATTGTGGGTCTCCTGGAAAACCAGGGGTGGGGCACGAACACGGCTGGATCCTCTTCCCTTCCATTTCGCCCTTCCTCACATTGCCTCGTGGGGAGTGGGGAATTATGATCCTCCTCATTGCAGTGTCTGGGTCTTTAGAGAAAAATTAGTCCTTGGATGCCCAGCCAACGCAGGTCCTAAAAGGCAACCAGAATCCAGCCTTTTGATGTCAGCTCATCCCATCGTATCACTGGCCATGCTGAGCCCAGCCACCAGCTCCTGCATCTGCCTGCCATCAGAAGGCTACTTGTGATGTTCTTAACAAAGAATATCCTAGGCTCTCAGCAAATGGATCCCTCCTTCTGCAAATACAGCTAAGACTCCTGATTCCAGAAAGAATGGAAAACTAGGAGACTGAAATGAAAAACTTCCCCAAAGCAAACTTCAAAATGTTACATTAAGATTTTAAAACTTTTTAATAATGTTTTACCTTAGCTCTATTCCATCTATCTAGCAATTAATCCATCAGCCTTCACACAATACACACCTACAGGAAACATGATTACACATCTCTGGGCTGGATTCCACTGTGAATTACTAATGTGTGAATACTCGGGAATGCCAAGTTCCTTTGACTTTAAGCAACCTCTCTCTCCACCCCACCTCTCCCAAATAAGTTCTTCTGTGGCACGGGGGACAAGGTCAGGTATCAGTGACTCTACTGGGATTTGGACCTAGCCCAGAGATCCAACCAGGGTCTAACTCTCAATGGCACCCCCTCCCCCAGATCCAAAGTCTTGGTGTTTGCACTCTTAACTCTCCAAACCTCTACAGTGCTGCATCTCAGGAGGGTTAACTAGAAAGCGAATGTCAACAAGAAAGTTTTCTGCCACAGTTTATCACATGAGTGCTGCTTCAGAGTCGTTTTAATTTGTGCAATAACTTAAATTGGGTTCTTATTGCCACTTAGAGAAATCCACCTGGAATTATCAATTCACCCACATTTCACATAAGTCATCCATATCTTCTGTTGGCAGGGGGAAGGACCACGCGAAAGGCGGGGGAGGGGAGAGAGAGATTGCAACCGCTTAACAGAAAAATTATACATATTCCAAACATATGGGTGATCTTTAGTAAATCTCAGCATCACTTCATAATTATATACTACAAGTTTTAATTAACTAAAGCTCTGCAAATCATAATGCCTTATTAAAATGCAATTAATCCTTTGATTAAAAAACAAAAAGCACAAGTATTTACAACAAAAACACAAGTAGAATAATTACAAATATCATGTACCCATTTCTTTTATTTGGGTGTCACTTATGATGTTGCCTGCTCCCTTCATTAATTCAAACACACACATTATCTCGCATCCACAGCAGCGTGAGTGACAGTGGCCACCAAACACACAGCACTATATCCTATTGATTTCGGCAAATCCTGAACAATGCCATTTGCATGCTTGTTTCTGTAATAATAAAGATATGCCATTCAGAATTAAAGCCCGGCCAGGCTAGTGGCAACTAATTGTGTTGTATGTAATGAGTGCAATTTCAATTTGATATCACCCTCAGCTTTTCTTGCCGCACTCGCTAAGTACTTTCAAGTCTTTGTGGGGAAATAATTGATTTTTTTGTGCTGTGGGCACAAGAAAATTATTATGATCTTTTGAATAATGCCAAAGAAAAGACCATGAATGATTTAAATTGGTATATGAAGAAGGCTTCGCTGTGGACTGCGGCTTGACTGACATCCTGCTAATGCCGTATCTAGATTAGCAGTTTTTAAGGAGGCAGCGAATATGAAACTAGTAAAACAGAAAAGGTTGCTACCAAGGTGGGGTGTTGGTAGTGAGGGTTGCTGTTCCATTTCATTTGTTATCCAGGAAGGACCAACAATTTGGGGGTTTAAAGCGTGGCACGATTACCTAATTGCCTGGCCCTCACCACCGAGGGTATGTTTCCGCTGATAAATGACACTTTTGCAATGGGCAGATAGGAGAGGGCCGAAGCAGGATTGCTAGTGTGACAGCATTGCAGTTGGGTAGACTCACCTGCAGTGGGCAGAGCCCCGTATATGGAACATAAAAGTTAGCATCTTTTTCTTTTCTTCTTCTTCTTTTTTTTTTTAAGCATCTTTTTCTGACATTCAATGCCAGGAAGAAATTGGAGTAGGGTGGAAAGGGAGCTACTTGATTTATTCCTTAATCTTGCCATTGGGAGCAATGATTCAATCCCACTGTGAGCCTGACTTGGGTCTAGCAGAAGGGCTAAAGTCCACCTTTTAACCTGGGATGATAACAGCAAAGGAAATCTAAACCCAAGACAAGTTTCTTTTGTGCCCATGAAACCTTGGATTTGCAAACCCTACCCGGACAACTGGTTCACCTCCCCTTTCTCCCACCTCCCCAGCCTCCAGCTGAGGCTTCAGTCCCCAGTGCGGCAGCCTGGACTTTTAACAACAAGGAAATAAGCACCTTAGAAGGATGGATCACCAATTCAAACCACAATTCCACCTTAAAATGCATGCACCTTCCAAATCTCATTCTTCAGAGGAGGGAGTGTTGTTAATTTAGTTGGTCATAACTAAATAGTTTCTAATCTGGAGCAGGAGGCTGCTGGGAATATTGGACAGTTTAAAGGTTAATCACCATCGCCTGGTTACACAAGTGAGGCAGAACTAATTCCTCCAAAGGCAAATGGCTTGCAGTTTTATCAGCAGTGCAGATTAGAAGTGTTAATATACAGAACAGAATGGATGCTTAAGGGCCGGTTTTCCCCTTATCGGCAAACTTTGCAACAGAACTCAGCTCCTGCACAACCTCTGCACTTCTTTAATAAGGCCCCTTATTTTGCCTCTCGAGCAGAACTATCAAACAATCCTGTCCAAACCACTGCCACCAAAATCAGGGTATTACAGACCACAGCTAATTGGAAGATCACTATAATGAAGGAAAAGATAAAATACTTTGGCTGTTGGCCTAAAATGTGGATCAACGCAACATAGGAAGCTATCTTGCTATGTCACATTCTGAGAGATTTACATAAACAATAAACTCAATCCAACTGTCCCCCTACCCTCCACCAAAATACATCTTTGTTTACAGTAAATGCAACCTAAAGCCAGGCTGGAGGAGGAGGCGGGAGAGGTACTTTACATAGGCAACATGATTAGGCCAGCAGTTTCCGGGGCCGTGCAGGAGAGCAGGGACCGTGTATATTTCCCCTCTTGCAATCAGCAGGAAGAAAACGGTCTTTTAATGTTCTCCACGCTTTCTATATTATAGATATTTAAATATTTGGACCACTCAATATGCTAAAATGTTTGTACCAGTCACATAAATCGATTTCCATGTTTCTGCGGGGGCTGCAGGTGCCCTTCCAGAGGAGGAGAAAAGAGGAGGGTGTGGAAGGGGTGGGCGTGGAAGGGGAGGGTTAAAAGACTGCCAGAGGCTGCTACCCAAGTAAGTGACTTGGGGGGTTTTCCTTGGGAGACAGGAGAGGCAGGTGGGTGCAGGTATGAGAGGCTGGTGTTTTAAGACAGTAAAATTGGAGACAACTAGCCTAATCGAGGAGGGACTGAAATGTTTCCTTGATGGAAGACCAAACATTCCAAACACCCAGGAAGAGAGTTTTGGGGTGGGGTGGGAGGCATGTACTAGAAAAGCAAGTCTATCCATCTAATGTCAATCGGAGGCAGGTTTATTTTTTCTCAGGTGTACAAGGCCGCCTGGATGAATCTCTCTCCCAAGTCTTGTTCAGTGATTTTTCACCTCTGGCTGCTGGCTCTCCTCTAGACCCCAAATGCCTACCTTTCCTGAGTGCTGGGGTAGCTAAAAAAGGGGGGCTCCTACCTGCTGGCCCCTGTCATTCTCTTACTCAATCGCTCATTCTTTTATTATGCCAGTTTCTAAAAGAAGTCTTTTGTCTGAATGGCCCACAGCACTTGAAAGAGTGTTCCCATTAGGTACTTCATAATTTATACCAACTGACTAGTGCATTCAATATACCTATATTGAATGCTGTAGTGTAGATGGTATATACTGCCTACACGGAGCTAGTAGGGGAGGCATGACTAACAACTAAGAGTTCATTCACTCTGGGGGATAAATGGCCACATGATTAAAGAGGAAGTGTGACGTGGATGTGGCTGTCAACCACCTAACCAAGGCAAGAAGTGCTTTGGGAACTGAGAAGGGTGAGTCCTACGTGGTCAAAGTGGTCAGGGGCCTTGAACTGGGCCTGCGATTCATTTACATGTTTACTCGTTTGTTCACTCAGCAAACACTTATTCTGTTCCTATGTCCCTAGCAATGTTCTAGATCCTGGGCGTGCAAAGATGAGGGCAGCAAGTCCTGCTGTGAGAGGCCGTGGGTGTTCGTCCACTGAAAGGCAGTGGTTGCCTGCGCTCTCCTGTCCTCAGTGATGAATGTTCCAGGTGTTCACTCTTCTCTCCTCAGCGGGGTTCCTTCCTGCAAGCTTGGCCTCCGACAGGACCAAGTCTGATCAAAGCAGACAAACTTGCAGCCTCAGAGAGAGTCCCTACCTGCTACTAGCCCGGGGCAAATTCTTGGAACTGGGCTTCCCTCCTGATTCTGTGATTCTTCCAGCAGATAGTTATTTATTGAATGACTATTAGGAGCCAGGTACTGGGTGAGGCACTACAGTTACAGAAATTAATATATAATAATACTGTTTTCCCCTCAAAGAGTTCTCATTGTTTAGGGGAGGAGCACACATAAACAATGACACCACCAGAGTGATGAGTTCTAAAGTACAAAGGACTTCATTGGTTTTTTTGATGTGCCTTATGGTGAACATCAGCTTCACTCAGGCATGAGTTTAGAGTGGTGTTGGCTGTGAGGTCAGTGTTAATGAATTACCAATATATGAGATGGGACAATTAATTCTGCAGACTTCTCCTAGGAAAAGTGCTACCTACCTCACTGCTGACTATCACTACGGTCACCTTCCAAGTACTCCCCTTGGGAAGCTATGCACCTATGCCAGCACCTAGTCCACCCTCCAAAGCAATTTGGGAACTCTTTGTGGTTATGAACCTTACTGAGTTGTTTGTACAGTGCTGCCAATGTAAGCGCATGGTGGCAAGTCCGAGAACTTAATTGTCAGTTTTTGGGTACCACAACATCTCTGATGGCCATTCCAGAAAGAATTCCAAAATTACTTTGAAGGATGGATGAAGCACTGGCGTTGGTGCATAGCTTCCCAAGAGGAGCACTTCGAAGGTGACCGTAGTGAGTATGTAGGACTTTTTCTAGGATGAGTTCATGAAATTAACTGCCAGCCTCATATATTAAACACATAAAACAAGGTTATGTATTGACATATTAATGAAAATTGTGACCAGAAACCTAATCCCTTCTTTTCCCTGGATACAGTGGTTTAGAATCTGCTAATTCAGTGTTCACACTTTACAGAACGTAACTACTCTGAATAACGAGAATCAACCGTAAGCGGGATAAGGGGTGTGTAGAGTCTGATGGAAGCCCCATTTTGCAGCTGGAGTCCCCCAACACTTGCAGGAAGTGGCTTGGCAATAGCTGCCCTTTTAAGTGAAGGTCAGACTGTACGGAACTTTTGGAAACAAAAAGGGGTACCTCTTTTTTCTCTTTTGAAAGATGTTCTTTTTCTGTCTTTAAAGAAGGCCCAAGATCTTGGCTTGTCTTGGCCCCTCCTTTCGGTTTGGGGATCTATTCAGGTGAGTCTGTCCAGCATTTCCAGAACTAGAACCTGCTTTGACCCCATCCATTCCCTTTTCTCCCTCTTGGCCCTTTCTTGTCTCCCATCCCAGGGATCCAGTTCTCTGTCCACTCTCCTTTCAGATGCCAATTGCTTGTGTGCCCAGGCTTCCATGTGTAACCTGCCCCTGATTTCGTTTCGCCCTGCACTGGCCCTCTCCCTTAAGTGCCGGTTCCACTCAACCAGGCATGTCCAATGGCAGACTCCAGCCCCCTGCAACTGCCCCATCTGGCCATAATGGGCAGGGTCATGGTTTGAATCAGAGCTCAAAGGCTGCAAGAAACAGAAACTTAAAGAAAGGGTTGATTCCATAAAAGAAATGGAAGCATCTTGCAGAAATATAGTAAATTCAGGCCTCTTGGGAACTGATGCTGGCAATGAGGAAGCCACAGGGAGCCAGAAAGACTCCCTGTCCCCTCCGTTTCTTCCCGTCTATCTGCACCTGTCTCTCCCTCTTTCCATCCTCCTTCCCTCTCTTCTCATTTTTTCTCATCCTTAGCTTCTCTCTCCTTCTCTGCTTTATTCTCTTTGCAGGCCATCTTGCTCCGCTTTTATTGGTCAACCTCTTACACGTGGCTTGGGCTTGCCTGGCAGTAATTCCAACTCCCCTTGTACATGGCCCTTATCTCAAATGCCCACTCCCAAATGCTGTTTGTTTGCATATGTAAGGGAGAATCTGATTGGCTGAGTTCACTTGCTTAAATAAGCTTCTCTTAAGTCAGGCGCCCACCCCTTGCCCAATCGGCTGTAGCCAGAGGGAGAGGAGGATAACATAAGACAAGTTGTGACCATCTCAACCTGCTCACAGAGGGCCTGTGTGTAGAACTTTGTTCCCAGGAAAGGGGACAAAACCCCAACACATGAAATCTATAGTCATTTCATAACTCAGGCCATGCTCTGAAACCTGAGGGAGCTCTATGGTTGGTATTAGGGATCCTTGTTCAATCTTCCCTGTGGCCTCACTGTCTAATGGAGAGAGTGGGCAAGTCATTTACAAAACCTAACTTTGGGATTTAGGGCCGTCTTCCGGGGACAAAAGTTCAGACCTCTGGCTCAACCCTTCCTCTCCTGTCGCATCTCCCCACTGTCTCTCATCAGCACTTCAGAAGGAGGGACAAAATTGGCAACCCAGAAACCATGGTCTCCATCAGGGAGGCCTCGAAGAGGCTGAGGGCTTCCCAGGAAGTGAGGTCAGAGCTCCTATTTCACAGAGGGGTCAATCTAGAAAGATGGAAGGAGGAGGCCATGCTGATCTACAGGCAGGAAGAAGAGTTTCAGAAGGTCCCTCAAGGTTATGGTTGCTCTGGACTCCGGTGGGGATGGATGAGCTCATGCCTCGAGGCCAACCTCCAGTCCTTTCTTCCCATCAGGTATGACTTTGCTAGTGAGCGAGCACTTCTCCTTCCCCTCAGTCCCCACCCCATGTCTCTGCCCTGTCTGTAGGAAGGACAGTATTTTTCCCCTGTTCATGTTCTCGGGAGGAGGGAGGCTCTTAGCGCCTAACGGTCACTGTCCGTACGTGAAAGGTTCATGAACACTTTGCCCACTTCCTCTTGTATTTCCTGCCTCGCACAACATGGCTGTGGGATCTGGGTCGTCCGGCCAGCATATCAGTTGGGCACTGGAGGCACTGACACATTTACTGTTTTCTCTCTCTCTTTTTTTTTTCTTTATAAATGTGCTTCAAATTGGCCTTTCCTGGCACTGCATCTTTAGCTTCTGGGGATAGAATAGGCGGAGATTTGGAGAAAAGGAATGGTAGTCGCCACTCTCACCTAGAGCCTATGCCGAGTTCTCCAGCCCTTCTTTGTCAGAGCCCTGCTTTGGGGGTATCTGGTATGGCCCACAGACTCTTAATGCTGTATTCAGGTTCACCTATGGCTGCTCATCCTTGAGCTACTGCTCAATGCATCAGAACCTCAGAGAGGGGCAGGCAGAGAAAGACAAATACTGTGTGGCCTCATTTATATGTGGAGAGTGGACACTAAAAGTTCTCATTACAAGAACAAGAATGTAACTATGTGAGGTGATGGATGCTAGCTAACAGTGGTGATCATGCCATAATATACGAGGCTGTCCGGATAGTCTCCAGCCATGTAATGTGGAAAATAGAGGCATTGGTGGTGGGATTTTCTCCAGACAGCCCTCATATACATATATTAAATCATTATGTTGTACACCTAAAACTAATACAATGATATATGTCAATTATATCTTAATAAAATTAGGGGAGAAAGAGAATCTTGGAAAGGGAGTTGGTATTCAGTCCAATATGCTTAGGAGACCCAGAATCCGGATGTTCGATGTATGTGGGAGGTAACTGTTCATTTGTTTCACCCGTGATTCTATCCTACACGCCACCTAATTGTTATAAGTAAAAAGGTGGGATGCTTTAGAGACTTCTTTGTTATTCCTTGATGGAGGAAGGAAAAAGTTAAAAGACAGACACTAGGGTAAAAGTGATTTGTTTTCCTGTTCAAAACTTTCTTAATGCTTGTCAGCTTCAGTGTAACATCAGACAAATTCAGGTTGTGCAATTTATTCTCTTTTTCCACCTGCTATTCTCAGATCCACCCCCCCTCCACTACCAGGGCAGCATGATGAGAACTTGGGGGGCTGCCCCTGAGGGTAGGGAGGCAAGGGGTTACAGAGCCCCTTCCCTGGTGAGCTTTCCCCCTTTCCAAGGGAAAGATGGTTGTCGGATGGGGGCGTGCTGAGACGCTGCATACACCCTGAGAGCTTCCTAGAATTGGGCCGGACCCTCTCCCTGAGCTGCCTGTGCTGCACTATGATTTTGTGTCTCCCAGGGATCTTTCAGGAAAGTGGAGGCAGCCCTGCTTTGCTGCACCGCACGCTGAGAACCAGCTGAGCCAGAACCTGGCCCGTAGCAGATCCGTCCTTGGCTCACCACAGACACACACTCTGTTTTCCCCACCTTGCCCTTTAAAAACCGTGCACAGCTATGTATACTCACCACAAAAAAATTTAGAAAGTTCAAATAAGCAAAAGGAAAACCCCACATGCTGGATGGCCACTGTCAACATGTGATGTCTACAATCCTTTTAGACTATTTTCATCATGTGTGTGATGTTTATGTACAAAAAAGTATGAATCATATTACACAATGTGGTTTGTAACCTGCCATATTTAAAATCTAACCATATATTGTGAACATATATCTGGGGTTGTATCTCTGGGTCCGCAGCATTACTCTGAATGATGGCATGGCCAAAGCATGGTTGATTCCTCATTTATTAACCAACCCCATCAGTGGATGATTAAGATTTCTCCACTGTTCTAATGCTGTCATAAACAGCAGTGAAATAAGCAAATCCCTTATACATTCACATTGAACACATTTGGTCATTTCCTGTCAATACATTCCTAGAAATGCAATTGCCGGAATAAAGCACATATATTTGCTTACGACTTCCTTGTATGGGGCCAAATTATCCACCTCCCACAAAGGCTACCAAATCACACTGCTACAACAGCACATGAGAAGGCCCGTTTCCCTGCATCCACGGCGACATTTGGCACCATCTCTGCTGCCACAGAACAGCCGTTGAACAATCACAACAATCTGGGGGTGGGCAGGGGACCGGCTCCACCCCCAGCAAGTCACAGGTCTCCCCTGGACCCAAGTCTCCTTTGTAAAAGCAGCCGATGGGCACACTAACGAGTCTTCCAGCCGTGGGACCAGGGGCCTCCCCAGTTGGGGCCTGGCCCCTCTCAGAGAGTTTGGGCTCCTAACAATGACCAAGGTTCAGGGCATGGCTGCTGCCTCGCCCCGCCCCCGGATTGCACCCCATCTCCCTCGTCTGGCCAATGTCCTGTTACCCTGTGAGGTAGACGGGCTGGCTGGGCTGCAGGAGAAGCATTTGGAAAGAGAATGACTAATACGTGAATCTTCGCCACTTCCCCGGAGAGCTGCTCTTTCACACACACCCTTGTGGCTCCCTCCCTGGGTCCCAGCTGGCTTTCTACAGCAGGTTTATTGGAAGTTTGGAGCTTCCTCGTCAGTAAGTTTAGAAAAAAAAAAAATCTGTTAAGTCACCCAGCAAGCCGCAGAGCTAATCAGAAACCGCAGGACCCGGAGAAGGCGAACCGAGGAGACGAGCACACGGCCCCCACTGTTCGCTGGTCTGCGTCTCCCTTCATGCCGCTCTCTCTTATCTAGCTCCACAAAACACAGTGTCCCTCTCCAGCTTGGGGGGGCTAGCCTTCCCGCCCATCTGCATATTACGGTCCGCACAGACTTGAATCTCCACAGGGAAGGGGGGTGATTTATGGGGAATGGATCTTCAATCAGCTTCATTCCAGCCTTCTGAGGCGCTCCCTCTACTCCTGTTTGGTCCCTAATTCATTAATCTCCCACCTCCCTCCATCTGCCTGATCTGATTACTCTTACATGTAAAATATGGTTCTGCTCCTTTAGGTACCACTGACTCCTCACCAGGAGATGTGAAGGGTCCACTAGGAGCCTTGCCTGACTCTCAGGGATGCAAGGACGAAACTGCAGAAAGAGAAATGACAAGGACAGAGAGGTGTACGGTCTCACCAGGGTAGGGAGCCTTGCTATTTTCTGGTTCCTTTTTCGTCAGAGCGAAGTTTTCAGACTTCTCCCAGCTGTGTCTTCAGCAGATGCTGTGGCGTCAGCCGCGTCCCAGGGAAGCTGCCTTGTCTACACGACATGAACACTTCCCTTAGGACATGTGGACCAAGAGCTTTGTCAGAGCACTGGGCTGGCATGCAGCACAGCTTAAATGACATTTGCTCAACTCCAGAGCTAGAAATGACTCCAAGGTGATTCTTGTCCAACTGCTTCACTTCTTCGTCCATCCCTCCCTCCCTCCCTCCTTCCTTCCTCCCTTCACTGCCTCCTGGCCTTCTGGCTCTCCTGCTTCCCTTTCTCTCTTTCTTATTTTCACAACCATCCAGGGAAGCTATTAGTGCCATGAAAAGACTACTGGCCATGGATTCAGAACCCAGAAGCTTGAGTTCTAGCCATGGGAACGTGCTAACTGGGTCACAGAAGGTGAGGAAGCTCTTGGTGGGCCCCTGGGCATGTGGATTCCTAAACCCAGGGGTGAGGGGCTGTTGGTCCCTAAAAGGTTAAAGCCAGGCCCACCGCCCAGACTTGACCTTTCCATAAATGGCCAATGCCCCAGGCTGGGTAACTCCCAAAACTGGCATTTACTGGGCACATACTGGCTTATGGGACCATGAAAACAAAAACAAATGGTACTGGGCGGATGCGGCAAGATGCCACTTGTGCTTGAGCACGTCTATGCGGTCCCAGGTGCGCCATGAAGGAGCTCGCTCGCTTCTTTATGACTCTGTGGGCCCCCCGGGCTTTCCTTCAATTGGGCCTATCGCTGCGGAAACCTTCCCTGCTGAGGCAGCTCGGCTCTGGCGGCCCAACTTCATGGGGGTCTCCAGTCCTAAAAGTCCTCACAGAGCAGATTTTAATGGCAGGGCAGGCTTTAGGGGGCTCTGCTGATCCACAACAGCCCAGAATTCTCACCCTGGAGAAAGCGGCCAGGCTTATGCAGGGGTCCCACATACATGAGCCTAGGCTGACCACATGTACCGTTTGAAACGGGACAGAAAACACCGGTACTGTCCCCGTTCAAATGCCATGTCTGATCAGCCCACTGACACCTCGAATTTAGCCCAGTGAGCCTGGGCTGAGCAGACGTACCATTTGAAATGGGACAGGACCATTGTTTTCTGTCCCGTTGATACTGGTACGTCTGGTCAGGCTACGTGAGCCCCACCTGGACCCCCACCCTCTTGTTCCCTCTGCCTTACCTGTGCCTTCTCTGCCGGGGCCTCCACCGCTCAGGCCAGTCTCCTTTATCTCCCTCAGTTCATCAACACTCAGCCCTGCCTGGGGAAGGCCGCATTAGGCCCTCAATCCTGCCTCCTCCATGAAGACCTCTGTGATTACTCCAGCCTACGCAGTGCTTCACGGGCAGCACTGACAAACGCGTTAGCCGTGTTCCCTGGGTCTCTCCCTTCCGCCCTGGGAGGGGCCCTCGTTTCCCCTTCATTTGTAGGCTGAGTGCCATGTCCTCTGAGCCTGGGGTGGCGCACCTGAGGTGCCTGCATGTCCATCTCCCCTCAGGCAGCTAGCTCCTTAAGGTCAGGGCCTTCGACCATCTCTTGGGGTGTCTGGCATTTCGCACAGTGTCTGGCAAAATGGCATAATCTTAAATATATGAAAACACTAAGGTACAGACCAGGGTTAGGGGAAGCATAAAGGCAGGAGAGGCTACAAAGTTAAAAGCAGCTTCTAAAATCTTAGGAGGATGATTTCGAGTGTTCGCTAGAACAGCAGTTCTCAAACGTGGGGTTTGGAAATCCCTGGGGGCCCCCAGGCCCTGCCATGGGGCTCTGAGGTCAAAATTATGTTCCAAATAACACTAAAATGTGATTTGCCTTTCTCAGTCTCATTCTCTCAGGAATGCACGTTGGTGTTTTCTAGAAACTACACAATGTGTGATTATCATAGAACACTGACTGCAGAATCAGATACGAGAATCCAGCTGTCCAAGCCGACACTAAAGAGATTTGCAAGAATGCAAAACAATGCCATTCTTCTCGTTCATTTCATCCCCTTTGGAAAGTATAACTATTTTTTCATAAAAACGTGCTGTTTCTGCTAACAGGTGATGGGCTTATTGGGGTGATCTTTAAAATAATTTGAGAAATATTTTTAAACATGTCTCAGTTTTAATTTCTGATACAGTAAATAGCAACAGCTATAACCCATATAAACAAGTTCTTTGGGGTCCTCAATAATTTTTAAGGGTGAAAAGTTTGAGAACCTTTGCACTAGAACATGAATGTTACTTGCTTGTCTGGTAGTCAGCACCTCCCTACCCACCCAGTTTGCTTCTCTCTTTTATTCCTGGAGTCTGTGACCGTGAATTTTGGGATTACTCCTAGCTCTGGATAATCCACACAGTGTGGCTCTCGGTGGCCCTCAGTGGCGACATGCTAATGAGGACAGAGGAGCTGTGTGAAGAAGGGAGCTTAGGAAGAGTCCCTGGGCAAGTCCCCCTTTCCGTTTTCTCTTTGCAGAAGCCGTGCGTCTCTCCCATCACCAGACACTGCTGTCTTGTGTACAACTCGGCCCATCCAGCAACCAGCCCATCTCAGCTCGCAGGCCCTTTTCCCAACACGAGAGCTGAGAGAATGTTTCTCAAGGCCCAGCCATCAGGTTTTGCCGAATCCCAATTTTCACGCTCCCTTGGAGATGGCAGGGGGAGGGGGGAGGTGGGGGGCGGGGAAGAAGGGGACGCCCCTCCCAGAAGGCAGCTGCAGGGCTGAGGGTCCTCGTGCTGACACCCCCACCTCGACACAATGATACACACCCTAAAATCCCTGAAACCGTCTGACCCAGGAACCCGTCTCCGGGCCCAGACCCAGGCATAACATGCGTATGTGTGAGCCGGTGCTGCCATGAGAAGGTGCAACAGCTGGCTGCTTGGTATCAAATCAATTAAAGGACTTTGAGCCCTGGAGGGTCAAGTCACAAAGGAATTGAGCTTTGGAGGACTGAAGGCAGGGGTCAGGAGGAAGAACTATGGGTAGAGCTGCCATAGAAATGCCACCACCCCCCACACACCTAATAGCAGTAACTACCGGTAAGATCAGCAGGCACACGGGTGCATTTTCCCCACAACAACGTGGCAAAGCGAGTGCGGTGTCGCCATGAGTCCGCTTTGCCGACCAGGGAGCGGAAGCTGCGCAAGCTCAGGTCACGTGCCACCTACTAAGTGGAGGGGCTGGGCTTTACTTCAGCGCCCTTGGTACTTTAGGGGTCCCAGTGTGCACAGGCCCAAACTGGCCATCGGTTCATCTTTGCTAATTATTTTTCTGGTTCCGGGAGGCGAACGCAGGCGGTGGCGGTGAGAGCGCGACCCTAGCCACGGCCCAGCGGGGACCGCTTTGCTAATTACTGCTCTAAGGAAGGGAAAGGGAACGACTCTCCTGAAGGCCACATAAACAGGCGGTCAGCATCACATTCCGTGGGGTTTCGGCGGAGCTCATTTTCCAAGCAGGGCATCCAGGGTACACACCAGGAAGTGTGGGCAGTCCGGGCAAACATGCTTGAATTTCTTTTTGGCAGGGTTGCGGGGGGTGGGGGTGGGGATGGGGGGTGGGGGGTATCTGGTTACACCTGCCTTAACCATATTTTTAGATACGACTGTTGGGCACACCACCTAGAGTTGACCCTGGTGCCTGTATCTCTGTGTTTGTGTGCTGGAGCCCATTCTAAACGCTTTCTGAGGAAAAACAAGCCAATATTGCAGCAGGAGAGCCTTGAGCTAGATATGAGGAAGCCTCCCTGACAGTGTAACGCGCACTTGAGAGGAACTCTTTGCTTTGAGGTGCCTTTGCTTCTATTCTCCGTGGAGGCAAAGAAATGGATAAAATGAAGCGACACATTAGATTTTTATCAACTACGAGCAGATGCTGGCAGGGAACCAGTGGACCAACTGTGGGTTAAAGGTTGGGGTAGACCAAAGAGGTCTACAAAGGGCCCCTGCCTTCCAGGCCCTCTGCCTTGTTGGGAGATGAGCCAGGCTACATGCAAGAGGAGCACGAGGGGCAGTGTGCCGGCGAGGCGAGGAGCAGGGAGCCCCACGGCCTGGGCTTAAGTCTCCACTCTGCACGTGCTGGCTATATGCTCACCTGCCTTCTTTTGCCTCCATTTCCTTCTCTCTAAAATGCAAATGATAGGATTGTGTGAGAATTAAGGGTGCTAATGTTTGAAAAGTTATGAATACAGTACCTGACATTTAGCAAGTACTAAATGTCGCCCATATGCAAATTTTAAAAAGTAAAGGCCATAAATATATTTTCTCTTCCTTACAATTCCTTAATAACGTTTTATTTTCTCTAGCATACCTCATTGTAAGAATATGATATATAATATAAATAACACACAAAATATGCATTAATCCACTATCCGTATTATTGATAAGGTTTTCAGTCATAGTAGGCTATTAGTAGTTAAGTTTGGGGTGAGTCAAAGTTATGCATGGATTTTCCATTGCGGTGGGGAGTGGGGGTCTGTGTTCCTAACTTCCACATTGTTCAAGGGTCAAATGGATATATATTTGTTAAATAAAAGTAAACGTTGTTTGAAAAGTATGGATCATAAACTATAGTGGTTCAGAGACAGCTTTGGGCTGGAGGTGCTTAGCAATGGCTTCACAGAGGAGATAGCAGAGAGAGCATAATTAAAGGCTTGAGCAATTCAGATCTCTGAACTCGAAAAACCTTCTTCACCAAAACTCGTCCAAGAGGTATGTGTGAAGGGAGGAAAAAGTCAGTGAGACCGTGGGGTAGATAAGGAGAATGGTGGACTCTATGACGGATGGAGGTGGCGGGGAGGGCTTGATGTCAGGACCAAGAGTTTGAGATTTATCCTGTAAGAAGTAGGGAGCCAGTGAAGGTTCCATGCAGCAGTGATAACTTACAAGGAAATGTATCAATCAGGACAGGCGAAAAAGCAAACACACACGTGCCTCCCATTTTTCAGTAGTGTCAAACAACAAAATCCTTCTTGCTCACAATGTATGTCCTCTGCCAGTCAGCTGACCCTTTACCCCACCTTGGCTTTACTTTGGGACCCAGAATGAGGCAACAGCTTCTATCTAGGTTCTAGAACATTACAGCATTGTTGCAAAGAGGAAAAAGCATATGGCAAATTGTGTGCCAGCTCTTAAAACTTCTACTGGGAAGTAACATGTTTCACTGGCCATAGCAAGTCATATAGCCAAGACTGAGGTCCGTGGGGCAGGGATGTAGGTCTTCCCAGTTAAGGGCTGCAAAAACTTGTGAACAATATTATCAGCTCCCCCAGGGAGTTTCAGGAACCTTCCTAATACTATCATGTAGGTTTCTCCTATGATGTCCCCTCCACCCCAATAACATCGTTATCTCACATTATTGCAGATTTTTCTTTAGACCATGATGCTTGAGAATCTCCCTTGAAATCAATGTGAACTCTGTCCCACCTCAGGATGCCCCATTAGCTAATTAAAAGGAAGGGATTTCTCTAAGAAGCATTTTTCCCCAAGCCTGAGAAATGGATATAATGCTCCTGCTTTTGAGTCACTCAGGCATCTTGGTTGAGGTGAGCCTGTGTGTTCTCCAGTTTTCCTAGACTTATAATTTTAGAGCCTGCTGCGATTTCTGGCCTATTGATTAATGGGTCTCTCTCTCTCTCCACCACAAGCGACCTTAATCTTTTCTTAATTGCTTTAATGGCTGTTCGGCTTTCCTCTTGTGCCTTCCCCCACAATGTTGTTGTTGCAAAGCTTTTGTGTCTTAACTTCATTCCCCAACCCAGGACTTTGCAGGCAAATGAAAGGTGAATTTTCTCTTTGTTTACCCTCTGTTCCTTGTCTTTCTCTTTTGCTTTGTTTCTTCTTTAGCTGTTTTCACATTTCTTAACCAGTGGGTGGGCACAAACAGGAAAAATAAACAAAAATATAATGAGGGAGGTCAATGTCGAGTCAGCCCCCCCCCCCGACCCCCAACCCCCAACCCCCACAACCAGTGACCCCTGCACCCATTCCATTGGCATCCGGTCTGGGCCCTGTACCTCCCTCTCTCTTCCCTACCCTCTGAAGCCAGTGACAAAGCAAGCCACCCCCATCCCATGCTGAGGGTGTCTGAGGTCTCCAAGCCAGACTAGTGTGGAGGGGCAATCCTTTCAATGTATCACCTCATTTAATGCTGGCAGAGGCTTCATGAGGCCTAAATATCAGCCCCATCTTACTTGAGGGATCTGAAGTTCAAAGAGGTACAGTCATTTGCCCAGGATCATGCAGCCAGTAAATAGTGGGACAGGACTGCATCCAGGTGTGTGTGACTCTGAAACTTCTGTTTTTGAAGAGAGACAGAGAGAAGGAGAGAGAAAGGGAAGAAGGAAGAGGGAGGAGGTGCGAGGGAAGGGAAGGAGCGGGAGGAGATGGATGGGGAGGATAGAAACCACCGCTGATCCTTTAGGAAGCCTGGAGTTGAAGGAGGGGAAGGCAGGGCCCCGGAATCCCAGCTGCTCAAAGTCAGCAAATAAATAGAGAACACCCATTTAAATGTGCATTTAGATCAACAATGAATAATCATAATTATGCCCCATGCAATATATGGGACATATGTACACTGAAAAAACCATTTGCTGTCCTTCTGAAGTCCCGGTGTAACTGGTGCCCTGTGTTTCATCTGCCAACCCCATGTGTCGGGCATCTTGGTCCAGTGCAAGGGGAGACCAGCAGCAGCATGTGGAAGAGGCACCAGAGAAGATCTCTCTTTATCTCTCAACAGCTGGAATTTGAATCAAACATGTCCCATGTAGCAAGGGCCTTTCAGGGTGCCCACCTCTCAACCTTCTGAGCTATTAAGCTTTCTGGTTTGGGGGGAAGCAGGAGAGGGAGGCGACTGCAGGAAAAACCGCCCACCAGGCCTTGAGGGCGCATGGACAAATTGAAAGGGTCAGAGAGAGTTTGCCTTGGGAGCATCACACCGCTCATTTCTCCATCCTTCTCCCTTCTCCCAAAATCCCTTCTCTAATCCAGGGTCTCTAAGGCTCCCTGCTATCTGGCCCTCCCAAAATGCTTGGTAAACTGGTCCATGCTGAGGTCAAGGGACCCAATGTGCAACCCCTCCTAGGAGAACCTGCAATGGAGGAGCCCAAGGAGGAGAGGCTTAAGCCAAAGGCACAGAACTCAAATGGCAGATGTCAGGCCACAAGACAAGTGTTGAAAGGAGAGTTAGGAATAGAGGGGCCCTTTTGGAAGTCCCACCAAATACATCAGCTGTGTAACCACCTGGTCGGCCAAGCCTGCCTGAATGAATCGTAACTGAACATAAGCACGTAGTAGCACAGTCAAAACAGAATTCCAGGCTGAATCACTCTCCGGGGCTTGTCCTCCTTCAGGCTGCTTCCTCCTGCCCCCCGAGGGGGGGGGGGGCGACCCTTCAGGAGCTGAAAGGCTTTCTTTGTGCAGGCGGCACCAGCACTGAACTCCTGAGAGTCTCCAGCCCCTCTTACCCTCACTCCTCCTCCATCCTCTCCTTGAACATCTCCCACCCATACAACAGCCCACTCTGAGCACTGCTCAGAGGCCAGCTCACAGAGAAGGGGCCGATTCCCAGAAGCTCCACACCAGACTCTTCACACACATACCTGTCCTTGGCTCATTGTTGCTCCCGCCTAGAAAGAGTGTCAGGCCTCCCACCCTGGCCTCCCGCGTAGAAACAACAGCTGAGTGCTGTTTCCATGACAACCAGAGGCACTGCTGTAGTTTCACACCTATACCACTATTCCTCTGCCCCCGCCCCTCAACATTTTACCCTTACACCCAGGATTCTTGTCAAGACTCTCTTCTGGTTACACTGAGTACGTGTGTGCTCTGTTTAACAGACCTCATTTCTGTCAGCTCCTAAGAATTTTACTCCCATATTTACTCAAAGAAATCAGTAGAGGGCCTTCTCTTTGAATACAAATTTTTAAAAATTTATGGTCAGTTAAAAATGTAGCAAGCAGGGTGTGGGCAATCACAAAAATTTCTGGTAAAGCTGAGTCCATGATAGGATCTTCAGAGACAGGAGGAGAGAACTTGGCCTATATGTGGCGATGTGATTATTCTTCAAGAAGGAGTTACGGGGAGGCAGCTCTCCAAATATTTCATACGTAGATTATAGCCAATTACAGGATTATACAGGATGCCAGCACACTGGTTCCCCTTTGGCCATCTCCAGATTGTCACATGGAAGTGGCAAGGAAAATGGGACCTAGGAGAGGGGCCCAGGCTGAGGGCAGTGCAGAGCGGGGACCACAGCCATGAGGGCGGTGCAGAGCAGGGACCACAGACAGGTAGCGCATCCCCACACCCTTTCATCAGCCTCTGCCCCACCTCAGATTCTGCTTTCAGTAGTGTCTGAAAGTGTCTCACTTCATCCAGGTGGCCCCAACAACAGACTTGCCTAATTCATCTCACTCCCACTCCCCATGCCAATGCCAATCCCATTCTTTTTGCTCTTTGTATCACCAACCAAACACCACTCCCAACAAACCCACCCCGTCTACCAATGTGGAATGAACATAAATTTCCACAAAATGAAGAGAAGGAACAAGTAGCAATTATAAAGCCTTATCATCTTATTTCTTAGGCTTTCACAAAGTAATGCTTTGTTGGTCTGGTTGGAGAAGTCCTGCATGGGAGGGGACCCTGCAATCCTCGTGGAAGGGCTTTTGGATGATTGGGATCTGGTTCATTCTAAGGGTCTTCCTGAGGGCTCAGAAGTCCCTTGAGGGTTCCTCTGTGCACACCAGGAGGCTCCTTCTGCTGGAGCAAGGGCTGTGGGGCTTAATGGTCCTCATCAACCTGACCTTCCTCCTCCTTTCTTATCCCCCTTCCTTGCTGATGGGGTGGCCAGAGGACAACTCACAGGTCAAGTTGTCTATCTAATCCCATAAGGGCTGAAACCAGATGATGAAATCTCCATGGGCCTCTGCTGGGTTATCTCCTGATAACAAAATTATTTTTTTAGTCATAGATTCTAAAATACAACATAGGGGCTCTCATCATCCAACGCCCCATAAACTCCTCCCTTCGGGATGGGATGGGATGGGGCGTTGGATGATGAGAGCTTCTTGTTGGTGTTGTTTCAGCCTGAGCAGTAGTGTTGGGGAAGTTTGGGGATTTTGTGACAAGTCCCACAGGGCAGGCTGACTTCCCCTGGACTGCCTGACCCCATGTCCACCAGTTCCCACCAGGTCCCCTCAAGTGAGTGACAGACACCAAAGTAAAGCTGGGATTTTAGGTTATGAGGCAAATTTCATATCCTATTCCAGAGGGGAGCAGAGCTTTCAAAGAATTACTCAACCTGTATGGCGCCACTGTACATTCCCGTCACCACCACCATCACTCCCCCGCCATACACCTCACAAACGTCTCTGGAAGGGCATCTGCCACCTTGTCACTTTGCACCTATTCCAACTTGACTTTGGACATCTGTCTGTCTTCCTAAGTAAGCAAAGTGCTGGACTCTCTGGTCCTGCAGCCTCCCTCGTCCCCGCAAGCTGGTAACAGAGACTTCCCTCTACAATTTGAGAGAAATTGTAGGAGACTGAGGCCCAGGCAGGACACAAACTTTTCAACCCCTTAGCGCAAGCACTGCCTAACATCAAGATGCCAGTTTGGATGTTTAGTAACTTGGACATCCTGGATTGTGTGACCTCTCTGCCCTCATCATACCCCATCATTGTCTGGGTGAAACCCCAAACTTTTGAAAGTGCCTTTGAGCTAGGCTGACCAGACGCACCCCTTTAAATGGGTCAGAAAACAATGGCACTGCCCTGTTTGAAATGGTGCATGTGGTCAGCCTAGTCTCGCTGGGCTGCATTCAAGGTGTCAGTAGGCTGACCAATGTACCGTTTGAAAAGAGACAGTCCTGTTGTTTTCTGTCCCGTTTAACATGGGACGTCTGGCCAGCCTACGTTGAGCTGCTCCACAGCCCCAGTCACTATTGTATCTTTGCTTCTGGTCACTCCGTTCACAAGGGCTGTTATTCCCAATGTGCGAGGTGAGCCACCACCTCCTGTCCACTGCCCCTCTGCTCCTCCAACTTCGTGGCTTTTCATCAGCCCAGCTGCTTCTAAGTCTGAAAAGCTAATGTTAAAAAAGGAGGGGGGAAACCCCCAAATCAACAGACACAGAGGTAATTGCATCCTGGCAAGATTAAATTAGGTCAGTTAGAAAAGCAGCAGGGTGGGCGGGGGTGGGTTATAATTCAGTACTTAGGAGGATAACCAGATGAGGAAACACCAAGTGAAAGATTCTCCTTTCTTCTCTTGGTCCCTTCCGGCAGCTCCCACCTCCAGCTCGGTTTGGTCTCAGCCCCCAGCCCCAACAGGGACCACCCGGGTCCAGGAGGCGGTGGGCCTACTCTCCCGCCGGCGCCCCTGCCACTCTGCTCCAGGGGTCCCAGCAGGTCCAGGAAGTCCCAGCTCACCGGTGAGGGGACTGGGTCCCAGGGCTCTCACTCAGATGAACTCAGAAAGACCCGCAGGGAGATGAGAGAGCCCGGCTGTCCGTGCCACAACTGAAAATAGGCTTATGGGGAAACCGAGTCAAGTTCCTAACGAAGTCTCAGGCAGGAAGCTCTGGATTACAGAAGAGTCAAGCCCAGAAGAACCTCCAGAAAGATGAGTGTAATAAAGTCCACCAGTCAGGATGGCTGGCCACTAGGGAAGGCGGATCGCCAGCAGGCATGTCCCTGGAGTGAATGAATGTCTCGGTGTCAGGATTAGTCACCGCCAGAGAGGACACTTGAAATATTCTGACACCAGAGCAGAGCCATCTGAGAGAACAAACTGCCAGTTGCAAAACTGCAGTTCCAAGTGGGAATTAAAAATGGCTGCAGGTGTAGGATTATTTTCCATTTAGGAAAAAAAATGCCATCCTCCCATTTGCATTTTTAAGATTAAAAGCTAGTTAGCAATTCAGTTTCCTACATTCCTCAGCATTTCTGAGGCTTTTGGTGATGTGACAATAAGTAATAAGAATTACCTAGTGATGAGGATTGCCAATTTAGTGAATAAAAATACAGTACACCCAGTTACATTTGAATTTCAGATAAACAGTGAGTCATTTTTTAGTATAAGCATGTGGTATACCAAAGAAAAGTATTTATTCTTTATCTGAAATTCAGATTTAACTGGGCATCCGGTGTCTATCTGACAACTTTCCCACCAATGCATGGATAAGCAAAGAGGAGCAACTTCCTAAGGTGCATTCCTTGAAAATGCCTTCAGCACCTACTCTGTGTGCTGAGCACCTACTCTGTGCCTGGCATTATGATCGGTACTGGGGTAGTAGACCTAATGCCTGACGTCAGGGAAGCTACAGTCCAGCTGGGGAAGCAGAGGAGCAAAGCGGCCATCAATACAGAATGTGGAGCACGTCACCACCAGGAATATCCAGGGCCAGGGAAATCAGAGCAAGAAATAAAATTTCACATCATGAAGGAGCAGAGGTTACCACCAATACAGAGACACCAGTTCTGCCCCTGTGTCTGAGGCAGAACAGGGAGGTACCATGAGGCTCTCTTGGCCATTTCTCTGTTGTGGCACCTCCCTCTTTTCACCTCCCTTTCCATCAAAATCCCATTCATTCATTTATCCATGCAACTGACATTTATTGAGGACCTCCCATGTACCAGACACAGCACAGTATGGGAGGGACAAAGATAATCATGATCCACCCCTGTCCTTGAGGTTGATACTCCTCTGGAGTGTCAAGACACGTTCAGAATCATGGTGACCTCGTGGTCATTCTGGCAGTGGGGATAAAGCAACGAGGGAACACAGGAGTGTCATATATCATCAAACAGCCATTGGGCACCATAATCACACGGGTTTATTTTGAGGCCAACTCCCCATCAACGTGTTGAGTGACTCTTACCAAGTCACTGACACTCTCTGAGCTTTGTCTTCACCTGAATAAAGGTGATGTTAACAACAAGGTTTGTCTCACAATCTTGCTCTGAGAAGCTAAGGGCACAGCCAGCACTTGGTAAACTATAAAAGCAAGCTTGTCCAACCTCCAGCCCATGGGCCACATGCAGCCCAAGGTGGCTTTGAATGCAGCCCAACACAAATTCATAAACTTCCTTAAAACATTATGAAAATGATTTTCATCAGCTATTGTTACTGTTAGTGTATTTTACGTGTGGCCCAAAACAATTCTTCTTCCATTGTAGCCCAGGAAAGCCAAAAGGTTGGACACCCCTGCTATAAAGTGTCAAATAAGTGTGTCGTAAAAATGATTATTGTTGGCAGGTCCTCAAAAAATTGAACAGAATTACCATATGATCCAGTAATTCTACTTCTAATTATATACCCAAAAGACTTGAAAGCAATATTCAGACACCTGTACACCAATGCTCATAGCAGCATTATTCACAATGGCTGAAAGGTAGAAACAATTCAAATGGCTACTACACACAAATAGAGAAACAAAATGTGATATATGCATCCAATGGAATATTATTCAGACTTAAAAAGGAATGAAATTTTGATACTTGTTACAACATGGATAAACTTCGAAAACATTATGCTAAGTGAAATAAGCCAGACACAAAAGGTCAAATATTGTATGATTTCATTCATATGAGGTACCGAGAGTAGTTAAATTCATAGAGACAGAAAGTAGAGAAGAGGTTCCAAGGTACTAGGAGAAGGAGGAGTTACTGTTTAATGGGCACGGGGTTTCTGTTTGGGATGATGAAAATTTTTGGAGATGAATAATAGTAATGGTTGCACAGCATTGTGAATGTACTTAATGCCACCGAACTGTGTAGTTAAAAATGGCCCAAATGATCAATGTTATATTATGTTGTTTCATTACAATTAAAAAAAAATGATTATTATTCAAAGATAGCTAGAAAGGTCTGGGAAGGAAATACAGAGGAGATATTCCTTGAGTAGAATTTGGCTGGGGGAAATGGGGGGGAAACCTTTAAACAGGACAGGACCATGAGTGCAGGAAGGGCTCCTTGCGCTCCCCAGGACCAGCCACTACCATAAGGGAAGAATAGGCATGAGGTTGAGATGCTCCAACACTACCTGCTGTAGAGCTGACCTGCAAGGGCAGAAACACTGAAGATTCAGAGTGCTGCTGGGGAAAAAGACTGGGTTGGGAGTGGATGAAACCATCCCGCATGGAGTCACCCTTTCAGGAAGCACCGAGCTGGAAAGGAGAACACATAGCACTCAAGAAAGCACATCCAGAGCATCAGGAGCTGAAGGAGCCAGAGGAGCAGCTCATCAATGCTTGGGGGGAGGCGGGGGGCAGGCAGGAACGGACCAATGGCTGGGGAGGAGGAGCCAGCGCTGCATCAATACAGATGGGGAGGGAGTGGTTAGGGCCAAGGTGACTTGACTGCTGCAGGAGGCAAGGAGATCTCATGAAGGAGAAATCCCTTAAGTCCTGGAAGAGTCACATGGGAAGATTGGTTGGGCAAATAACCCAGGCAGGATGGGCTGAATTCAACCTAAAATGGAAGCTACACCAAGCAGAGGACCCTTGTAGCTATTCCAATTCCTTTCCAAGGACCCAGAGTGCAGGCCCTGGGTTCTGCTCTTGTACCTCAGCAGAGACTGCTATTGCACCCAGTCATCTTCCGGGCAAGAAAGAAAGCAGAGATAATATCAGTCTCTGCCAGAGGAAATCTGGTTTTCCTCTGATTCAGGGTCAATTGCATCAAAATCATAAATTCAGTGAAGGTACACTTACTTCTTCCCATGTACTCCTCAAGCCTCCCACTCTCATTCTCAGAAAAGGGCTTGGTATCAGACATTTTACATTTTTTTGTTAATTCAAACTTTAGTGTTCCTTTTCCCAAGATCATTTGCATTTTAGCGAGATTCTTAAAAGATTAACATTGGGGAGCAAACTGGGGAGGATTTTAGAGACAGGGTGGTCTTTCTTACTCCCTTGCAATTATTCCTTCAACTATAAGAGATACTCTTTTGATGAAGGGGGTCACCCCTCCTCACCCCTAGCAGATTATCACCTCTTCCATAAGTTAGCATCATGCATTGGCTAAACAGCAGGGTTTGCATTTAATAATAAAATATCTTAGCCGCAAATAAAAATTCTCTATAAATCAAGATCATGTAAGATGAGAATGGATTAACATTTTAATTAAACACAGCAATTCCAATCATTTTATTGTTATAGAAATACCCAACATTTTGACAGATTTCAGATATAAATTAAGAATTCCAGTCCAACAGTGAATTGGAATAATTTTTCAGGTGATGTTTATAAGCTTTCAGTGGCAGCAAGAGATGGTATTCAACAGTCAAAGCTACAGATTCTAGACATTGTCATTCAAAATACTAATCCTGAAGCTCCCCTCCCTCCATAAATAGCTTTAATTATTATCTCCCCAGATGTCACACACACTATGATAAATTAATTCAATGCTTTATGATTTGCAAAACTCACCCCAAAAGGTACTTTGTTTCCCCCGGTAGAAGGCCAGATTGTGTTTTCTGGTTGGAAGGCATGACAAGCAGAACTAACGTGTGTATTTGTCTTAGCCATTACTGATTCATTGAGCACAGAGGATGTGACTTAGCATCACGCTACTGCTGATCCTCACCTGCAAAGCAGCTATTATTGTCTCAACAAAGAGGAGAATCCAGGCTCAGAGAGTAACTTCCCAAAAGGCACATGGCTAGCGTGGCAGAACTAGGATTGGAACCCACAACCATCCAGCTCCCCAGACTGTGCTCCTTTGGCTACTATCATTCTTCCCCACATGAAACTATGCACAGCCTTTGCTAAAAGGGGACTCAGTAAGTATTTGCTGACTGGTTATCTTTTTCTTTATAAGCCAAAGAATACTTTTCAAAACTATATAACCTAACCTTGAACCAAGTACCTTGTCACATTTCCTCTTTGCCAGCTCTCTCAACTCCACACCACCCCTACCACCACCATCATCATTTTCAACACCAAAATACAGATTTTGTTTGAAGGAGAAATATTTTTTCAAGAAAAAGATAAATCTTTTAACAGATGGCTCATGCTAATATCTAGTATACCAGTAGGCTGCACACTCTCTTAGTTTCACCCCCTTCATTACTACCCATCAGTGTGCTGAACCATTGGTCTTCTAGCCACTCTGCAAGTCCCGTGAGAAACATGCATAGTTTTTCCAGCAAAGGTATGCAATTCATATCCCCATGGAGCCCCCTCCCTGTCCTTGCACAGCCACAGAAGCTCAAATTTGTTGAAAAGCTACACAGAGAATCTCACATTGAAATAAGAGACCTACACAATGTCAGCAGCCACCAAAGTGAACATGCTGAACAAAGTATTCCAAGTTTTGAAAACTTTGGAACATATCAGAGAAAATGAAACTACTAAGAAAAAAAGTAGAGTAGTTTCAACCCCTTTATAGTCTAATTATACTAGCTAACGTTGTAAATACTCAGCAATACCGTGGTGTTTTAGGATGATAAACTGAACTAAGTTTATTAATAAAATCAGTAAGTATTCTCTGAGTAAAGTTATTGGTGCCTATAGCATGCTTTACTTCTCCTAGATAAAACAAAACAAAATAAAACAAAAACAAACAAAAAACATTTTGAGGGCATGACTGTCCCTTTTCATCTTTATCACCCCCAAGAGAGCTTAGCTTAGCACCACTTTGGGGATAATTTGCTCAATAAATGTTTGTTGAATGAATATTAGTATTTAATAAGTGTTCTATAAAAACTTGGTGATTCAACAGCTGGGGAAAAGCATAACTAAGAAATAAACTACAGACACAACATTGTGAATGTACTAAATGGCACTGAATTGTACACTTTAAAGTGGTTAATTTTGTTATGCAAATTTTGCTTAATAAAAAACTGCAGAGACTAAGGAATAGCAACTGAATAGCATTCATTAAAATTCAACACAGTATATTCTTATAGTTTCATATCAAATATAAAATACAAAAGAGCTCATAAACATTCTGTATGAGTAGGACGTTTTTAAAACATCATTATTAAATAGATAAAATTTTAAAGTTCCAACAGAATTTCCAGAAATTGTGGTGCCAATAGCCTGAAATATTTCAAGCACTAATGGCTTTGTGAGAAGTATTTGTAGGATTTTTCAGAACCCTCGCTGGCTGCTCCTGGGTACAGCCCTGCACCTCCCCATAAAGCAAAGGATGGAGCTCTGGCGTGCCACAGTCCGGGAGCCCCGGGTTTCTTCCCCATCCAAGACATTTTGGAAGTACGTTTGAGAAATGTGGCACCGTCCCTACACTCCCATCCTGTCACCAACCTTAATCACAGTTCCAGAGTCAAGGTGATTGTTCCAAATATTTCCAAAGTGACTCTTCACTCCTGATATGACAGTATGATGACGGGCTTCTTTTTTTAAAGTGGTAAAGAAAGTTCTCTTATTTTAAAGGTTTGACAATCTCAATTCAGTAAGGTTGAAAATATAAATGTTATTTCCACTACTTTAGGAAGCTGTATTTTCTTTTCTGATTATTGACACAACAATGTTTCTTTCCCATTAAAGGACCTTTTATGGAGATAAATGTTGAGGTGCTAAGAACGTTGTACAAGGTTTTCAAGCTAGATTTTTTTTGTAAAAGGCCAATGATTACACATTTGTTCCCCAAAAGTTAACATATTTCAAGGAAGCCATAGCCCTGAATCTCGTCTGTATCAAATTGTCCCTTTTGCTTTCTGCCAGACCACAATGTGACAGCCTGGGAGCCTTCCTCCGTCCTCTGCTTTGCTTGCTCAGGAGGTCTTTAAAAGAAAATGCAAATCCTCCTCTCTTCATTAACCCACCTTAGAACATAATTCAAATGTTCCTTATTTCTCATCTGATTTATCAGACCGGTCTCTGGTAACTTTTGAAAGAAGTCTATTCAACCTTCTCAAAGACAAAGGACACTTTATAGAAATAAAAAGAAACGCTGACATAAGCACAACGAGAGAAAGACGCCCAGAAGTTTGGTAAATGTTGCTTACTTGCTTCTGAGTTATTTCAAGTTCTGCTCAAACCGATAAACACATTACACGGAATATGTTTTATTCAAAAACTTCTCTGATATAATCTATGATAATAACTAAAAGACTCTGTTTCACTCTACATTATAGATGCCTGACAGGCTAAAGGAAATCAACAGTCTAGTGTAACCTTTCCTTTAAACGAAAATAACAAGAAATACGGCAGCATGATAGAATCTGAGGGAATCTAAACATGTTTATTCTTAACACCAGAAAAATCTTCTCACCATGTGATTATGAGTATATATATACACACACACATATATATACACATATATATTTAAATATATGTACATATATAAATACATTTGTATATTTTTAAAACCTCTCTAAAATTGTGTTTTGTTTTGTTTTTTTCATACACCCATACTAACTAAATCCCAGTCTTCTCAGAATGCCACCTCATGATCAGGTGGCTTTCCAAAGAATTCTGTTTACCAAAATCATTATAACCCTGTTTATTTTCCTCAGAGGGGGGCTGGAGGAAGGGCGAGAGAGGCAAGAAAGGAAAGCTCGTGAGTTCTGTATACTAAGTGACCCTATCATGCAAGTAAACAAGGCTTCTCTTTTCAGGATATCTGTTACCAAAGACATCTCCAACTCCAACTGCCATTTCTCAACTCCTCACCATCCTCACCAGAAATAGAACTACCGACCCCACCGAAAGTAAAGCCCCTTCTTCTTCTGCAGGGAAAATAAAGGAAGCTTCTGTGGGAATGATTTTCTCGAACACCGCGAGGTGTTCTCAGCCATCTGATCACAGTCTTGGCGCCTCCCTCTCTACCTTCTCCCTTCACACAACTCCCAGGGATGGACCCCATGCTCACAGAAATTCCACTATACTGCCTTACAGTTTTGTTTTGTTTTTTAATCTAGAAAGTTCTGTATTTATGGGTCTCCACGTTAGGGAAGGGGTAGGGAGGGGCTCTTCCTAACAAAGACAGTTTGCAATAACAAAGCAGAGAGGGTGCATGGCGAGGCGGGGGGCGGCGGGGGTCATGTTCGGTTTGTTTTGATTTTGTTGTTGTTGTTGTTTTTTTTTTTTTTGAAAAGAACAAAGGAAAGATAGGCAGCCCAGATTTCCAAAATAGTTTCTGGGGAATTAAGTAACACTGGGAAGGAAAGCAATGCACAAGCTCCCTGACTGCAGACTCAATCATCTGAGAGGAGAGTGCAATGCCTTCTTTAGAAAGGGCGTCCAATGTATTCTTCTGCACAAACCTGTGCCACCAGTGCCCAGAAGGACCCAAAGACACACCTCACGTGGAAGAGCATTGTCCCCTCTACCCAGCCAGGGAGAGCTGGGCTTATTGGGTGAGGATGGGGACAGAAGGGAACAGAGATGTGGGGATGGGGGCTGGAGGGAGAAGAGGGCCCCCAGGACTGGATCTTTCCTTTCCAGAGATAGCAGGGAGTCCTGGCCCTCCTTTGGGGGGGGGGGGGCTGTTGGCTAATGAAGCAGTGAAAGCGTAAGTCAGCCATCGGGCAAATAATAAACTTATTTGCATTGTATGTCCGTTAAGCCTGTTTAATGGGTCGTCCCTCCATGGAAATGGGCTTCCTACCCGGCCTCCATCGTCCCACCTGTATCAACAACAATGCCTCCACACAATTACCTTACCTTAATGAACTTAATCTTTCATTTCCCAGCTTGGCCCTGGTACTCAGCCTCCTAACAAAGGAAGTGGAACTGTTTGAGTCCCTGTGAGCCGCCTTCCTCCACCAGCTAGGGAAACTTTAGCTAGACAAGGATTTCTGCCCCTTGTGGAACTGTCAAAAGCAATAAATATTTTTCTTTTTATTCCATCATTAGACCCTCCTAAGAATGCCTCCCCATTGTCCACTGTAATTCCCAGAGCTCTCTGGGCAGGGGCGTCATTGTGGAAAATGAATCCTGAAGTGTTAACAATCCTGCCGAAGCGGCTACACTTTTTTTTCCTGAGGGCGGAACCGTTAGGAATGTGCCGCCCCACCATAGCTGCTCGGCGAAAAGAGCACTTGTGTTTTTTAACACTGGTCTTTGAGAAGGATGCTCAAGTTAAAGCATTGTGGCCACTGTAAATAGATGCACTCAGCAGAATAGAGCTTCTTCATTCCTAATTAGGGAAGTAACTCTAGAAAGACAGAATGTCACTTGCTAGGCTGTGCGTATTGTTGAGTTTGTGCTCGCCTCCACAATGTGAGGTAATTGGAGTTGTACCTTTTAGAAAGCTGCTAATTTCACATAGGAAGTGCTAACAAGACCTTTCTGGGCCATGTTTTCCTTCTTCCTTTTTAAGGAAGTTACAGACCTTCAGTAGTGGGAATGGCTGAGCCCTGGCCTGGCGGAGGAAACAGCAGTAATGAACCACTTCAGCCCGCAGTTAGAACAAGGAGGCCTCATTTTGGAGTCCTGAGAATACTAAGCACAACAAAAGGTTCTGTTTAAGCTTGTTATCCAGGACATTCTTACAAGCTGCACAGCTTTCCCTGCAATGACCCTCTCCAAACAAGTGCATCAAGTTTGAGCAAATAGAAACACGCAACCTTCAAGGCTCAGAATTATAGTTTTTTTACAAAGCCATTTATATAATGTAAGCTGCAATTAGCATGGGACAGAGCGAGGAGATTTAGGCTGCAAAGTTCTTTTAACAAAAGATAGAAATTAGTGGAATAAGTAACAGTTAAATATCAGCTTCAGATAACTAGTTGAAAAGAGCTTTTAAATCATTTATTAATAAAAAAATAAAATAAAATAATTTTGCCTCAGACCTTGTTTCAACCAAAGTGTGGTCTTTTAAATCACTGAACTGATTAATCTCACTAATTTCAAATTATCCGGCAAGAATGGATCGGAGGGGGAAAAAAAGTCCACGCACCCCCAAATGAAAAGCACTACAGCTTTTAAGCCTGACAATTTCATCACACTGTCCATAGGAATTACATAAAAAATTCAAATCATAATGAAATAAATTGCTACTTACATTATGAAAAGTCTGCAAAAGCTTTTTATAGACTTGAAATGCAGAAGTTATATAAACTGCACGGTAAAAAGAATTAGAAATTGACCTTTACAGATCAAGGGCTAAAATTAACAGTCTTCAGGGGGAAAAAAATTCCCTGTTCACAATGGCTTTTAATGCCATTTTTCCCCCTACACTCATTTATCTAATAACTATGGCAAGGTTAGGATAAACAATGAACAGTGTGTTTTCACATTTTCCACCTTTTGTGTCCTCCATATGAATTTCTAAAACACTTAAGAGAATAGATACATAAACCTGTGACCTTCAAATGAGCTTTTTGATACTCTCAACATTTTGAATAAAAAGATCAGAAAATGGAACCACTTTTACACAGTAATGAATTCCATTCTGTTGGGTAAACAAAGCTAAATTTTAAAACAGAGACCTGACATTTGTATAGCTCAAGAAGCTATTCTGTTCTTTTGGGGGTGGGCAGAAGGAGGGAGGGGACATTGTCAGTACTTTACGGTGGGCTAAATAATGACCAAATCTACAATTCACATAAAAAGGGAGGCAAATCCATTTGGCCGCGTTCAACAGAGAGCCACCGTTTCCAAGACAAGGACAACAAAAATGCCCAATTTTTATGACAATTTCCACCCACCCCGTGAACAATTGATCCATCTCACAGAAAAGGGGGGTGGTGGTAGGGGAGGCCCATGCCGCCATTATGGAGCTAACGCTTATTGACGGGAGCTACAAGGGCCTCCAAAAGTTACTCCAATTTCCGTCGAGCTTTTGTGCCTCCGTTGTCCTGTCTGAAAGGCTCAGTTAGGTATTGTTGCAAAAAAAGTCTGCATCCACATTTGTTCCCCTTCTAATTCATACTCTGCATTGTGAAGTTTTGCTATTCAGGGGCTGATTGGACAACAGCCCTGACAATGGCCAAGCGATTAGTCTCTCAGCATGGGCTGGGGTTGTGGGTATAAACCTAGGGATGGGGCTGGAATTCACTGGGGCATTCAGCTTCCTCTCGGGCCTTCCTGAGAGACAGTCCCTTCTTTGCTGCAGGTAACGCATTCCTTCAGACCAGGGAAACCGAATCCTTGTAATTAGCGTGTCCAGGACCGGGCAAGCCGCCCCCTCCCTGAAAGGCGGCCCTCAGGGGCCCTGACGCTTTCTAAGGAGCTCAGCCCCTCAAATGCTTCGGGCCTCGTGGAATTGAAAACTTTCTCTGGCAGCTCGGTGGGCCTGAAAATCAGCACACAGGGGAGGGGAGTCAGGGGAAGACGGAGATTTGGCGCCATTAACCCTTTGCACACCGAGGCGCCAAGGAAGGGCCTCCTGCAGCGCCGTGCGGCCTCTGCCCTGCCCCGCCTCCCCGCCCCCGGTTTGGGCTGGGACCTCAGCGGTGCGTGCTGCACCCCGACGGCTGAGCAACTCGCTAAGTGTACAGATGTCAATCTGGTGTTTTACACGTCAGTAACTTGAATTAATTTACATTTATTTTTCTATTGTTTTATATCATTTTATGACAATGTGCTGCATAATATAATTTAATTCTTTAATGTACAACTAATTCTCTACCATTAATTTGTCAACATGATTACTGGATATGCCACCCGCAAAATCAGGCTGACTTGAAATATGTATAAGACATTCCTGTGTGTGTGTGTGTGTGTGTGTGTGTTCTTTTTACAAAGGTTTACGTAGGAAATGACAAAGATTTACGGAAGGATTTTTCGTGGACTGTCTATAATCCTAGGAAACTTGCAATTTCAATGTGATTCCCACTTAAACTGAAGAATTCCCGATCTCAGTGGGAAATAAGACACACACAAGGCCCCTTTCTTGGAATTAATCTAGGCAGCGCTGGGTTCTCGCAGCAGCAGCCGGAAATGAGCGGTGGCCCAGCCCTTTGGCCAAAAAGGATCCCACCCCCCACCCCCCCCCCCGCCAGACCCCTTGGGACTGCGGGAGCAAGTGCGCAGGGGGCGCTGGGGGGTGGGGGCCGAGGCGCTCAGACCCGGGTGCTCCAGGGGGTAAGAAAGGAAAGTGGGCGCCGGCCCGGGTTTGTGTTTCCCGGCCCCAGCGGGCACCGAAGGCACTGGGGCAATTTTAAAAAGGAAACGGTGGCGTGTATGGGAAACGCGGTTCTCAGCTGCCCTGACTTCGGGACCCCCCAACTCCACCCCCCCAAAACTCCGCGCCCCCTTCCCCCACAACCTCAGCCTCCCTCTTTCGCAGGTCGGTCGAGGCAGCTTGAAAATACTTGTCCCTCCCTCCAAGCTCCAGGAGGCCAAGTGCCCTGCAGCCACCAGCCAAACGTCGGCACCATGAAAATTAAAAAAGAAGCACCCCAAACCTTACTAAACATTCAAATAGAAAATTTGAAGGTATTCTGGGCAAAAGAAGTGTTTAGACAAAGGCTGTCTGCTTCCACTTCTCCGTTAAGCGGAGAGCAGGCTGCTCGGAGGAGAGCGTGATGGTGGATCCCATAAATTAACTGAAAATCCCTCTTCTCGGGAACCCAAGTTATCTCTCCGTTGCCTGCAGCTCTGATTTAGAATGGGAGCCGGCTTGTTTACTGGTTTAATTAATGCTCCTTTTCAAGCAGGGAGGAGGGGAAGGCAACCGGAGTGGCTCGGTGATAAACAGGTGTAGCCCTGCCTGTCGCAGAGCTCGCGGGCCGTGGCGGCCTCATCAGGCCCGGCTGGGCCGGACCCCGCCAGCGCAAAAGGTGGACGGCCCAGTGGGAAGCGCAGTAGGTGAGCATTATTTTAACTGCCAGTCTGTGATTGGAATGGCTTAAAAAGGGACAATCAGCACTCGGGTTTTTTCTTCTTCCTCCAGAATGCATCGATTCTTTCCTGTTGCTGAGCAGAGAAGAAACAGACCTTGACGATCTAGGTCACGGGCCTTTTTCCTCCTCTTCCTCCTTGTCTGCCTCAGCCTTCACCTCAGAATATAAGGAAAGAGCCACTTAAGGAGGAAACCTGGCTCCCGCAGCTCGCTGGGGACCGGCTTTCTGCTCTGAAAAATCCCTGGGCATTCTCCCTTTATTTACTTATTTCGGCTTTTAATTCCAAGAGCCTAATATCTGGGATTGGCCTGTCCGCGGCCTACGTGTTTCTGTGACCTTACAGATAACAGGGAAGCTTGGATGGAAAATGTAATTCAAGCGCCAGCTAATTTTAAAAACATAACTCAAAACTCATTCCCGAGGGGCGAAACGGCCGTTTCTGTAAGCACAGGCAGAACATGTTTTTAAATTAATAACTGGCCCTGGTATTTGCTAAATGAGGGCTGTATTGGGGGGAAATTTTTAGTCATTAAAAACAGCAGGTGCCCAAGGTGAGCCTATACGTTTCGTGACTTGAAGTCACCTGTGCACTTCGCCCGCTGCCTTTCTTCCAGCCAGCATCCTGCAGGATGAAGGCAGAGGCTGGGACTGTCAGCCACGCTGGACCTTTGGAGAAAGGAGCTTTTCAGTTCTGTTCTGTTGTTTTTTTAACTGCTATTTATCGGATGCCAACTCGATGCCTGGGAGTGTTATTGCCAATTCTGACAGCTTCTCTACAAGGTGGCTATCTATGCTCAACTCCCGTTTCTGGAGGGTTTTACAGAATTTTAAGTGATTTTTCCCCCGAGGCCACAAAGCTAGTCAAGTGGCAGAGTGGGGTCGAGAACCTCGGTGTCTCCAATGTCAGGGCTCTCACTTTTTTTCACTTGGTGTTGTAGCAGTGACCCTAGATACCTACAATCATGTGGAGTGGGAGACTTCATTCTAGAGAAAGACGGGTGTGACCTTGGTTACAGGAAAGGAGATCTTTTTTTTTTCTACCTGGAGAATTCCACACCAAGTTCAGGTTCAGGTCTCTGGGGACCCAACACACTTGTAAGCACAAAGTACTTTGCAGAAAAAGAGAGGTTTCTTTCTGGAAAGATTTCAAGTTTCATTGCTTGGTTCCATTACCCATTAATATGGGACCTAGAGTGAGTCACCTGTGACAGCTGAGTGAAGGTTCCTCATTTCTGACTGGACACATTTCCTGTCCTACCTGCCTCACAGTATAGGGCAGGACCAAAATGAGCTGCTGTGAGCTCAAATGCATTCATCACTGTGAAGAGCTATTCGAATGGACAGTTTTGTGACCAATTTCCCAGAGCTATGAGGTCCTAATAAAGACTATATGTACATGTGTTTTAAAAGGAGTGAAGTATTGTACAAGTGGGGGCATTTTTCTTATTATTAAAGATTAAGAGCCCTTACTTTCTAACTCTAAATATGAAAGTCCTGGCTGTATTAAAAGTTCTAATGCATCCTAAAATCATAGAATTCTGATGGAAGATGACATTGGTTAAAATAATGAAAATGATATTAATGATGGCTAATATCACTCACTACATGCGAGAGAGTTCTCTCACTACTTGATATATGAGGGCTGTCCAGAAAGTATCCAGCCATGTAATATGGAAAATAGAGGCTGCATTTTTTCCGGACAGCCCTCGTATACCCTTTACATACACCATACATCTGTGTTGTTATCAAACCCTTTTTACAGATGGTGAAACTGAGACAGAAGGTAATTGGTTACTTAATTCACAAATAGCAGACCTATCATTGGAACTCAGGCGATCTGTCATGAAGGCCACACACTTAATCACTGTGTTATACTGTTTCTCATGAAAGAGTGCCTGTATCATCCCTACCTCTCCAACACACATTTTTAAGAGGACAAAAGTGAAGCTCAAAGAGGCAAAATGGTTTGCCTGTGATCACACATCTCTTTCATGGTAGAGCTGAATGTAGAGCTTGGATCTCCTCCTGCCCAGTGGTGGTTCTATTTACAGCATAAGCGGTACCCACTTCACCCAGCCTTCAGCTCTATAGACAGACAGACTGCCTGGGTTTAAGTATTAGCTCTCCCAACCTAAAAACCTCCCTACGCCTAAAATAATAGTGCCTGCTTTCTTGTTAGGCAGATTCAATGAAATAATGCACAAAAGTATTTAGCAAAGTCCCTGGCATATAGCAAATGCTCAATAAACCCTCCTCAAATGTGGCTGAGGGGGAAGCTGGGACCTTGCAGTGGTGAGGCAACTGCTTGTCAGCTGCTCTTGAGCAAGGTAGGGGCGGGGGGACTGCCATGTGGAAGACAGCAGCAGGCTGAGGGGGTGCTCGGGCCTCTGGTTTGGGGGGCTCTAGCAAAGGTCATGAAGAAGATGCTCTGGTCCTAAGCACAGGTGCCCTGCTCTGCTGGCTCCTTCCCCACAGGACAGGAGTTGCAGTGATCTCAATCACCGGGAGCCCTGTCCTGTGATTTGGTCTTCAGCGATGAGCTAGGAAGCGCTTGGACATTGTCATGGTAGTGGCGGGTTGCCTGTCTGTGCTTCCTACCAAGTTTAGGCAGCTTCCAGTTACAGAGTCTTGAGATTTAGGGAGGAACATCCACCTGATTTTGGGAAAATGTCGGAGGAACTTGAAGGGGGAAAAAATGTCTGGTCTCTATCCCTGCCACACCCTGAAGTGTAACCAATAGCGATACTCAACAGCTACATAATGAATAAATAAACATTGTACTAGAAGTACTTACTATTGAGCATTCAAAAAGGTCCATTATTTTGCAAACCAGGTAAGGTGGCTTTACCTCTGACACCTAAACTTAGGAGACAGGGAGAAAGATCTCCCTTCCAAGTCAAGGCCTTTGCCCTTTTCTGTTTCCTCATCAGTAAAATTTCCTAACCGCCCAACTGGGGCCTTGTAGGGATCCAACAAGTGATGGGATGTAAACATAAACTAGACATGTCAAATAAGTCTAAGGTATTGTTATCTTGTCTATAGAGAGAGCAAGGAATATTAAGTGAGGAACCTTATCACTGAAAATTTCAAGCATATGTTGAAGTAGAAGAGTATAATGAGCTTGCACGTTCTTATCATCCACTTTCAACCATTATCAATTTATAACCAATGCTGTTTCACCCTTCTCCATCACCCCCAGCTCATGTTGGATTCTACTGAAGCAATCCCATATATCATGCCATTTCAACAGTAAATACTTCAGAATATATTTCTAAAAGATAAAGGCTCTTTTAGAAATGTAACCGTAATTCCATTATTATACAAAACATTGACAGTGGTTTCTTAATATCATCAAATATTATACTAAGCCAATGTTCAAATTTCTTCATTAGTCTTATTAATGGACTTTTACAGATGATTTTGCAAATCAGGATCCAAATGAGGTCAATACCTGGCATTTAGTTACCAAGAAAAGACCTTTCCCCAAAGGCTTAACCTTGTCCTCTGAGCCTGCCAAGGCCGCGAGACCTCTGGCCAGAGTGCCCAGACCCGATGACAACACTGGTTCCCAATCCTCTTTTGACCATTGATCATCACTTCGAAAGGGTTCCTTGACATTTACCAACAGATCGAGTAGCCCTTCTAAGATTGGGGACCACTGCAATGGTGAGGCAGCATTCCCACAAAACAGGAATGCTTCTTGGGGTGCGCATGGAAGTGTTGGGGAATAGACACACCTGCTGCTTTGCTAAGATGCCGTTTAAAACAGGCACTGGAATTCCTGCCTCTTCCTTTCCCAAATCCCGCCCCTCCTCCTTTAGTCCCACCTCCGTCCCAGATCCGCCCTGCCCGGCAGTCTTTTCCCTCAGCCACGCCCCTGTAGCGTTTAGCAACTACCACTTTTCTTTTTTTTCCTATCATTTGGCTTCTAGTCATGGAAGCCAACCTTGCTTAGAGGGTTAGCTGCTCGGCACACAACATATATCTTGCCTCTTCTACTAAATTCCATGTTCCTCGAGCTCAGGGGCCCACATGGCACATGAGTGGTCCAAGTACTTAAAAACCTGTCGTTGTCTGACAGGTTTACAATATAAATTTACAATATGACCATCTCAAACCAATATTCTTTAAATACTTGCTTAAGATGTATTCGGTGGGGTAGGATAATGTTGATTTGCTATTAAAACTACATGCCTCCTCCTATATATTCAAAATAAGAAATTGATTTACTACACGCACTGAACGCATATGAAATATTTTCTATTCTTAGCAATATAATGCACACATATAGTTACAAATCAAATAGTACATACGGGCTTAAGATAAGAATGGTACAGCTTTTCCCATCGTCAGTCCACTGCTCCAAGGCAACCTCCTTGAGCTGTTCAATTTTCAGTTCTTCTGAGGGATCTAGGATTTTCGGATTCAGATCAATCAATGAATCAATCAATCAATAAGATGGGATGCATTGTCAAATTTAAATTTCAGGTAAACAATGAATTAATATGTCCCAAGTATTCCATAATATTGTATTTTACTGGCAATTCTAAGTGGATCCCCCATGTAATGTATAAAGTTACATACATTATACCTCTAATCATTTACCAACCTGTAAGACAGTATCCGTGGAATTTCAAGTGTGAAAGAATTTCAGTGTTCAATATTTATATTGCATTTCATTTTTCTACTGTTTGCCTTCGTCACTTTAACAAAATGTTTTAACTTGTATTTATTGACTCACTAACTTTCAACAGTGCCTCTTGACTGTCTACTTTGTAAGTTGAGATATTACTAACATCTTATCCTTTCCTTTCCCTTTCTTTCCCTTCCTATGTCCCACCTTCTGCCATTATGTTCATACTTTTACATTAATAAAGTATATATATAATAAAGTATAAATATAACATTTATATTCTTTCCTGAACTGTCTATCCAGCTTTTAATCTAAAGGTTGACTCTTAACATGGGAAAGTGATCATATTTACTTTATTGTTGTTATTATGATGTAATTTTAATTTAATAGTAGTAATAATATTAAGATTACACATCTGCCCTTGAAGTCAGTGTCATCATCCCTGAGCCTCTCCAAGGACATTGTTTCTAGCACCAGATCATGTGAATTCTCATCCCTTACATTTAGTCATTAGCTTTGTATCATGTCACCTTTAGTTTGCTTCATATTCATTCAGACCTTGACTTATTTTTTACCAATTTCCCCCATCCAGAGTTTTCAGTTGCCTTTCTTGTTTTCTTGCATTCTTGCTATTATAGTCATATTTCAAACCTATCAATTATCTTTTTTTATAAAAATGTTTTTACTGTTACACTTTACTGGGGTGACATTGGTCATCAAGAACTACATAGGTTCCATCAAGAACTACAGGGCGTTGTTCATTTGTTGCATTATGTGTTCACCACCCCGTGTGAGTTCTCTTTCCATCACCATGTATTTGGCCTCCCCTCCCTCGTCTCCCACCCCTCCCTCTAATCTATTGAGAACTGCCTTCCCCTCTTAAGAGTCCTCCAGATCGGTGATCGTGCCCCAGTGCGGACTGGTTCTGTCCAGGCTGCTGCACAACTGTCATCTCGAGACTTGTCCTTGTTGCTCTCGAAAGTTACATCCCGGCTTTTCTTCTTTCCCCCACCTTGTGTCCTAGTTTTACTGCAGGATAGCCTCCAGTACCCTCCCAAGAAAGGACATGTTGGAGATAAACCCTATGAACTCTTGTTTGTCTGAAAACCCTTATGTTTTCCTCCACTTGATTGACAGTTTGCATGTAGGATTTGAAACTGAAAATAATTTTCTCTCAGAATTTTGAAGACATTACAGTTACGCTATTATCTTCCAATGTCTAGTGTTGCTGAGGAGAAGCCTGACACCATTCTTACTTGCCATTCATTTGTATGTGACCTGATTTTTCTCTTTGGAACCTTTTACCTCTATTCTTCATACTTAGTATTCTGAAATTTGGCTGGGATGCATCTAGTTACTGGTCCTTGTCAGTCATTGTGCTGGGAACCCACTGGCCTTTCCCATGTTAGGACGAGTCTTTCTTCAGCCCTGGGAGGTTTTCTTCTGTACTCGCTGATAATCCTCTCTTCTTTAATTTCTATAGTTTTTCCTTCATGGATTCTTATTAGTTTGATATTGGATTATCCCCATATTTAAAAATTGTTTTTCTTGCTCATATTTTCTCTTTTTCCCAATGCTTGTAAGAGTTCATTAAAATTTTAGTTCTACTGGTAAATATTTTATTTCACCAATTGCATTTTTAATTTCACCAATTGCATTTTTAACTTCCAGGAGCTCATTCTTATTCTCAAAACCCCCATTTTTAGAATATACTGTCTTCCCAACCCCATCTGAAAATTCTAAAAAACCATTTAAAGTAATCTTCTGTTTTCTGAATTCTGTTTCCCCAAGAGTGAGCTGCTTCTGCTCATCTCCGTGTATTCCCTTCACGCTGCTGCTTGTCCTCATTCCTCGCCATACGCCTCCTTGCTTACCGTTCGATGTAGAACACGATGGAACTGTAGATGGCATAGATTTGCTGGGCAGTTGTGTGCATCCCTGGCATGGGTGGCTTTTCTGAACCATTCTGAGGGGTTTGCTGGGTGCACTGGCTCCCGTGTCTCTGCTGCCCCTCACAGAGCATCCCAGGTGGCTCCCTTCAGCTGGTCCCTCTAATACCTGCTCCCATACACTTGACAGATCCCAGAAATTTGTTTACATCTCTTGTTCGATAATAGCCTCCTCTTCCCTTCTTTTTTAGAAATACAAAGTGCAGCCCAGCATTCATTTAATTGTTTATAAACATGCTCTTTGAGGAGGAAGCAAATCTGACTGGTTTTCAATGTGAAAATAAAATATAAAAACTGTTCATGGAGGTATTTCTAAACAGAGCTTGTCTCTAATCCTAATATAACAGAAATGTATATGATCAGTATTTAAGAATTTGGGGGGTAAATTTAAGACTGTAATCCACGAGTTATCTCGGGGTAAACGCTAAAGCCACAAGCACCACCAGCGAGTAGCCTTGGGGCAAATGGGAAATGGGTTAATCTTATGAATTTTTATCTCTGGAATTCTAAAGCTTTACTTTAGGAAGATTTTTAGAAGGACGGGAGGCAAATAAGTATCTTGGGTTCACTATCTTCAAGTATAAGGAGATTCAGAAATTGTTTTTGTTTTAATTTTATTTTTCTACAATTTTAACTGCTCCATTTTCTAGCAGCTTGGTCCCCCAAGCCAAGGGATTCACCTGGGGTTCAGGGTCTCCCCAGGAAAGTGTTATTTGAAGCATTTCAGCATCTTGTGGCCCTCACTCTTACAATAATACATGCGAGTGAGGACCCAGTTTTCCAGAACGCCTCCTGCACAGGTCTGGGGTCCCCAGAAGACGGAGTGAGGGCGGCCCTTCCCCAGACAACCATGCTCCCCCACCCCGTCACCTCAGGGCCTGAGAGGCTCTGCAACCCCAGGTGGGCTCTCCTTCATCCTTCCCTCCATCTGCTCCCATCCCCGGCCTGGCTGAGCCCTGATGTCCCCTTCAGATCTCAGACCCAGCACCATCCCCTCAGAAAAGCCTTCCCTTTCCCCCAACTCAGTCAAGTTCCTCTGCTGTGTGGGATCACAGAACAGCTTTTCTCTCCTTTACAGCATTCTTCATAATTCAGAATACGTGTGGAGCGAGACCATGTCTGTTTTCTGTTTGCTTTGATGTCTTCAGCACTCGAACACACCACTGGCATATAGCAGGGGCTCTATAAATATCTCTTGAGTGAATGAATGATCACGAAAGGGGCCACAAAACAAACATTCTGTCAGCTAAGAAATAACCCATATGTGCCCACAGTGCAAACCCCACACATGCCCCACCTTAGAGGTATGATATCCGACTAGGCATGTACATCCGGGCCCTTGTCAGCACTGCCCATGACCTGAATCACAGCCTCCTGTCCGAAGCCTCAGCTCTCCTTATGGTGAGCCCAGTGGTCAGGGAGGCAGATTCCCGTGTAGCCCACAGACCTGGAGGCCCAAACGGCTTCCTGACTACCCAAGCCTTCTATGGGGACTTTGAAACAAAGTTGGGGTTCATCTCTGAACAAGCCCCTTGAAACCTGGAAGGAGGGAAAATCCACAGACTCACCCCAAGGGGCCAGCTGGAACTTGCTTAGCTGCAGCCACAGACCCCGGGGGTGAGGGGTGTCCAGAGGCTGGCCAGAACCAATGGCGACATCCCTGGCTGGGAACAATGGAGCCCCACACCTCAGCTACCTTTTCTGCTCGGGCCTCCCAGTGGTGAGGCTCTTATTAAATTTGGGATTACCATGTGTAAAGCACAGTCTGAATTTTGTTTGCTCTGCCACGTAACTTGCCTTTCCAAACACTCTGTCAGAGCTGCAGTTAATCTACTGACCGGGGGCTTAACCGGCAGGTGGCCGGGAGGCCCCACCAAATTCCTCCTGACCCTTTGTTACCTGGCCTGGCAGGGAGAGACCCCTTGTTTGGGAAGTGTTTCTCCTCCCCCCGAACATTTTCTGTATTAGGAGTCTTTTGTCACCATAAATCTGAAGCGGGGGATTATGACGGGTAGGCTGTCACCCAGATTGTTTCCTCCAGAGGATAAGGGGAAAAGTTTGTGGGTTGGCCTAATGAAACCTTTATCCAGGGGACAATGCCATTTCCATTAAATTAAAGCTCCAGCCCTAACAATGCCTCAGAACAAACCCAATTTGAATATTTAATTGGGATGGAAAGAACTGAGTAAACACCTCTCTCCCTTCCGCCCCTTCCTGGAGACCTGAGGGAGGTCCCCGAATTGTTGATGTCAGGTTAGCAGCTGTTGCTGCCAGCATCAAAGGTGGAAAAAAAATCTAAATCTTCAATATTCAATTGACATCAAAAGAATGTTGTTTAATCCTAACATAAGAAAGAAAATTCCAGGAAGTGAATGCTGATCAGATAAGTGACCAGCTAAAATCCGTCTGTTATGTGCCTTGCGTGCAACGTAGAGCTTTGGGATGAGAGCTGTCCCCACCCAAAGTGACTCAGGACCTTAGACCCAGGGAGCCCAAGGGTCTTCAGGCGCGCACGGCCTCACCCCCCCCACACACACACACGTTTCTCCTTCTTTGCTTTTTCCAAGAGAATCTCTAAGAGAAAGAGATGTCTAAATATATTTGACTTCAAAAAAAGGGCTGTAGCGATGTCAAAGGCACCGCAAGGGAATGGAATTCTCTGTATCTTCTTCCTCTACCTGACAACCAGGCAGCGAGGCACCCAGAGCTGGAGCTGTGTTTGGGCTCCGCTACACGAGGGTCCGAATTCCCCAGGGATAATTTCTCCACGGGTCACTGGTATAGTTTTCTTGTCCCTACACATAGCACGCCAGTTGATTCTTGGTCTCTTTTCCACCTCTTGTTTCCTGGGGCAGACCCACCTTTTGTTCTGTCTTCCCAGAGATGGTAATTGATCCTTCCAAGCTTATATGCAGGTTCTATTTCCCCGCCTCTTCTGTTTTCCTTGATTTTCATAGTCTTTACCTAAAGTAGAGATGAGCAGAAGCAGCTTAATCACCCTGGAAAGGGGTGAACCATCATGCCCACACACTTGATTTCTCTGTCAAAAACTTGGTTTCCACCTTGCTAATGAAGACAGATGGGAAGAGAACACAGACAAGGAATAGCTCTGGCATTGCTGACCCCATGGCCCTAATCTCGGCCTAACAGAGCTGGCCATACGTGACCTTTCTGGGAGCAGCTACTGAGGCCACAGTGCTTGACATCACCCGAGAAATTCTACTCATAAACAAGTTCCCAAAGTCCATTCTAGGAGTTAGCAATCAGGTCCTGGCAATGCCCCCCTTCTTTCCCATTGCTTTGAAATGAACCTACAAGCCCTTGTCAGGTAGGCCTCTCCTCTGGACAAGGACACCACAAACAGAGTGACCAGGGTACATCTGGGCACACTGTTTCTTCAGCAGACATGGTACCAGACTAGAGATGGTCAGGCAGCCAGCTGCCCTCTCCTTGGGCAGGTCATCTCACCTCTCTGAGCCTCAATGTCCTCATCTGTAACAAGGGGGATCCTAACAGCCACAATGTCAGAGGACTTAACACAACATGTCAGTGCTCCATAAATGTGGGTGCTGCTAGTATTTCCTTTTGGTTCCTTCCACTCCCCAGTTGGGGTTTCTGTTGTTTAAATAGTCCCATGACTGTTGTAATTGTGATCTCTGAAGACAACTTTTAAAGGTACTTATTGGGAGGTCTGTGACATTTCTGCCAATTCCTGGATTCAACCTAGAAAAGAGGGTAGAGATGTCCCGGGTAGCTCTAGTCCAGCTTCCCTCCTCTAGCCTTCCTACTCATCATCCACTATGTGCCAGGGGCTAGAACGCCTGTGTCAATGAGGCACTGGCCCTTGGGCTCTTGGGGTGCATCAGAAGGTTCATGCCTAGGGCTCAGAGCCCTAGGCAAGGTCCTGCACTTGGCACACACACCAAAGACAGACCTGGGACTCGGCTTCCATGTTTGCACCCACTAGGGCAGGAACATTTCCACTCCAGGTCTTTGGAAAGGTTGCATCAGGTCAGATAGAAGTCCCAGTGGCCCCCACCGCACCTGGATGAAGTCCAGCCCTCTGGGTCAGCTCTTTCCTCACTCTCCAGCCCTCCTCCCTGTGTTCTCCCCTCACCCATCACCTCCTACCTGAATGACTATAACAGCTTCTAATGGGCCTCCTACTTCCTCTCTCACAACCCCCATTCTCACAGCTGTTAGAGTGAGCTTCTAAATAGAGAGATCAAGACCATGTCACTCTTCTGAAGATCCTCCATTGGCTTCCTATGGAAATAAAATCTTCTATCCCCTTTACGGTCTTGCACACTCCTTGAATTACACCAAATCTGTTTGCTCACGGTGTTCCATCCGTCAGAGCTCTGCCGAATTGCTCCTGCCTCAGGGTCTTTGCACTTGCTGTTGCCTCTGCCTGGGATGCTCTTCCTTTCCATCTTCAAAGGTCGGCTCTTTCATTTCCAGCTAAAATGCTGCCTCCTTTGAGAGAGCGTCCTTGAACTTGTATCTGAAGGAGACCCAGTAACTTTCTAACGTATCAGTTGGTCTTATTGTCTTCACAGCATGTATCTTGATTTGAACCAGTCTTACTTCTGTGCACGTAGATGGCCTTTCTCCCTTCACTAAAACGCTACTCTGTGAGATCAGGGAATGTGTTTGTCTGGTTCGCTCCTCTCCCCGAGCACCTGGCTCTTGTTGGGTGCTGATTAATGTCTGTGGAATGAGTTGGTAAATGAGTTGTCACCTCTCTGTGGTTTGCCCTTCCATATCCCCACGTGTCCCGGGCCTCAGAGGTGGGGTGAAGCAGATACCTGGGACAAAAGGGCTTGCATTCCTAAGGCAGTAGGCTCAGACTTTTAAGTTGACTAACCATATTTTCCCCTGAAAGTTAACGAAGAAGCCACTAGCAAATCTCTTAATTCTATGAGGGGTGGTCAAGAAATTTGAGGAATGAAGGGGAAGAAGGGTTAAAAAAAAAAAACCAAAACACCGAACCTATTTATTTTTTTTCCATTTTAATATATTCACCCTTAACCCTGACACACTTTTCAGATCTTTCAATAAGTTTATTCATACCCTCAAAAAAATGTTTTGTTTTTGCCCTCAAATTCCATCTATAAATTTCTTCCCTCGAAGCTGCTTTTTCCTATTTGGGAACAAATAATAATTGGACAGAGCTAAGTCTGGACTGTAAGGAGGGTGGTTTAATGTTTGGAAGCCACAGTCACAAAGAGAGTAGCCAAAGCGACATTGCCCTTGTGCGTGGGCACATTGTTGTGAAAAGCAGAACTCTTTTGGTCCATTTTTCTCTTCTTTTTGCCACAGAGTCTTTTAACTGTTTCAGCAGACTGGAATAGTACACTCCAGTTATTGTGACACTCCTATCCTTGTAATGATCAGCAGTACACCTTCCGTATCCCAAAATTCAGTAGCCATGATTTTCCCAGCCAATTGCAACACCTTAATCTCTTAGCAAGGGTGGTGTGCCCTTTTCACGGCACTGCATAGAGCCTGCTTGGACTCAGGTTCATAATGATGAATCCAAGTTTCATCTCCAGTGACAATCCAGTTTAAAACTTCATCTTTGTCTGCAGAGGTCCAAAACCTCATGAACACTCAATGCGCTGTTGACTTTGAAGCGGTGTGAGCATTCTCGGTACCCATCTTGCACTGACTTTTGACATCCTTAGATGCTGATGGAGGGTATTCAAAATGGTTGTAGGTGATACCCCAACCATTTCTGCAGCTGCTTTTATTCAACCTGGAATTTTCCACCACAAGTTTTTAACTTTTTTGTCAGTGTCTGAGGAAGTAGCCTCAACAGGGCATCCCAGACAGAGGTCGTCTTCAATCAACTCTGCTTTCCTTGAAAAGGCTGTGCCCCTTGTAAACCATGGATTTCCCAGGGTACCAGTGCCCATAAACCACTAACACCTCTTCCAAAATGGTTGAGGTGCTTTCCCTTGTTTGGTGAGGAACTTAATGATGGTGTGAAATTCAATTTCATCCATACTTGGGTTTTTCTTCACATTTGACATGCTTCTTCAGTGATATCTTAAAGAACATGGATGCAGGTAGGCTGAAATTTGGTACAATTTGCTGACAATTAAGTTTGCAAACTCATTCTAGAAAAACTGTACATACCTCATTGCTGAATATCACTACAGTCACATTCGAAGTACTCCCCTTGGGAAGCTATGCACTGATGCCAGCGCCTAGTCCACCCTTCAAAGCAATTTTGGAACTCTTTCTGGAATGGCCATCAGAGCTGTCATATTATACTTAATGTCCTGATGTCATCAAAACGTTTTCCTTTCAGTATTTCCTTTATCTTTGAGTAAAGAAAAAAGTCATTGGGGGTCAGATCAGGTGTGTAGGAAGAGTGTTCCAATACAGTTATTGGTTTAAAACTCCCTCACAGACAGTGCCGTGTGAGCTGGTACATTGTCGTGATGCAAGAGCCATGAGTTGTTGGTGAAAAGTTCAGGTAGTTTTCATCTAACTTTTTCACACAGCCTTTTCAGAACTTCAAAATAGTAAAGTTGGTTGACTGTCAGGTTGGTACAAATTCATAATAAACAATCCCTCTGATATCAAAAAGGTTAGCAACATTGTTTGGACTCTTGATTTGTATTGACAGAACTTGTTTGGTCATGGAGATTTGGCTGATATCCATTGTGCACTTTGACACTTTGTTTCAGGGTCGTATTGGTACACCCATGTTTCCTCACCGGTGATAACATGGCCCAAAACTTTGTCTTGCCTCTCCAAAAGTTCTTGGCAAACTTCAACTCTTCTTTGCTTTTTTTTCATGGGTAAGTTCTTTTGGGACCATTTTTGCACACATCTTTCTCATGCCAAGATTTTCTGTTAAGATTTTCCTGTTTCTCTATTGATGTTTACTTGGTCTGCTATGCTTCTCCTAGCCACACAATTTGACATACAATTTGATGAATTTTTGCAATGTTTACATCAGTTCTGCTCATTACTGGCCACCCTGACCTCTCTTCATCAGTGATGTTTTCTCTCCCCTCAGAAAAGCATTTAATCCATTTGTATACTGCTGTTTTCTTCATGGCATTATCCCCATAAATTTGGACTAACATGTCCCTGATTTCACTTCCACTCTTGCCAAGTTTAACAAGAAATTTAATATTTGTTGATTGCTCTAATTCAAGCTCCAACAGTCTTGTGACGGCACACAAAAACACAGAACAACAATAATAAATGCCACTCAGCAAGACGCCACCACACGTAGACACGAACACAGCTGTGAGACACAGATGCACCAAGGTTATGACACCTTACCAAGTTGTTTGTACAGTGCTGCCAACATAAGCACAGTGCCAAGTTCGCGAGCTTGTCAGACCTTGTATACTAATCATGTCACACAATCAAACTGTGCACACTAGTACTCCCAACTCTCCAATAACCCTCCTGTTCTGCAAATTTCTTGACCACCCCTTGTATGTCCAACATGCACTTTGAATTGTGTCTACAGTCCATATTGTTGTTTTCTTTCACCAGGACCACCACACACAGGAGCCTCTGAACTGGAATCTCTGCTTCCTCTAAACTAATCTCCATCCAGTGTTCTGATCCATCTTTTGAAGCTGTACATCTGAGTATGTCATTCTCACTACTCTAGACCCTTCAATGGTTGCTCATCATACCCCAAATAAAATCAAACTCACTAAATCCTGCACAGCCTGACCCTTGCCATCTCACGTCGCTCCTCACCAGGCCCCAGCTACACTGGCCTCCTCATTCCTCCACCACAGCAAGCTCTGGCCTGCCTGGCCGCCTGCCCTCCCCAGCCCCTCTCCCTGAGCTCCTCCTTCTGCCATCACCGCCAGGCATGGTTGTTTCTTCTCATCACTGGGACCCCCTCAGAGAGGCTTTGTCCAGCCATCCTGTCTGAAGCAGGGCCCCTCATTTATTCTCTACCAACAGGACCCTATCTGGTTTTCACAGAATTTATTCTAATTATAACTATTTTATAAATGTTCTGGCACACTTGTTTGTTGTTAAGAATGCAAGCTACATGTGGAGAACAATTTTGTCTTTCTCACGAGGCCCGAGCCTGTAACTGGGTCTTTCTTATCCACTGCAGACCCTCAGCATCTAACAGGATGACCAGCACACCAGAGACATTAATCAGATAAGTGGCCAAAAATGGAGGAGTTCGGGCCCCCACTCTCTCTCTCTTCCCAAACAGTGGTACCTGAGGCAGCTCCCCAGCACTCAGCCTGGGGCAGAGCACGGTGAAAACTTGGGGTCATTCTAGAACCTCACGGGACCAAGTCTTGTGAGAAGTACTAAGTATTCCCTAGGGCCAAGCCAATGTGGAGCAACTCTTTCTTGGCACTACTAGAGAATTCTAAATTCCTGAGGTGATCAAAATCTCTGGCCCTGGTTGATAATGGAATGTTTTTATCTTGACTACATTGTAATTTAGCATGAAATGGAAAATTAAATGATCTAGTTCAAAGAGGAGGAAACTGATGTCCAGAGAGATTAAGTAGTTAGCCTACAGTCACCAGCTTGCTACTGATGGAGCCCGGCTAGAATCTCGGTATTCTGAGCCCACCGGACTTCCTCCTGCAGCCCACTTTCCCGCGCGGCCACCCCTAGGAGCCTGAGTGATTTGCCTTTGTAATAGGCTGGCTTTCTGAAGGGTGAGTGAGGCCTGTAGGACCTGTATCCTATTATTGTATTTTCCAAATGTTGGTCACGATGTACCTCAAGATGTAGGTGCAACATCGTCTCAAGAGTTTTGGGAACTCCCAGTGTCAGTTCTCTTTCTGTCACCATATATTTGACTCCCCCTCTCTCCTCAAGGTACACCTAAGGATGCAGAAAAGTGCCCCAGATAGCAAAGATCAAGAATTGTATCAGTTATCCATGCTGTGTAACAAACTGCACCCAAACTTCGTTGCTCAAAGCCGCCATTAATTAGCTCCTGACTCTGCAGTTAGGCGATTTGGGCCGGACTCCTTTTCTGCTGCCTCACCCTGGCTCCTGCCGCTGTAGTCAGCAGGCAGGTGTGCCAGAGGCTCCTTGGTCCGGGATGCCTTCACTCACCGAACTGGAATAATGGGGATGAATGGGCCACGTCTCCTGTGTCTAGAGAGTTCGTTTCCAAAAACATCAAAAGAGAGCTAACCCCAATGTGCAAGTGATTTTCAAACCTCTGCTTATACTCATGTCTACCAATGCCTCGTTGGCCAAAGTAAGCCAAGTCAAGTTCAGAATCAAAGGGTGGAAAAATAGACTCCATTTTTTGATAAGAGGAGCTGCAAAATATTGTTGTCATTTTTTTTCCCAGTCCACCATAAGGACAGAGTCAGATAAACTCCTGCAGTACCATATTTATATTGAGGGTATTGTAACCATCCTTTGGTTTTCTACTCTGCTGGGGGAGAGGCAAGGAGGATTGAGGGAGGGGCCAGCAGCAGCTCCTGGCTGTCAGTAGCTCCTGGCTGTCAGGTGAGGGGAAAACACTAACAGCCTGGAGAAATGCAAGCCGGAGACCCTGAGACCTCTGTCTCTTTACAAGGCCCAAAGTAGGCTGACCAGGAGTACCCACTGGAGAGAGGAAAGACCTTCAACAGCTCAAGAGCTATGAGCTGCTTCATTCTCTTTTCTCCTGGGATCCCAAGGTGCTGCTTATATACACATAAGTGGTTTGGCCAAGAAAAGAGAGGGAGAGAGGGAGAGAGAGAGAGAGAGTCAGGGAGAGAGGGAGAGAGAGAGAGAGACAGGGAGAGAGGGAGAGAGGGAGAGAGAGAGAGAGAGAGGGAGAGAGGGAGAGAGGGAGAGAGAGAGACAGGGAGCGAGGGAGAGAGAGAGAGAGACAGGGAGAGAGGGAGAGGGAGAGACTTCCACTCAAAGCACAGGCCAGTCAGGGCTGTGCCCTCTGTTCCTAAAAATAAAGCCTGTGAAGGGAAATGAAAGCTAATGCACCTGGAGGTGAAACCATAGGTCAGGTGGGCAAAGCTTTTAAATGTACTGTCTTCTGTGTTGGAAGCAGCATGGTGACATTCCCACAAGCTCAAGGAGAGCTCAGCCATCAGAAGGCAGATTGCAAATCAAGGCAATGATGCCCTGAGTTCATTTTCCCATCCTGTCTGACAGAGACATGCTGAAGTCCCAAATTTCTCACATTGGTAGACTGAAAACAATAAAAAAAGAAAAGAAAACGAATTTAACTTACAAAGCGGATGCCTTATTCTAGATTGAGTAGGCGATTCTCACACAACAAACCAGTATTTTCAGATCCCTCCGCCAATGTTTCCTGTGGCCCTGGCCTAGCGTGGTGGGGCGACAGAGCCCACCACCAGGAAGGCAGAGGGACTTCCAAATGAGGTGAGGGAGGGACGCTGTGCTGAGGCCTTTTTCTCGCAGCTCCAGACAAATTAAAAACCTCCTTAGCAGCCATTCATTCTGAGGGGGCCTCTTCCTTCCTCTGCAGGGGGCTGCAGTGTTGGAAGGAGATCGGATTCGGGAAGGCTGGGCCTCCCTGAACTCTCAAGGAGGGGGGGCTGCAAGAATGGAGAGAGAAAGGCCCTAACCCTGAAGAGATTGGCAGGCCGGGAGCGGGGGCAGAGTGTAGCCCAGGTCACTGGGAAAAAAGAAATCTCCAAGTCAGGGAGTGGGGGAAGTTCCGCTTGCAGCCTAATTGTGAAGGAAGGCTGGGTGGGGAGGGGCGGGAGCGCGCAGGGCGGGAGCGCGCAAGGCGAGAACGGAAGTGAGACGTCGCCGGGGGCACAAGGGCGGTCCGGGGGCCCAGGGGCGGTCCTGGGGCCCAAGGGCGGTCCGGGGGCACGGGCTGCTGAAGGAGCGCTGGCAGGGAAAGGTGCCGCCTCTGCACACAGGGGCAGGTGAGAAACTGATTTTGAGGGACCAGGAAGCACCTTTGCTTGGGGCCCCCCAAGGAGGGGAGGCAGATGGCCCTATAAGGGTGGGACGAATTGATTTCCCAGGGAAGAACAGCACCGTCTCCTCCAAAGGCCCTCTCCAGTCCTCCGGAATCTGCCCTGGAAGCAGCAGGTGACGTCTGGCTCCGGCCCCTGGAGGCGCCTTTGTTGCGGGGCCTTCTGCAGCCCGCCCCGCCCCCACCCCGTGCACCTGGGCAGCCGCCTCCGCACGCACTTGTCCGCCCTTGGCTGGCTCGCAGGGAGGGGTGGGCGCACGCGTTTGTGTGTGAAAAGCCACGAGGCCCCCAACTCCTGTTTTCACCTTCAGTTGACACATTCGCTGATGGTTTTCCTGCTCACAGCCGCCGACACCTCCTCCCAGGGAAAAACTAGTTTAGCCTGCCACCTTTTACTGGTAAGACGAGTTTGCGATAGGGAGTACCAAGCGGGCAGACCCTCACTGTTCGTGGTGAGAGCCCTGCCCCCCAGGAACTCGGGCCTGCCCCCCAGGAACTCGGGCCTATCCTCCAGGAACTCGGGCCTGCCCCCCCAGGAACTCGGGCCTGCCCTCCAGAACTTGGTCCTGCTCCCCAGGAACTCGGGCCTATCCTCCAGGAACTCGGGCCTGCCCCCCCCCCCAGGAACTCGGGCCTGCCCTCCAGAACTTGGTCCTGCTCCCCAGGAACTCGGGCCTACCCTCCAGGAACTCGGGCCTGCCCTCCAGAACTTGGTCCTGCTCCCCAGGAACTCGGGCCTACCCTCCAGAATTCGGGCCTGCCCTCCAGAACTCGGCTCGGGCCTACCCTCCAGAACTCGGGCCTGCCCTCGAAGCCGCAGCTTTCCCCTGCTGAGTTCTAATCCGATCCCGCAGAGGTTTGCTAATTTAATTGTGCAGCGGCCTACACCTGAGACATGCCCTTAACTATCTTTAGGACATTACTTAGCTTTATAAAAATGACTACGACGAGTATTAAGACAGGGACATAGCCATCGAAAGCTTTTACCATCTCTGAAACATCTGAGTCAAGCAGAAGAAAATTGGAGGTGGGGGGGCAACCTCCAAGTTAGAAAAAGCAACAAGAAGTAATTAAAGTTCTTAGAGAGTCTGACATATGCATTGAGCCCTTGTAAATTAAATACCCTGGGTTTTAAAAGAGCAATTTCCCCAAGCATCTATTATTCACGTCAGTAGGACAGACGGTAAGCCACTGTAAGATTTATATAAACTAAAAGACTTGCTATGCTAAAGGTTAATGAAAGTGTCATTTGAATCATGAAATCTTTATGTGTCGGCTCAGTTTACACCGAGGGCTCATTAAGGATGCTTCGGGTACCGCAGGCGGCGGGTGACGTCACAGCGGGCATTTAAATGGGCGGGGCCAGGCTGCTGGGGTGGAAGTCTTTAAAAATATAAAAGCTTCCCTCTCTCCTTCTCTGTCTCTCCATCTGTAACAACTTCCCCAACTGTCATGGTTCCACCCCGAGGATTTCACTGAGAGAACACGTTAGAGGGAATCAGGAAGCAGAGAAAAGGTCACAAATAAGCACCTCAGGAACAATGAAAGCTTTTCTCTATGCAGCAGTGCGAGAGTTGCTAGAAAAACTGGAAAGGTATTAATCAGAAGTGGCTATAAATCCTCTGGAGTTTTGCTCTTATAAAACTCCTCAGAGAAAGTCTCGAAGGAAATGCAGGTCAAAGCCCAAAAAAAGCTCTTGATCAGAGATTGCTGGAGGAAAATCTTCCCAGACGCCATTTAATAGGCAGCAATCACCCCAGGAGAGGGAAAGCCAAGTAGGCTTGAAACATGGTTGCAATTCCTAATAGGTCTTGTCACACTTAAGGCACTGCAAGCTCCGTCCAACGAACAGCTGAAGCTAGCTGGCGATTCATAAAGCCAACAGTTTAAAGTTTATTATGATGAAAGCACTTAATGACAGCCATCGCTAGGGGCCCATCATTTATAAAGCTGCGCTGAGTATTAGACATGTAGCATGACCACCAATTTTATGTCACAATTGCTACCATAAAATGACCTTTGGTGATTTTTGCTGCATGTGGTGGACAGCTCTTCCTTCACATTAGTGCTCTGTGGCTTTCTTTGCAGACTATTATGCTGTCTAACGCTTATTTGGCACTGTCGTGAGCCTCAACCCTTGTTATTACCCCGAAGGCCTGTCTAAAAAAAAAAAAAAAAACTCATGCTCTATTACGCCACTCCAATAATTTACAGTTCTGACCAGCTTTGGTTAGTAATATTTTAATGCAAATATGCTTTACCATTGCATTTTATTTAAAAAGAAAGAAGTTCTCATGCTTCTGGCTAATGCAACATCCATTTGAAGGGAGTTTGCTGAAATCAGCCTCTTACTCCCTGGTCCGATCTCATTCGCTGGGCACTCCTGTCCGCCGCCTGGTAACACCTCCGGGGTGGGGGGTGGGGAAGGTTAATTAAACTTCCCTTGAGAAGGAGAGTTTTTTTGTTTTAAGATCCTATATGTGATAAACCCACCTAAGGCAGAAACACCAATTCTTATTTCCCTACACCCAGTCCCAATGTAAATTTACATCTGAGTAACATTATTTAATTAGGATTCCATTTTCCAACCTGCTTTGTGTAGTTAGAAAGTGTTTGAATACACAGACACTTTACTGCTCCAATGTAAACTGCTGAGAAAGTGGTCTGTCCATGCTACACCACCTTTAAATTGTGTATATAATTTTATAAATGATATAAAATCTGCTTCTAGTCCCTGGGGGGAAAAAAAAGAAACACAAGCATGGCACACTGCAATTTTGGAAGGATTTAAAATATGTGATTTCTGCTGGTACCTACTGTATTGGGTTTTATATAAAGCTTTTTTCAATAAGGTAAATTGTTACATGACAAACTCATCTTCCACCATTATCATCTGCTGTTTGTGTTTAACAACAGGAGTCCCGCTCTAACAAAACTGTTGTAATGGCTGTACAAATTACTCAGCTGAAAGCTTTTCACCAAACAAAACAGTATTAATCAGCAGTTCTTATGAAGGTGCTAATTAAAAACAATTTTCTTCCTCAGTTTGCAATACTAAAGCCATCTTCACTTGCACAGTTTCCAATATACAGCTACTGTATTTGCTCACACTTCAGGCCCTCTATTAACTATTGAATCTCCTATTAGCCATTTTATTACATTTCTGTTCACAAGCTTGTTGACATTTTAAAAGTCACAGTATGATCTGTTTTAGCTACTAAAAAATGTATTAATTGAAAAGTCAGGGGGACAAAAAAGGCAAAATATAGACTCCAAATGCACAGACTTCCAGGGCAGAGAACACAGCGAGCAGTTAGCAACAGCCAGGGCAGTAAGCTCTCCGGGTAAAATGAAATCGGAGAATTAAAAGTGGCATTTCAGGCTTAATGGTTTGTTAAACACCAACAGGCTCCTTCCTAATTTGGAAATAGTCCGATCAGGAAAATGTATTTGCCCTCTGTCTAAATTCAGTTTCTAAGGAGACCTAGTCTGATTTCAAATCAATCTTTTCCTCTATGGGATACAATCAGCATAATTATGACATTTCATACAGTCTGAACTTAGGAGGTTTTGTTCTGGGGTGGAGTCTCAGAACTGAAGCCCAGATCTATGGCCTACACAGCTTCATCTTCCCCGAAAGTGTGTGTGTGTGTCCTCATATACTTGGATTCCCAGAGCCCAACGCAAGGGTCCCACTGAATAGTGCCACCAAATTGTTTGGCATAGATTGGAATCAAGTCAAATGCTAACAGCAAAGATAAACTCCACGGAAGCTGAGTTGAGGGAAGGAGATGGACAGTCCATTCCTATTTTAAAAATCAAAAAACAAAAGTCTAACCCTTAGGGGAAGGTATGCCCCACTTTGATAGTAGACAGAAGAAAACACACACAACCACCACCACCTCCTCCTCCACTTCCTCCTCCTCCTCCTCCTCCTCCTCCTCCTGCCTATGGTATTAAAACCAGGTTCTTCAACTGTCAAAAGCAGTTAACTACTTTGGGACAGACACCTGGCTGTTGCAATAGGGCTCCAGAGGGCCACTAATCCTTCCATTCACTCAGTTAACTGCTGGATCCCCCAAATTGATTCAACAGGTATGCAGTGGTAAATTCAGCCCATACTGAAGCCAAAGGGAAAAGCAGCAAGGGGCGGGCAGCTCTTCTCTGAAAACACCAGAGGAACCAGCCAGAAAAGCTTTTATGGCCCCGACAAGTTTTCTGTTGAATACTGAGCACCTAAATTACCCTTCCCTAATGGAAGTTACATTTTCATGCTCAGTCAAAAAGCCCACAAAATACACAATTTATACAAAATAGCGTCAACCTCTTAGGTAGTCTTTTCTAACACTTTTATCCCAATTCACAGCATATGTCTTGCTATGAAATAAAACATATTTCTTATAACCAACTTGCATGTGGTTGTTCATATCACCACATTAGAACGGACCATGGGCGATATTAGAAACATTCTTGCATCCAACCAAATCTACTTAGTATGACAAAGGAAAATGGTGAAGTGTTATCAGAAGATACATGAATATGGGGAAAAGGAATATCCTAATAATTTTACCATTTCCTAAGCAGACAGGCTTTGTTTTGAAATAAACATGTGCACAATTGCATAATAGACAATTATGGAATGAAGCATTTCAATTGCAATTATACAACCCAATACTGATCCACAGAAACAATTCTTAAAGTTCAAAAGAAATGTAAACGGATAAACCTTTTAAAGCAGCTATATTTCCCCTTCTTAATATTGGGACTTCATTAAAATTTGAGAAAACAGAAAACACTTTTAAATTATTCAATAATACACAGCATTAGTCTCTCACAAACTTCCAAAGAACCTAGACTAGAGGATTTCCAAGTGAGGATCCCATAAAGAAGAAATCTATGAAACCTTTAATATTTTATAGCAGATTCTCTAGGTTTTAAGCACATTTTTAAAAACTAGGTATCTCTTAGTAGCAACAGCTGAATTCTTACACTGTGTCTCAAGCTTAGGTAACTGTACATACTATTCTCATATACTAAAAAAAAAAAAAAAAAAAAAAAAAGCATTACTGGTTTACTTTTTAAAATACAAGTTCTCTCAGAGAAACAAACACTGGAATTCTACACCCATGATATACTAATGCAAATTGAATTCTGGCCAATTCATGTATTTTTATGAGGAAAAATGGAAATATTCTCATGGTTCTGCTGTTCTATATTTTAAAAGAAAGAAAAGAAAGAATAGACCATCTTAGGTGCTACTCCAGGGATAGGTTTTCTTTGTCTGGCAGATTTAGTTGCACATTTTACAGAAGAAATCATTTCTGCAGTATTTTCACCAATACAAATGGAACAACCTGTGTTGCCTCTTAAAACATTCCAAATTCTAATTTTTAAACAAGAAAACATGAAGCCAGTGTGCAACCTATACAGTCACCAAAGGAGAGCTGCCACTAGCTGAACTACTCAGCTAAATGGCTGGTTTGCATTGCCCTGGTCTTTATCTAGCATTGAGAATAGACTGCTGTTTTATCCAAAGAGGAATAAATTGCTGTTATTGTGATGTTAGCCCATCACTTGGCATTGCAATTCAAGTTTTTGTGAGAAAGAAATGTATGATCTAACTGCGACTTGACCTATGCCTTCCGAGATCCATCTAGGTGCTCTAATGGAGCAGAAAAAGTGGTGAATACAAGGACATGCAAACTGATGGTGAAAAATTTGTTTGCTGATAGAAGGAAGCAGAGAAGACATCTGAGTCGCTGTTTTATGACAGCTAAGTTTGTTTAACATGCAAAAGGATTCACCCCCAGTCTCCCACCTATCACTTTAATTGTGTGACATGAAATACTATACCTTTTACCTCTACTAAAGATTCGAGGCTGTGTGGCTAACCTCCTAATGACATGACTGCTAAAGTGGGCGCAGATGATTCCTTACAGATAAACATCTGAATTTTCACAAAAGGCATTAGAGCATCTCGTGGATACACTAGGCAAGGATGAGCTTGGGTTCCCTGCAGAAAAGTCATTCTCTCTGAATTCTAGGTGCCATCTCTTAAATGTTTACTCTACACTTGAATCACAGCATAAAACACTATATACTTATTTTAAATAAGATAATTGTGTGATCAAGTTTTTAAAAACTCCCCCTGGTTGCAATCTAGCTTATCAACCATTTATCCAAAATTTCTCTGGAAAGGACCTATTCTGAAAGAAGCCTGGAGAACAGCAGCAGTTAGATTTGAGCCCTGATAAAGGCTCACTTTTCATTCATAGTCAGAGCCTAAATGTGCTCTTCTTGTACCTAAACAGATAATAAGCACTCAGCACACTCCTCCTCCTTGACACAACACATTGAGACTAATCACACATAATTGGAGAGGAGGAGCAGAGGGCTGGCCATGCTATTGTGTCCAGGGGACAAACGGTCAGTTTATGAGGCTTTGGGCTGATGTAGTCATTTCTTCTACATCTATAGGGGGAAAAACATCCTCTTTAAAAGAGAAAAAGAGAATGAGCAAGAGACACAGAAAAAGAGATAGCAGAGTTAATACAATGAATTTCAGGGCGATCAGAAAGATAGGCTCTATTTTTATTAACCAGGATAGAATCATAGTGTTTGCTGTGTTTACAGATTAAAAACGACTGCCACCAAAATAGAACAAAGACCAAGATATTTTTTAAAGAGGGTGGGGGTGGGAATCACCCAAAGCAATTCTGTCTCAATTAGATGTAAAAACATTGAGGTTGCTCACAAGTCCAATCCAATTCTCAGACAAGCTGTTTATAGATATTTAAGGACAAACAAAGGTTTGGTGGAGGAAGAGCAATAATAAGCAGACTGGGGGAAAAAAAGAGGCTTCCGGGAGGGCTGGGGGATAATGTGGGTGAGGGCAGGGGGCTCCACAATCGGTGCATGGAGCGTGGAATGTCGCAAAGTGGTGGGGGCCCAAGTCCTGGGCGCCGGCAAGTGTCAGGGAGCTGAAGGTTTGCTGCCTATTATCCCCGCTACAGGTTACTGATTTCGTAAAATATTCCCTGTGTACTTGGTGTTTTCTTCATCTTTTGAGCAGCTTAATCTTCTATCCACTTTTGGTTAAAATAAGCAGGAGTGGGTAGTGAAGATTTTCTTCATACATCCCCTGGTTTTCCTTTTTCAACTGAAAACAATAATAGAAAAAAAAAGTAAGGAGACTCGTATTAGGAATTTTTATCAGTTGATTTTCATGTTCAGTATGAAGACTTCTTACCTAAATATATTGTTCTGGAAAAATAACTCAGACACACAAAAAGCAACTCAAAGTAGTACTCAGTGGCATTGACATGACAATACCATGCATCCAAGTGAGAAAGTCTTTTTTTTTTTTTTTTTTTTTGATGCGGGGAGGCTGTTTCTTTATAAATAACCACACTGCTTTTGTGACCTCCATGAACTGTGAGGCACCCCAGTGAAGGGAAAGCTGGGGTCCGGTTCATCGTCACCAGGCCAGCCATTCGGTGTGGCAGTTTCTGCTGCTGGGCCCCCGGAGTCAGGCGGGCAGGCCTCTCAGGTCATTGTTTGGAGACTGTGACAACACCTGGGCACAACGAGAAGCCTTGTGGGGCCTAAGGCGTTTCAAAGACTCTCCAGCTGCTTCCTAGGGGTTTTAATATTAATGATAAGTAATGCAAAAATGCTTTTCTCTGAGGAGGAAAACATATTCCAACGATGACAGCAGCAAGCGTCGCTACTCCTCTGGTGGAGTCCCCAGGACCTTCCCATGATAGATTTTCATATTTGACAGAGTTCTCAAATCTAAAGTAGACTTTCCTCGTCTGGCTAGAGTAATTTTGACAGTTGTATTTATATGTATTCTAGCGATGATAATTTGCTGTTTATAAAGACAAAATTAATATTTTTGTAGCTGGTATTTTCTGAGCCAATTGTTAATTCAAATTTTTTTTATACAGAATCAGAAAAAAATATTTCTTTTAGGTATACATGAATCCAATTCCTTTATTGTTTCAAATCAGACAACCCTCACCCTCCCTGACGCTAAATAAATGGCTCCAACATGAAACTCTCCTAGATTAGCAAGTCTGGGGCATAACTTGCATCTTTTCAAAGTGCATATTTCTTCCAAATTATATTCCCAAACTGTGACATGCCCTCATTGCTAAGGACAGGAGAAATAAGCTTGCTTTTCCTTTTCTACGAGGGAACATAAAAGGCCACCAGTTTTTACTTTCTAATCCATTTTTGTAAGACTTGATAGCGGTACAATCACTGAAGTGACTTCATTCTGTTTTCTTAGATGGAATTGGTTCTGTTTACAGATGATTAATTGTCCATTTAGAAAGATCCTCATGGATTTTTGTTGCCATCAAAATAGCAGCAGTGTTAATCCGAAACATACATCCCTCAGTATCAAAAATATGCCGAGAAAATGGCCTCACAAACTTCTGGGACCAAAGCCACTCACAAGGGCCTACCAACTGTACACACCTTTGTTGCCAGTTGCCTTAGTGATAGGAGCTCAGTGAAATAGTTTACAGAGGGAAGAAGGGGCCAGCTCGCTAAATTCTTCCTCAGGGATTGGGGATCAGGGCAAGTTGATTACTCAGCCTGAGTCAGCTGACCTACTCGCTCACGATGTACTAATATACAGACTCAAATGAGCTCTTTATAAAGTCCCTGAGGTAATATGTGGGATAAATAATTCTTCTGTAAATATGGGTTAGAAATCACGTTTAACTTGGATTCTGTGCTGACCTCTGGAGGCCAAAGCAGAGGCTTCCGTGCTAGAAGGGGCCAGGGGCCAGCCCCGCGATGACTGTGAGCCCTTCCCAAAATGGGGAAGCACCCACAGCCCTCACAGGCGACACCGCACCCCGGCACCAGATCGGTTCTGAACCCAGTCAGCTGTGTGAGGGTACCTGACCACACACACCGCTGCTGGGAAATACTTGCGTCCACGGGGGAACGTTACGTGGTTTAAGAATAACGCCATTTACCTAGGCTGCACTACCTTGCCCAATTAATAATTATAATTTTAAGAAATAAAGATCACCTCGAGATAAATGAACAAAAAGCAAATTGTGAATAAAACAATTTTTCAATTTCACAGGTTAAAACAGGGTCTTTGAGGACGGCACTAAATTACATGGCTGCTATTAGTAGCATTATGCTTTACTTCATAATTGGATGTAACGCACTCAGCCTT
>PVJL010001772.1:0-235086 GCA_004026885.1 Lyroderma lyra
TCAGTTATTTTTAATCCTTGGGGAAAAGTTATTTTTATTTTGCACAGTCATTTTATGAGTTAAGTATTATCACCTTTCCTTTGACTGATGAAGGAAACTGAGGCTCCAGAAGATTAAGTAACTTACTCAAGGTAGCACAGTTAGTTAATTAAGCAGCAGAGGTAGGACCTGATTGAACTCAGTTCTGTCTGAATGCAAGGCCCTCACGACGTCCTATCCCATCAAGCTGCTTTGATGGGATGCTAGAAAATTAAGACAGAGGGCAAGTTTGAGACAAATGGGGATTGGAATGAAACCAGGAAGGATGACCCTCATGCGTGGACCCTACAGGTTTCAGAGCACTTCATACCTCCACACAGCGCTCACACCGAGGATGAAGGCAGGAGACACAGAGGCTCAAGCCCTGACAGGAAGCAGGGACCAGGGCTGGGCTAGGCTTTCCTGAGGCAACACGGTCTTGAGTTTTAGAAGAGAGACAACATACAGTGAAGAACGAAGATGGTTCTGTGAGATGTGAAACCCCACATAACACTCTGGGCCTGAAGCTGACAGTCAGGGAGTACGTCCACCCCTGACAGTTTCCACCTCAAGGCAGCGAGATCTGGTCTTGTGTTTCTACTTTGGGTGCACTCATACCTGTGAACCCCGGGCAGACCAGATTAAATAAATCCTAAGAGACAGCATGCAAACAGAGGAACTGGAGGTGGCTCTTTTAGGAGTTACCTCCCCACTTACACACACAGATGGAATGCTGACATGCCTGCCCCTTGTCACACATCTGACCTCCTCTTTCTTCCATTGTGCTCCATCTCTTATTTCCCCTCTCAGCTTCTCCCAAAAATGGCAAGGGGAATAAGTGAATGGGGCAGTAGAGTGCACTGGTTGGTGAGCAAGAATATCACTAGTCCCGGGCAAATGGGAGATGATGACAGAGGGTTTAGAAACGTAAATGGGCAGTTAGCTCATCCATCCCAAACCCACCTGCGTGTGACTTCCCTAGAAGCAATGTCTGGGGGCACATAAGAGGACAGAGGGATGGAAGGGTATATAAAAGGATATTCCATATACAATGCTATGGAGTGGATTTTTTTTTTATTGAGCCCATTACAACCTTGGAAATTCAATTCACTCAGAGGCTGCTGGTGGTCCCACCTTCAACTCTGCAGAGGACGGAAGTAAAAGCATTCCATTCGCCACACTGGGTGCTGCAGGTAGGTGTGGGAGCCAAGAGTTCATTACAGAGTGGGAAGCAACAGGGGGTTACAAAATGAAGAGGCAAATCCTCCGGGCCATGGGAGAGTCAGCAGCCACTGAGAAAATTTCCTTTCTCAGATGAAGAAGCCAACGCAATATTTCTACCTTTCAACAGTGAGCTCACTGAAGGCATCTTAGCAAACAGTAGTGTCTGAGCTGGCACTGCTCTCTGTTGAAAATTTAAGGGGTTCTTGACAATTTTTACCAACACATCCCATGGCCAATTAAAATTTGATGGTCCTATTTTGGCAAAAGGATTTGACATAAGTGGAGTCAAAATGCATCTTTCAAAGATGACACACCCATCCCATGTGTATCCACAGGCATACTCTAAAATAGAGATTAGGCTATGGGGAAGACACAACCAGAAAACAAATAAATATTCTTTCTTTGTCTTGGGATAAGGGGAAGTGATCCCCAAGACAGAATATGGGCAGAGATGTGCTTCCTGATGGATACCTGGAATTCAGGCATCTGTTTGCACTTTTCCTGCTGGACAACCTGGCAGCTGTCCCCACTTGCTTTGCTCCAGGTCTTTTAGGAGATGCCTAGGAAGTTGGATCCTGGATGTTGGTACACTCGAGGCAAGGCAAAACAATGCTCAGACTTCCCGGCTGCTTCTGTTTCTGGTATTATCTGTCCCCACTGAGTTAACATATACAGATTTGTTTGCTTAATAAGCAGTATTAATGCACTGATTAATGTGACAATGCAACAGCACTTGATTTACTCCAACATGTCTTTTGTTCAGCTGATATGCAGGATGGCCACTGCATTTCTTTATTATCAATTAAACACTTACTTACTGAACACCTACTGAGTGCTCAGTTCTGAAATGGATTCTGGGGAATGTATACAAGATAGTCAGGAGGCTTCTGCTCTGACTGCAGAGGCAGGGCTCACACACAGATGACAGAGGCAACGGATGACCAGAGTAAAGTGTCCTGAACATGCGGACAGAAATGCAATTAGAAAGCAAGGAGATGAGATGTCACTATGAAGGGGGTTGGTTCAGAGCCATGAGATTGAGGGGGTGCAGTGCAAAGAACTCTAAACAGTGAATGAAGAGGTGCAGCATGATGTAGGTACAATGACTTACCCACTGTGGCTCAGAGTAAGGGTGCACGGGAGGAGTTGGCTACAGACAAGCCAAAACCAGCTGGGGAAGTACTATGACTGGGGTTTGAACTTCATCATGCAGGTTAGGGGTAGGCAAAGAGTTTCTGCACAGAGCCAGGTAAGAAATATTTTCAGTCAGATAACATCTGCTTCAACCATTCAACTCTGCCCTTGCAGGGCAAAAGCAGTCAGAGACAATATGTAAATGAATGGATGTGGCTGTTTCAATAAAACTTTATTGACAATAACAGACAGATGAATTTGGGCTGTGGATGTGGTTAAGCAATGGGGAAGCTCTGTAAGATTTTTTAGGCAGGGGATTATGACCTGACGGAGTATGGTATTACCTAGGTCACAGTAGTGCTGGTCAGAGGATATACGACAGAGAAAGGAGATGGGAGGCAGAGCGACTGGTCAGGAACGATGACAGCTTTAGTATTTCTGATAGATGCAGTTGCGTGTCTAACTTTTCAGTACACATCCTCTGAATAGTGTCCTCCTCCAGGGAGGGCACTCACTGGTAGCCTCGTTTCACTCTCAAGTTTCAAACTAAGGTGTCATTCTCAACCCAGATGCATTTCCTAAAGTAATATACACATTAGCACAGATGTCACCTAAGTTAAGTACAGATCAGTGAAAAAGTAACTTATACAATTTGACAGGGTGTAGGAGATGGAAAGAATGGTTTGTAAAGGAAAATGTGGGAAACCAGGGTTTGATTACGATAAAGCAGAGAACAGCATGATACATGAGCACCATCAACCCTTTTTTCTTTTAATATTGAAGTTAGAAGAAGAACTTGGATCAATTCCTCCACTGAATAACTAGCTCTTCTCTCCCTTCTCAAAACAAAATTAACTTGCTAATTGAGGAGGCAGAAAAAACAATAACAACAACAACAAAAGCCCCAACTTTTCTTGGGCGTCATTCTAAAGAGAGCTTCCAAACAGAGGCTCTGCCAGTTCCACTTTTATGAACACATAAAAATTTTGTGATAATTATCAACTCCACCTGCATTAATGTGTGGAAGCTTCTACAAATCAGAATTAAATTGAATGTGCCAACTCTAAATCTACTATGATGGGGAATTCTGTAGCAAGCCTTCCGAACAGAACAAAACTAATCTTTAGTAAAACCTGAATAGAAACCAAGATTTTGGAGTAATAGGTTTTTGATAAAATGAGGACCTCCTTTAAGACATCCCAATGTAGACTGACCCCCATCTTAAGGAGAACTACATTCCAAAAATTCTTGTGCAATTTGAATATTTTCTCTCAGAAATGTGGTATAAATGTAGATTAGTTCTCAAGCTAGCCCTTCAAAAGTTTAAGCCAAAACAATAAAATCAAATGAAAAGAGTAGAAAGCAATAGCTTTGCAGGACTAGTAATTAGGCAAACAAAACGCAATTAAGATTAGGAAATCATTTTTTTTTATTTCTCTTAACAAATAGGGAACTTAAGAAGATTGAGAATGCATTTTGAGATTCTCATCAGTTACAGCCCTCTCCCAGTCATTAGATTCCAGACTCACCAGATTTCCTGCTGGTCATTGGAGACTCCAAGTTTGTTCTTGCCACTGGGTATTAACTGATGATCCATCAGTCTGGAAAATATTTCCTAGAGATTTCTGCATGTTTAAATCCTTCTAATTTTCAAGGCCTCTTCAGCTTTCCCTATGAGCATCTGACAGACCCTCCCTATCCCAGTCAGCAGCTGCACTATAACCTTGGGTCCATGTCCTCATACTTGGAATAATTATATTATTTACTTTTCACTTGACTTAATTACTGTCTTTCTCCTCCTTTCAAACATAAATTGAATGCAAGCAGGGACTTCATCTTTATCCCAGTAAGCATTCAATTTTCTTTTTTAACTACTGAAAGTACCCTAAAGAGAATGTTGTACAGATGCTTTCCAAAGATTCATTTTATGATTTTTTATTTACTCTAATATAATTTATAACTTTATTTAATTCTTTTATTCCAAACCAATCGCTATCTATTGGATAAAAGAGACCAAAGCTGAGAAGCATTCTTTTAACATTTATTGATCAATACTAAAGGAACTTGGTTCCTCATTAATGGAATTGTTGTGGTAGAAAACGCAAAGAGGTAGCAGAAAGTTAAAAAACGCTTATACATATACCACCACCACCACCAACAAAAAGAGTAAAATATTGTCTTAACTAACTGCATGTCTGTAAAAGGCATAAAAATAGGAGAGATCAGTGGATGGAAGCAACATTTCCCAGAGGCAAGGGAGGCACTGCAGAGGACAGAACAAAATACTGCGACAGGCCTCCAGGGGACACCATAGGCAAAGAGGAAAGCTGGCGATTCAAAATGCATTTTACACTGAGGGAAAGCTATGCTAATGGGAAACAGAGCAATGAGAGTAACATGCACTGAAACATCTACCATGAGCCAGGAACTTGGCTAAGTGTTTGTCAATTTAATTCTTACAACAACCTCCTGAAGTTCATATTATATTATCCTTATTTTCTCCAACTGAAGAAACTGAAACTCAAAGGGAAATAATTTAAATCCAAACCAATGCAAAACAATTCTGAACTATGGATCCAGATTTGAATCAAAGTTTGTCTAGGCTTTCTTTTTTCCCCTATGATATTTCTTCAGAAAGGGCATATATTAGCTAGACATTTATCTTCATATACATGAACATCAAAATTTACAAAATAAACGATGAGCAAGTTTGAATGGATATTGTAAAGAAAAATCAACTTTTGCTGAATAAAAATTATTTTAAATTATAATAACAGACAGTTATTCTAGGGTCCGTGAGATTGATTTTAATTACAACCACAACAAGAAGCTCACTGGGGTGGTACTTCCAACTGTCTCCTGTAATAATTGTCAGAGTTGGAGGTTTTGAAATCAGCAGATTCCATTAGTGAGTTACAGGTCTCACATCTCGGTCGTTTCCTATTTTCACGACAAGCAAATAAACAAAACAGCTGGATAATTGCATCCACAGAAGCCAAAGCAGGAAAAAGAAAAGATCAAATAGACATTTTTCCTATACTGACTTACTGCTTCCAGAATTGTGGCTCTGCCTGAATTCACATGCCCATGTTCTAAGCGTGGTAGGCATGCTGCCTGCTTATAGACAGAGCCTAAATGGGCCACTGAAGAAGAAAGAAAGTGACTTCTCTTTCTAGCTCTCTGTCCACAAGAATTGCAGTAACCGGTTTAACACTCAAAGTGCAAGCAGGTGATAGATCCAACCTAAAGAAGTACCTATGGACATTTTATTTGATCTCCTCTAACTCTAAAATGTGTGCTTGGAAATGAAGCTCCTGGATTTTGGCTTTCTGAGTTCTGTTTTTTCTCTCTGTTTACTTAGTTGTATATCATTTATTCTCATGCTTCACCCTGCAAAATAAGTGCAACTCAAGCTCTTTCAAAGAAATCAGGGCATAAGCGAATGCATCATGTTGACAGTGGAAAATGACAAAACATCTTGCAGCATCTCGCCATACTTGGCTGATAAATGAGCCACAGCAACTACAGATTCCAATACCGAACAAAGACTAGTGAAAACAAGTGAGCCCATTCAGGATACAGTGAAGAGCACAGCACAGTATTTAACTGTTGGATAATAAAAAAGATTGATTCTGTGATTTGTAAAAGATGAGCAAAACGGAAAGTGAGTTACATTGCAATTTAAAGCTCTCAGTTAATTACTTATTCACCAAAGCACCCCTAAAGAACAAGGATTATGAAGCCTTTATTTCTAAATTAATTTCTAAGTGTTTTTTCCAAAAAAGGTAGTATGAAAATTTTAAATCTATACGAATTAACAAAGCATGCATATAATTCACATAAAACAAATTCCAACTACCCCCGTTTGCTTTTAACATTTTATTTTACCTAAAAAAAAAAAATCTTTAAAACAACTTGGAATGGTGCTTACGTAATTATAATGAGGGTTTAAAATAGGATAGTACAAATAAAATTGTAAAGTTTAATTATAAAATTGGTAAAAATAATCAGAAATCTCAGTAATAACCCCTATAATTTTAGAGAGAATAAATGACCAGAAGCCTGATTTGTGCTAATACAATGCTTTGGGGCTAAAAGTACTTATAGCAATAAGGTAAGCACTGGCAGTTGTAATCAGTATTACTTGCCCCTTTTCTTTTCTGGGCATTCAAAAAAAAAAGACAAGGCTATTCATCTCTGAAGCATGAGTGGAAATAATGATGACAGTTCAGGCAGGACCAAGGCTGGGTGAAGCCTCCATGGGATTCTCCAGGCCCTGTTTTCCTGCCGGGGGAGGGGAAAGCCTAATTCTAAGGGGAGAGAGTCACCTCATTGACTCAGGCTGGTTAACAGCTACCTAGAGAGACTCGAGGATCTGCAGACTTTTTTTTTATAAGGGAGAAATAAACTTCTATTATTAATCCTACATGATTTTGGTTGGTTGTTACTGCAGCACAACCTCCCCTTTTCCTTTCCATCTGCCATTGCCCATTTACAGCCTTGTTATCGATTTACTTTTGGACATCGGAACCCACCCTTGCAAGATATCTAGATGTCTAAAAGTTGCAGATATTTTAAGTCTGGGTCAATTGAATGAATTCATCACTGTCATACTTGAGATGTTTTACCCTGAACTCTAATATTTAGTTTGTAATAACAAATGAATCCTAGGATTTTTATCTTACTGTATGGAAGAAGTTTCATTTATTGTTTTAGACTATGAATTCTTTATTGGACGAAATGGCTATCCACAGACAGTTTTCTCAAGCATAAAACAAGACTTACTGTGTCTACAAGGTCAGGAAATTAGGAAGAAAAAAATATTCAAATTTAAGAAAATACAGGTAATTTCTCCCTTAAGAATAAGAAAGTATGATTAAGTTTGAAGTCCTGAACACTTAGAGATGGAGAAGAACTCAGAAGTTATCAAATGTACAATCTCTAGCTGCACCAGGGGGACACAAAGGCTCAAGCTAAGTTACATGACTTCTTTACTTTGCTAGTTAAGTTCCTACTAAGAAAAGGGATTTGCTTTTCCATTGTTTACCAGTACCTGGCCAACCTTTTTCTTCGCATTACTTGCTAGCAATTGCTATTTATACACGTGGCCTGGACCTTGTAAGTGTGCAGGGACTTAAAGCATGCTCTCTCTGACTTTATCTTAGGTTTTTGAATAGTTGCACTTATTTTCCCTTTCCTGGAATTTGTTACTTTTTGTCTTATTATATTTTAGTTTCATTATTAAACTATTAATACTTCATATGTTTCCTGTTAAGGTAGTTGTAAATAGATTTACAAATAAAATAAAATAATTTGAAAGGTTCCTTCCAATTTTTACTTTCTGGTTTTCTAAGAAATAAAGGATTTAAGTGGTTTAGGTATTAAGTTTAACTATAATTTATTTGCTCAAATACATGAATTGCTGCAAAGCAACTGATCAGTCAGAAACGGTTCAGTCATAGGGCACCATGACGATGGTCTAGTATTCCATATCCCACATATCCACTTTATCAGAGTTTTTCTAGAGGCATGGGTTTCATCCAAGATATATACTTTAGGGATATATCAAAAAATAATCAATAATGAATAAGTGAGAAGAAGCTAGCAACAGATTCCCTGGGGTCAAACAAATGAGCTCTGCCATTTACAAAATCCTTGACCTTGAGCAAATTACTTAAACTTTGAGCCTTAGTTTCTTCATATGTTAAGTGAGCATAATGATAAATACAGCATTCTTCTTTGGGCATTAGTAAATAAGGTAACAGACAAACTATTTGGAACGATGCCTGGCACTGCTCAATAAATGATAACTTTTATTGTTAGGAGATGATTATGAGGCACCACAAAAAGGTGAAGAATGAGTGACACCAAAATTAATAGCATTTTTCTGTAGGAAAAACCTAGAGGCATTTCTCCAACTGTTCAATGGTAGCTGTCAACTCTTCTAGCACTTGTGATCAACTGGGCAGGAAAAACTGGAAGCAAATGTCACATTTGAAACCAACTCGTCTTCCCTACATCCTATTTAAGCTTTACTAGACTGGTATCAAATGGCCTGTTGCTACTGAGCCAAAAGATAAAGGTACCTGGTTATTAAGGCTTTGGATGGCCTGAGAGTCAGAACTATTGGGTGGGGCAGGGAGTTAGTGGCCCTTGATGATAGTCATCACTATATAGAATCTAATGCCAGAGAACAACTCAGACCTCCTAACACAGGTCAGATGCAAACTCTGACTGTCAGAGATGACAGATGAACTAGGCTCAAATCACTGATGGAGCACAAAACCCCAACTGAGGAAATGGGAAGATTAAGAGATGTCCAAAAGCCAGGGATATCCTGATAATCAAAGCAGGGCTTCTTTTCCCTAACTGACTCAAGAAATCTATACAACACAAGTATATGGCCAAAATGTACGGTCTGGCCACCTTAGCATCATCATTAAGAAATGAATACAAAAAAGAGCCTGCAACAACAACATAAAAATCCTTCTCTTCCAAAAGGAAAAAAGAAATGAGTCTCACTGGTATAAGTCAGAGACCCCCAATCCCCAGGGCCATGGATCCATACAGGTCCATGGCCTGTTAGGAACTGGGGCGCACAGCAGGTGAGTGACTGGCAAAGAAGCAAAGTTTCGTCTGTATTTACAGCCTCTTCCCATCACTTTCATTACCCCGTGAGCTCCACCGCCTATCAAATCAGCAGGGGCATTAGATTCTCATGGGAACTATTGTGAACTGCACATGTGAGGAATCTAGGTTAAATGGTTCTTATGAGAATCTAATGTCTGATGATCTGAGGTGGAGCTGAGGCAGTGATGCTAGCACAGGGGAGCAGCTGCAACTATAGATTAACATTAGCAGAGAGGTCGTATCAAAACACAAGTTCAGGGCTCCCATTGATTCTGCATTATGGTGAGTTGTGAAATTATTTCATTATATAGCACAATGTAACAATAATAGAGATAAAATGTACAATAAATGTAATGTGCTTAAATGATGTCCCCCCGCCCCACCCTGGTCTATGAAAAAATTGGGGATCGCTGGTATAAATCGTATCCTACACAACCTTCAATGAAGACCTGTCCATATGGAACAAGGAATCCAAGGGTGCTGTACAATTTTCATGTGAGCCCTGAATCACTGCTTTCTGGCACTACTGTTTCAGCTGCAGACACACTGTGTCAATCACTTCACCGCTCTGCACTCACAAGGCTGTGCCCAACAGGTACCCAGTACAGATCTGTAGATGAATTGAATCAGGGCTAGAAAGGATAGATACCATTCCTTCTGGCCAGATAAGTTTTCACATCACAGACTGGCAAAGCTTACTGAATCTGAAAGCATAGAAAATTAAAAAGAAAAGAAGTATAATTTAGGAAAATACAAGTAATTTTAAGATTTTTTTTAAAAAGAGGGTTATATTTTCAGTTTTCAACAGAAAAAAAATCCATACTTTCTCCTAGTATGTGTGTATTATCATTAGTGTTATTATGTATTTGTGTATTATGTATAATTACTGTATTATATAATTATTAGTGTTATATAATTAGTGCATTATCATATATATATGTTTATATTATCATTAGTGGTAATTGCACATAGTTTAAAGAAAACATTTTTGACATTAGAACAAAAAGTATTTTCTATAAAAGTAGAGTGTTTCCAAATCAAATTTTCTAGTACATATGGTAATGTTAAAAATAGGCCAGTCTAGATGGGCATGATTGACATTTTGGGCTGAACAATTCTTATTGGGGGGGGGGGCTACCCTCCTCCTTGTAGGATGTTTAGCAGCATCCCTGGTTTCTAACTACCAGATGCTAATAGCACCTCTTCCCCAGTTTTGAGGACCAAAAATGCTTCTAGACATTGCTAAATGTCCCTGGGGGTGCAAAACTGCCCCAAGGTCTAGAAGACAATTCCATTACTCTTATCAAAGCAGAGTAAGAAGTGGTGTGTGTGTGTGTGTGTGTGTGTGTGTGTGTGTGTGTGTGCATGTCACACATGCATTTATACAAAGGTGGGCTGATAAAGTTTGCCTCCAATGTAAGCTTTTTTGTTGCATTAGGCATACCTGGCTATAACCAGATCTGTGCAGTCACATGGTATCTCCCCTCCATCTTGACCTTGCACACACAGATGCTTACATTTTTCACCCAGTGTAGATCAAAATGAAAGAGTGTTCAGACCAAAATCTGGCAATATGACTTCAGCCAAGGCCTGAGTTTTGAATTTTTTCGACTGAGGTGACCCCTTATGGCGGTATTCTATGGACTGTTTTGTTCTCGGGGTCATAATACAATGAGCTTCTTTAAGAAGTCCTCACCTTCTTTTCCCAAACATTCCATGAGTTTCCCAGAAATGGAGACTCTTTCAGCTTTTATTTCATCAGATAGCATGTGCAGTACCCACCTGGCACAAACTGCAGATTCTAAGAACACTAACAATGTATCCCACCCTCTCCTTAGAAATTCCTAATTTACCAGTAATTTCTTTTTGTTTGATATGACGATTTCTGTGGGATCAGTTCTTCAAGTCATCTCGATGAAGCTGATCACTTGCAGTCCACAGGCCTTCCACTTCGTGACCTGTCACTCACATCTGCTTGTCCAAATTCTCCATCTTTGAACTGTCTTGCCCAGCATCTTACTGTGCTCACGTCAACACCCTGGTCACCATAAATGGCTTGCATTCATCTGTGAATTTCAATTGGAGAAACATTTTCTGCTCTTAAGACTTCAACAATTGCACACTGTTTGAATCAAACGTCTGAATACTCCTGCATTTTGATGTGCACTGGGTTAAAAATCTAAGCATCTGTGTGTGCAAGATCAGGAATGATGCAAAAGAGATACCATGTGACTACACAGAACCAGTTACATCCAGATATGTCTAATGTCACAACAAAATATTACATTCAAGGCAAAATTTATCAGCCCATCCTCATAGATTCAAATAAACCATGAGAACAAGTCCCATATTTGAGAAACGATTTGGTCCCAGGACAAGGCAGGGAGCTGCAGTGTACCTAATGGGCCAATGACCTGTAAGACTAGTTTTTCCCTCAAGAGGGCAGGAGTGGCTGCTCTTCTCTGTGTTGCCTTTGCTATCTCCAAGGGTAGATGAACTGGCCAAACACTCTATACCTACAAGTGAGCACAGTCACCACAGCAAGGGAATGGCTGGCTCTTTGTCCTCTGCTTTACCTTTTGGAGTAAATTATTAAACCTCTCAAAACTTTACTATCTGTGAACCTGGGATAAGATACCTCTTGGGGTCATTGTGAGGTTAAAAGGTAACGGTGTAGCGGCTGATACAAAAGCACTACATAAATGCTTATGAAATCTAGTATGTATGGCACAAATAACAAAATAATAAACAAAGTGCTAATCCCCCAGCAAAGCAATTTCTGAACCAGCAGCATGCAAAGGCCTTAAGGAGGCACTCCTGCTGCAAGGCAGAGAAAGTAAAGGCCCTCTTGAGTGGAGAGATATAATCGGCACATCTCAGCATGCAGGACGGGGAGCTCTGTGGCACCTCGCTGTGTGCATTCAATTGTGACTCACCTCCAGGGTACAGATGTCTGTAGTTTAATTCTTGTTCAGCCACCATCCATCTCCTGTTCAACTGGCCTGAATTTTTCCTCATAGCTTTGTGAAGAGCAGCAAGCAAAATTCCTTGTTATACCAGAGACAGGTGCTAATCATATTTACATGAAATTCTTACAGAAACATGGTCACATTGGAGAAAGGTTTTGAAGAAAGGTTTACAAAGTTTACCATGCATCCATCTGAAAAGCGAACAGTGATATAATGACTCAGAATCATTCCAGTTATGAGCAACAGCTGAAGAGCAGGCTCTAGTGGAATGACACTAGGGCCAGAGTGCCAAGTCTGGGCCCAACTCAAACTCATTTTGTTAGCTTAGGGGAGTCACTTCTTACTTAGTTATTTGTGCCAGGTGATTAAATGGGTGCGCTATCTATTACCTCATGAAGGTGTTGCAGAGACAGAAAATAAAATATCTCCTAATTCCCTCTGCTTCAAGCTCACTGGCCTTTTTGCTCTTCCTGAACACTCTGGGCCCCAGGGCCTTTGCACCTGCTGCTCCAGATGCCTTGTCTGACACAACTACCCCCAGATATCTGCACAGAAAGAAATTCCAGTGATGTCTTTGGAGATACCTGGTTAAAAATGTCAACCTCAGTCCTGATACCTCTTACGCTTAGCGTGACTCCTCCCTGGCTTAGCTTCTCCTCAGCGTTTTTATTACTTAACATTGGACATTTTTTACGTCCTTATATTTTCTTTTATCTATTTCTTACACTGAAATAAAAGCTCCCCAACGACAGGAATGTTTGCCCATTTTGTTCAGCTCTTGTCTAAAAGAAAGACTGATATACAGAAGGTCTTCAATTAAAATCTGTTCAAAAATACATGTGACTATGAATGCAATTAAGCAGAAAAAGATCATAACTCCCTCCAATTTCAAATTCCTCTTTGACTATGAATTCCACTGAGAAATAATGTGAAAGGCTAAAGAGCAAGAATTGTATTTACGTGTAGTCAGTTTGAGATTCGGTTTGAGATGAGAAATTAGTTTGGTAACAGAAGTAGTTATGCTGAGGTCCAACATTAGGATCAAGTTTTACGTCTAAAGCGACAAAAAGAGCGGTGCCTGAAACAGAATGTGTTGATCCTTCCCTTTATCCTCTGAGCTTTCCACACTAATCAATTTGCGTCTGCAGGGCAATCAGCATTTATTTCTCTTCTTCATGCAAGAATTAGGCTCCGTCTGTAGCTCACGTTCTCATATTTTATCTTCACAGCAGTTTTCTAATATTATCCCCATCTTATAGATTGATAAACTGAAGATAAAAGTTGAAAACCAAGTTAAATAAATCTCCCAAGGTGATACAGATTTTATAAGTGTTTTTCACTCATAATTCCAATAAATCTCTGTTTCGCCACTTTCTCTCTGTCTGTCCTCACACAACGTATTTCAACTGGATGAGCCTTTGGTTTGCTCCTCTACACAGAAGTGATCATAACACCTACAGCTAGCAAACACCCAAAAGATGGCTCTTTGTATCTCCTGACCTCTCTGCCAACTCTCAACATTTCCTCAGGGCCACCTTCACTTCAGGAGACAGCTGCATATCCAGAGGACAGCCCTTAGTGGCTGGTACACCGGCCCTGCTTTGCACGTGCAGCCCAAAGAAGGCTAGCATCAACCACTGATTCCAGTCAGAAAAGGAAAATAAAACAAAACCAAATTTAAAGGACAAAGGAAGATTAAAATATCTGAATTTGAAAGAAAATGCCGAACACATCAGAAGGACAGTAATCTTTTTTAGCACTACACAGAAAGGAAAATAGAGAATGTATTTCAGGGCAATGAAGAAAAAAAGCTCCTTTCTTTCTCTTTTGAGTGAAGCTGCCACATGGCCTCTCTTTCTCCCTCTTCAATGGAAATTTGAAATGGGAAAGTTTCCCACATAATTTTAGATCAGTCATGAGTTCATATGGTTTTGACATCACAACTCTTGTCATGTTACCATGCCAACATGCACTGAGGAGCTCAAAGCTTTCCAAAGATATGGAAATTTCGGGCTTAGATGACATTCAGTTCTCCGTGGGGTGAACACTAACAATATCACCAACTATAAATAACAAGGCTGCCAGAGCACCCTCCAACCCACTCTCCCTTGTTTCTTTCAATGAGCTTTGAAAATGTGTGATCTATTTTGGAAACAAAACCTGAACATCTACTTTCCCAAACGGAGGCCCTGCGTGTAATAACGAGTTACATGACTCTTACTGCGGCTCGTGGAATGAAACCACCATGTTATCTGGACAACCCCAGCTCTTACTCCACATGTAAGATGATCCCAGTATATTCCATTTTGACTCCTTCATTTGCACCTAGAGGTAAGGATGTGTACATGTTTGAGTACTGTTTCCCCAACTGTGAAAAACATACCAGGTAAAGTGACTAAATTAAAGGAGCACATGTCACAGAAGTTAGAATGGAGTGGACTATTCTCACTGTTGGTCTTATAAAAATACCTATGACATGAACACACCAGTCATCCAAGGTGTGCTATGTTTACACTCATCACTCATGCTTCTCTGTTTGATTGGCTCTGTGTGTGTTTGGGTTTCTTTTTGAACTTCTCAGATATCAGGTGCTTCTACAGAGCAAAAGCAGAACCTGTAAGGTCTCTGTGTCAAATATAGCACTGGACCAATGGTAATCAAATTTATACTTTGTGGATTCTTTGATAATAGCCAAAAAAGAATGACAAAGTGTTTTGCTGTATTTAAGTGGTAGTCTCTTGACTCGGAGCCATTACTGTGAACCTTGCCGGCTAGCAGTCATGTCCTTATCTGGTCTTCCCCTTCCTTGAATCTGACCATCCCCATGACTTGCTCTCACCAAAGAATGCTTTGGAATGCATGCTATGCCAATGAGGAGATTTAAGCAGTCCTTTCATCTCCTACCTCTGTGCTGCAAGCCCAACCTATCCCTGAAGAGAGTCCATATGGAGAAGCACTGAGATCTCCAACCAAGAGGCCCCACTGAGATCTAGGCCACCGCCCACAACCAGTTCACCAGCCATGGAGGTGAAGCCACCTGGGATGGGACCCCCAGGCCCAGGAAAGCCACCCCAACTGACATACAGATGAGTGGTTCTTGCCAAGCCCTGTCCAAACTACAGAATTTTGAGTAAAAAAGTAAAAATAAAATGGTGGCTACTTTTAGCCACAAAGTTTGGGAAAAGTTTGTTCCATAGCAATATGGGATCATAAGTATCACCTATTTATTAAGGAAGAAGTAATGTATAGCTCTTCAGGAAGACAGACTTGAGTTCAAACTTGATTCCCTTTGCAATGATGCAGGGCAATATACTAAAGTTGCATTCCACATGCCTGGAAGGAGAGGAAACAATATTACCGAATTCATAGGGGGCTGAAAGGGTTCAGTGAGGTCATCCACGTAAAGTACTCAACACAGCACCTACCTTAGGGTAAGCATCTAACGAATACGAGCTATTGTCATGTTGTTTTTCTAGGCACTGTGGAAATAACAAAGATTCACCCTTGAGAAACATGTCACTTAAGCCAGGAAATAAAATATACATGTGAAACAATTAAAAACAACATGGAGGAATATAGTGATATGAATGAAGGCATGATGGCTGAGAAAGTATAGTTTTGAGTGGAAAGTTATGGGAGAAGGTATCTAACTATGCCCATGGATTTACTTTTGAATTTATAAGAAAGGCTGAACAAAGGCATAGAGGAGGAAGTCACATTTGTCATCCTTATTAGTCAGGCTAAAACAACAGATAATAATGGAACCCAAAGTTGGACTGACTTAATAAACTCTGCAGCACTGCACATCTTTCCAAACAGAAGAAATTGAATTCTTGGGCCAGTGTTTCCAATCCCAGTCTAATCAGTTAGACTACAGGAGCCATTTGTGTAAATGTCCCTGCTCAATTGATAGGATCCAGGAATAAAGCCAAGAAGTTTCACAGATGCATTCATCTTGGAAAGAAATAATGTTGTTGTGCCACGGTACCACCTGGAGTCCTTCCCCTTTCAGAGTCGTGATTTCTGCCACACTTCCAGGTCTCCCCCTCCACATGTAACTTTCAATTCTTTAGGTGTTTACACCTAGATTTCACATTTAGCTTTCATCAAAGGATGAAAGGATGTCAAATTGCTTTCCTCACAGTAATTTACTGGAGCCCTCAATCCTCCAGTATGGCCTGCCACCTATTATTATTGTATTTAATACCTAGCAGAATGAAATACCTTGGGAGACCCTCCCCCATTGCAAACTTAATAGAGATGCTGTGGATCCTGGAATTAGCTTGGACACAACTTTCGTTTTCTCCATACAGGTTAAAACATGTCGTCCAATGGACCACAGCAATGTGTGCCCTGGTCCATCCAGAGTATAGCAAAGATTAAGAGGCTAAGCATTTATTGACTAAATTTCAATAGTACACTAAAAGACCAGGAATACTTGGAATTATGTTCCAGAAGAAATATAGGTACTTGAATATAATAAGCACAGATAGAATTTCTTCTCCAAGGCATTTCTAAGAAGAGAGAGGTCTCAGGCAGCCTCAGATCAGTGGAGTGAAAATGTACCCATGACCCAGAAAGATGTTGGTGTAGCTGTGAAGCTCACTGACGCCTGGGGGACGCTTTTCTCCTGCCTTCCCTCACTGTCTTCCCATTTCTCACAGACCCCTTTGCCATCTGAATTCCCTTTCTCTCGCTGCTCTTCTCAGGGGCTCTTAATTCACCAATCTCTAAGAAAGGACTTAATTAATGAGGGCCTAAACCACTAGTATCCAACCTTTTGGCTTTCCCGGGCCACAGTAGGGGAAGAACTGTCTTGGGCCACACATGAAATACAATAGCTGATGAGCTAAAAAAAAAAAAAGTTGCAAAAAAATCTCATCATGTTTTAAGAATTTTTGTTGGGTCACATTCAAAGCTGTTCTGGCCCACAGGTTGGACATGCCTGACCTAGACCTTGCTACTTCTACGAATATGTACCTATTTGCTATAGAAACCCAAACCTTTCACAAATTCAGATGAAGTAAGAGGAGAATATCAGGTGGTGAGGCTGTTTTGGCCTCATTTCAAATTCCATCATCTAGTAAGTTATTTCTACCTACTCTGAAGCTAGTTCTTGTTCATGCCAGAATAATGCACTTATTTGTCAAAAAAAAAAAAAAAGCGGGAGAGAGAAAGAGAGAGACATTTTTGGCATGGTATATAATCTCAGAAACCACAAAGCCAGACTATTATCTTACACTGAATTGGAAAACTTGAAAAGCTCTTCCATTTTAGTTGATTATACACAGAGATGAATATTGTACTTTCACTAATCACTAGCCAAGAGTGAAAGGAAAAGCAACCAAAGGGAAGGGAGAGAGGGTAAGAGAGTACAGAAGAGGTAGGTTCCTAAGAGCTCAGAGTTCTGTGTCACCTTGCTAAGGCCGAAAGTCAGAGAATGAGCAGAAGTATCCTTATCAGTCTCTAGGGTGTCTCCTTCAATTTCTATCTCCAGGTAATTGACTTATGGTCTCTCAATTTATTTGGAAGCATTTCTCTGTCGGAAATAAGGATTTGAAGAGGAGGATAAAAGAGACTTGTAATTTATTTTGACCCCTTTCTTTTGACAGCTTTATTAAAATGTTGTGGATGGAAGGACAGTCCTCTCTTTAGCCACTTTCTCATACAAAGTGCTTGGTAAATTAGCTTAATCAAGAAAAAAAGTGCATATAATTTGCTGTCCTTGAATTCCAGGAGTTATCTTTAGAGCATGGAGCTCACAAACGAGGCATGTTGGCTTAGTTTCGACAGTACACTAGAAGATCAGCAATACTTGGAATTACGTTCCAGAAGAAATACAGGTACATGAATATAATAAGCACAGACAGAATTTCTTCCCCAAGACATTTCTAAGAAGAGGATGGTTGGCTTAGCTTCTTGTCACCCCAAATACTGAGCTCCAACCAGAGTCAGTTGCTTAGTAAATGTGCGCCCTGCTTGTTCCTACCAACATTTTTGTCACTATTGCTGTTATCATCATGGCTTAAACTGAATCTAGCATGTGTTGGTGGTGCACAAGGAAACCAGTATAATGCAGTCATTACACTTAGTCCCTGAAGCCAAGAGTCTGAACTCCACAACCAGTTCTGTCATGTAATAGATAGTGTGACCATGAACAAACTACTTAACCTCCCTGAGCATACTCCATCACTAGTAAAAATAAGGATGATCACAGTACTTGTCTCCAAAGGCTATTAAGAGTATAAATTTGATTACACTCAATCCTTTCTCTAACACATAAAAAGGATCTAAAAAATGTCAGCTATTATTATGACATAAAACATGGACAAATGAAAAATCAGAAGAGTATATTTTCACAAAAAGTTTTTACCTCAAAAGACTTTTTTTTTTTAAGAAAACAAGGTTATTTTCTGCTGTTTCGTAAGAAATTTGTTTCAGGAAGACAAAGGCAGAAAATCATTTTGCTTAGCAGTACAGGAGAAACAGATCAGGGTCAGTAAGATATATGGGTCTTAGGGCTTAGGAAACAGCCGGCAGGCTTGCTCCCCAGGTAGGATTCTACGCTGTGGCCATGGCTGCACACACAGGCTGCCAGAGGGCAAGGAGGTCTTCGGCAGGACTAACAAAGACGGTATGTGGACTCCTCATCTTTTCCAGGGAAATTACACAACGCATGTATTTTCCCGGGTGGGGAAGAAGCATCCAGTTACACTCAGGCTGTGTATTAATATTGTGAGAAGGTGAAATCCAAGGGAGTTAGACAGGGTAGGGGAGTGAGGAACTGATACTTCGGGAGGTCCAGGCAATGACAAAGCTAAGTGACAAGTATAGAGCCAGTTGCCTTGGGAAGGATGATGGGAAGCAAAGCTGCCAGGATCTCTCTGTCAAGGGAAGAATCTAGACAAGTGAAAAGCACCCAGGATCTGGGAGGATGGGGAAGATAAGAGACATAGGCAGAATGCAGACAGACGTACCAAACAAATCTCAGTCCTTAGACTCCAAGCCCAACGTGGAAAATGTCTGGGAAGCTGCTGCTGTTCAACAACATCGAACAACATTGAGAGGTCCATAACCTTCTGAGTTCAACGCTCTAGAATAGAACAGTTGGTTGTTAAAGTTCAAAATCTCTGCCACAACCTGGTACCCGGTGAGGCTGGGCTGGCAGTGGTCCCAAGGAGAGATGAGGTAGCAAGGAGATTACCGATACCCTCTAGAATAGGACTTCGGAAAGGAAGGGAGTCAAAGTCAAAGAGAAGAATAAGCACGCCATGTAAACACTGGTACTTCAACTCCTTAAAAAAGGCAAAATCGCGTAAGTGATAGGACTAATATAGGACGGCAAATCACCAGAGAAAATGGCATTTTTTTGATACTCAGACTTTTATTTTTTTTTTGTACATGTCTTTATTTTGTATTTTTTTTAACTTAAAACTATTTTATTCATTATTTTATTCTTTCATGAAGAGGTGGCTATTATTTCAAAATGTCTGCTAATGTTATGCTTTCTGAAGACACAGCAATAAACAAATTCCCTGTCTTCATGAATCATGTTTCACCAGGAATGTTCTACATAGTGGCTGACCTGTCAGCCTGTGTTGTGAGACTGAAGTTGACCCCAATGTGGAAAACAAGTTCCTGATTCTCGATGGGCAAGTGATAGGAATAAACTGTTTTTCATGTTGTTTTTTTTTAAACTGAGGTGAAATGCACATAATGTAAAATTCAGCATTTTAAAGGAAACAATTCAGTCGCATTTAGGGCATTCACAATGTTGTGCCAACCACCACTTCTACCCAGTTCCAAAAGGAAACCCCACACCCACTGAGCGGATGCTCCCCCTTACCCCCTTTCTTTCCCCAACACCTGGTCACGACCAACCTCTATTCTGTCTCTCTGGATCTGTCCACTCTGGATATTCCATATAAAAGGACTCGTACAACACGAGGGCTGTTTGGAAAGTATCCAGCCATGTAATACAAAAAAGAGGCATTTATGGCTGCAGTTTTTCTGGACAGCCCTCGTATATGACCTTTTGGGACTCCTTTCTTTCATGTAACATAATGTTTTCAAGGTTTATCCACCCAATAGCATATACCAGTTCTTATTCCTTTTTAACCCATTTCCCATCTGTCCTGAGAATACTCACCAGCGGTGCTTGTGCCTATAGCATTTACCCGAGATAATTCGTGAATTACAGTCCCAGCATCACCCCCGAAGTTTGCCACAAAATATCTCACTTTCATTATTATTTTTGCATTGCTCTAGTATATCAATAGTCTTTGAAAACAAATGACATCATTCTATCTATAGCATCCTGTTTTTAGTAGTAGTATTTCCATTTATAAAATATAGTAATTCTCGATTGCTGAAAAATGTCAAGTCCTAGAAAATGTAGCATTTCTATGCATAAAAAATATTAAATACTGATCATCATATACATTTCTGTCACATTAGAATTAGAGACAAGTTCTGTTAAGAAATAACTCCGAGACTAGTTTTTATATTTTATTTTCACATTGAAAACCAGTCAGATTTGCTTCAGCCACAAAGAGCGTTTATGTAAAATTAAATGAATGTGGCTGTGAGCTGCACTTTTTTTTTCTAAACAGGAAATGGGTTGGCTAAATAATATTCTATTGCATTGACATACTGCAATGTATTTATCCATTCATCTGTTGATGGACATTAGGATTTTTTCCACTTTTTTGCTATTGTAAGTGCTGCTATGAACATGGGTATACATGTATTCGATTGAGTGCCTATTTTCAATTGCTTTGAGCATACACCTAGGAAAGAATTGCTGGGTCATATTTGAGGTAACTCCTCAAACCACTGGGATTGTTTGTTACTATGGGATAAACTAGGTCACCTCGATTGATCCATCCATCATGGTAAGGCACTGGGATTTTATTCTGCAGGGTTTTGACAGAAAAAATGACATGCTTTTATGTGAATTTGTTAAAGGTCATAGAATTGACCACCATGGGACAAGAGAGGAAGCTGAGAGACCAGCGTCCCCCTCAACTGCTAAGCAGTGAGAAGCTTAGCAGTTGAGGGGGACACTGGTGACACTGGTGAACATGATCAGACTGGCATGCTGTGAAGGAAGTGTCTGTAAGACGTACAGACACACTGTATGGAAGGTGTGAGGCAAAGGAAGACAGACAAGCTTAACTCACAGATGTCTAAGAAACCAGGGAATTGGTGATGCATGAACGAAGATGAGGAGGGCTGGGTAAGAACCGTTTGAGAAGAAACAGACTTGACCAGAGAAAACAACGATTCAGTTTTAGACATATACAGTTACACAATTTAAGCTGCCTATTAAACAACCTTCTGGAGATCTCAAATGGGCAGTTAGTTACACACACACACACACACACACACACACACACACACGCACACACACGCACACATGCACGCACAACCATGCTTAAGCTCAGAGAAGAAGTCAGGGCTAGAGTTATAAACTTGCGAAACATCAGTGGACAGGGCATTTCCAACCTTGGAAATAAATAGAAGGGACCTGCTAAGGAATAGGTGTAGAGGGAGAAGAACCTGGCACTTCAAAATTTAGAAGTCAGGTGCAGAAGTTCTAGAAAAGTCATTCAGTTAGGAAAATAAAAAACAACATAGGAGGATATGGTGTCTCAGGAGGAAGGAAGGAAGGAAGGAAAGAAGAAAGAAAGTTTCAATAAAGGCACCTGGCTTGAATGCTGCTAAAAGTGACAAAAAATATGCGTCAAATTGCAAGATGGAGACCATCGATCTTTGAAAACAGCAATATCCACACAGTTACAAGGACTAAAATAATTTTGATTTCTCTCTTTCCTTCCTTCCATGAACACAGATATATTATTTCCTGAGGACTGTTAGGGTTAATGTGGAGGTGTAAAGATTCTAACACTGTGTATGTAAGATACGAGAAAGGCCAACATAACTACCAAGTGCTTGCAAAATAAATAAATACCTAGTCCAAAAAATGCACGCTGTTTTGAACACAGTTGCAGACCTCAATAAACAACTCCAAAATAACTCACCATAGAAGAATTAATGGATTGCTAATACTTCTTTTGGATATGAAAGACAACGAATAGTACATGCCTAGAATTCCCTGGGCAAGAAAAAAACATTATCTACTGCCACTAATTATTTTATATTTGTTTCAAGATTCCAATATCTTCTTTATTAAAACTTACAAGTAGGTTTCAGGAGACAGTATGAATAACAAACATCTACATACATGACTCTTCCAAAAGTATACTTAAGACTACAAAGTCATGTTCAATGTGTTAAATCTATATGGTGGAATTCAGATAAAATATTGATTTGAAATTATAGAAAACATTTTAGCCTTCTTAATAACAAAGGAATTCTGACCCACATAGTCTAAGTCACATTCCCAATGGATTTCTGGTCATTTTGAAATTTTGCATTTAGTGTATGTCAAAGCATGCTAAATATCCCACAGCCTGGCAGAAGAAGGTTGCATTTCACATCCACTATTATTCAGTGTGAGCTCTCTTTCAGCAGGTGCCCTCCTACACTATGGTACAAGCACCACTTGTCATGTACATGCCATAAAATTATGAATAGAAAGTCAAATGAAAAGGACTCCTCAAAGAGTGACTTGAACAGAGAAAAAAAGATCTTGGCATTAACAATGCTTTGAAATGCCATATGAGCTCAAGGATTCAATTCTGACAATTTCTGAAACATCGTACTTAAATGCAGTTTTGTTTGTAAAACTCCATGTAGCCTCTGCCTCTCAGTGTGGCTTGCTGAGCTCCAGTGTTCGTAAACCACGCAAGTGTGGGACACATTAAACCGTGTCACTGGTTTTATTTTGTATTTATTTATTTATTTATTTGGCTTTTCACCTATCATATTGCTTTCTTTACTCTGTCTCTGGGTATTTTCATTTTAAATATAGAAGGAACAGTTATATAAGCTAGTATATAGTTTATATTGCAACTTTTATTATACTAATTCCCAAGAGTTCAGGGACTCATAGAAGAGTTACTCTACATTTAGGGGCAAAATTAGCTGAAATCCCAATTTTTTTCAATTGTTAAATTTATTGGGATGATATTGATTAGCAAAAATTACAAGATTTCAGGTGCACAATTCTACATTACCTCGTCTATGTGTTGCGTTATGTGTTCATGACCCAGAGTCAGTTCTCTTTCTATCACCCTGCCATGTCACCTAATTTGGATTAGAGACTGAGAAAAAGAGCTCTGGATCATCATGTAAATTGCACACTCACCTTTCCTGAGACTGGTCAGGTAAAGTGAGGGGGAGAAATGAGGTGGGTTGGAGGCGGTGAGGTGAGGGATGGTCCAATGTGAACAGGGTGACCTCATGCCACAATCAGTCTGCACAGCAATGCTATTTGTTATCATCCACCTGTTTCCGCAGTAGTTTTCACAGAACCTATTTACATCATCTGGAGAAGTACCTTAACTGTCGAATTTATTCATTAGTAGAAAATCATGGAATAAGTAACATTCTTTCATAAACCAGAACCCAAAAGATTGGGACTATTAGAGCAAATGGAAGGTATTTTATGATATTTTCAAAGAAAAACCATAAAGAATTTTTTCTCATGAGTTGTTAAAAGGGAACAAGTAATACACTTTACTGAATATATATTTTTTCAAACTTGAATTGGAATGTTGGCTCTGTGATTAATAACTATAAGCAATAATGTGAAGACTATGAAATGCCTTCAACTCTAGAAGCCTTAGTTGTCTCATCTGAAAAATGAGATAATAAGGCCTGTCTCAGGGTCATTGGATGGACTGGATGAAATTACTGTGAAGATCCTGGCACATGACAGCAGGTCAGGACACATTAATTTCCTCTCCTTCTTCAATAAGATAAACCGAATTTTAGTGAGAAAGAGAACAGAAGGTAAGGGAGAATCAAGAGGCGGGATTTCTGAGATTAATCAGATTCTGCCTGTAAAGTTACAGTCTTACAGCCCATGGCCCCTGAAACACCCAGGCTATTTTTCACTAGCTTGATGATAAATTCTGCTCTATTCAAAGGCTATTCTCACCTTCCTGGAATCACCAACAATAATGAAAGTCTAGATAGTCAGAGCTCTAGACAGACACAGAAATAGAAACATGGCTAGACATCCATCAGGAAGATCAGTGGTACCTGCCTGCTGATCAAATTCCCAGGGGTCCTCCTCACAGGGTTCGGCTGTGCTCTGTTCAGTCATTTCTATGGGCTAAGGTAAGATGCATTTAGTACTGACTCGATCACAAGGGAAGGGGGCATTTTGTGGCAAGCTAATCACATAGCCCACCTTTTTGCTGCGATAATGTGGCTAGGCTGGCAGGCCTGGGACATATCCTGTGGCCCACATTATAGCCATGGCTATTTCTCCTAGCAGCAAAGACAGCTCTGCCCATTGGTCATTAAAATGACCTTTTGAGGTAAGGATGACAAAAGTCAGTTGGGTTCCTGGTAACATGACAGCAAAGAGTGACTATTTAGAACTCAATGCTGAGGTGCATTCTGTGGCTTCATTTAAAAAGCTGCAATCAGTGATGTCTGGCAGGGCCCCCGATGTGGGACAGAGCAGCCTGCGTGCATCACATTTGTCCTCCCTGGGTTGGGGACCCTACTGTGCTGGGCTGACCTAGTCTGCGGCCCTTGAATTAGCCCTCCATCAGCACCATCCTAGCCGAATACACGCTTGTGTGTCACTGGTCTGCTGGGTGTGGCCATACTCCCACTTCACCTACAAAAGGATGGCAGTCACCTAGTATAAATGAACATCTATGCTTCAGGAGAAATGCGGGGCTATGGCGCATTTTATTTCCAAAATTAACTGTCAGATATTCATTTAGAACACAAGCTTTTAGGCGCGACGTGAAATACGAAATCTACGCAACATTAATTCACTGTAAGAACAGTCAAACCTCTACCCCTGGCTCCCGTGGGCACCAGTGCGACCTGCGATCACAATTATCCGACCATAAGATGGTCCTGCCAATCAAACCCAGCCACTCCTTGACCCTCCTCCTTGCCAGCACACCTGGTTTTCAACGACGTTGGGGGATGGTAAGGCATTTATCAAGCAACATGAGATGCCTAAAAGAAAACAAGAACTTACTGCACCACTGGTTACTGACCGATTAACACACCGTGGTTCCTGACAAACAGGAAAAACAACAACAACAAAAAATGTAGACAACTGGAATCTGGATTCCAAGAAAATGACAGATGCAACTTTAGAAGAAAGCTACTTTTCTGGAGTATGGCTTTGGTCTAAGGCCTCAGCTGCTTCAGAATTACCCTCTATTTTTGACCAAGACATAGTACGAGTTCACTTCCCACTCTAGTCCCCTAGGTAGTGGGACAGCACTCATGGGTACCTGTAAATTACAGCTGCTGAGACTCCAGGACAGTTAACAGAACTAAGTAAAAATTTGCTCACTGGCCAGGAAAACTGCCATTCTAATTCCTTTTATGCAAGTTAGGGAATAGGTGGGCAAGGTCCACCTTAAAGCTGCGCTGTAAGAATTCTTGTAAGAATGGCAACAGGGCAGCTTTAAGGTAGGCCTTGCCCACCTATTCCCTAGCTTGTATATTGTTATCAAGCCCTGGGCACTGAAAGCAGAAATCTCACTTTGCCTGGGCGGGTCAGGGAGCTCTTTCCTAGGGTGATCCTTTATTATGCATGACTAGAAACACAGGAGCCATGCCTCAGGTCTTGAGTGACAGACACCCTGCTGAGGGCAGGTCAGGGCTAGGGCTAAGGGAGACAAAGGTAGCATGAATGCATTGTTCACATGCCAAGAGTTTGCAGAGGTCAGTGCTCAGCACAGAGTAGAAGCTCAGAGAATTCCAGACTCGCACCTAGTAGTACAGTGTACTATCATGAGCCTGCAGCGCCCCACCTTTTTTTTAAAGCTCACTATTTTAGAAGTATATCTTGAGATGCGCAAACAAAACTTATTTTCTTATTCAACTCTGCTCTTTTACCAAGTATCTTGTATCTACAAGCTAATTCATACAAGGAAAAATCTAAGTTCTGTTATTATAAAAAGGCATGGTGTTGATTTTCCATTTCTGTAGATCTTTCTTTTGAGGCCAGCATGGCCATGTAAAGGTCACTGCATCACCCAGTGATTACTGAATTGGGAGCTAGCTCGTGCAAATACACGCTTGTCCTTTAGCACACAGCAGGCTGTAATTCACCCTCCTGGGCCAGCAAAACGACGTATACTGCACAGAGTTCAAAGCAGAGTCCTTGCTTATCGCGCCAGTCAAACAATTTCATTTCTAACAGTGGTGGTTGTACTTCAGATTTTATGGATCCAATGGGTCTAGTGAAATTTTATTACCCTGCAATACAACACAAAGAAAAAAAGCTCTGGGAAAAAAAATCAATATAATGTTTAAGGTCTTTGTTACCTTTATAACCTCCAGTGTTCTTTTACATATAAACTAATAAATCAACCTTTTAAGGGGAGATGCAGTCTTCAGTGCTTGCTCAATACGTGCTAAGTCAGATCATAAAACCTATCAAAAAGCAGCTAATAGTTTTGCTACCTGAACAAGCTCAGTTAAAATAGAATCAATTGCAAAACAAGGATATTATTGTTTGCAGGTGTCTTCTCCTAGTTAGCAGGTGGTAATCAGTTGTTGCCAAATGAAGGTAGCAACTTAAAAAATTAGAGAGCTTTTTCTAAGCTATATTGTTTTTGTTTGAATCTGCAAGTGCATACGGTTTAGATTACACTCTTCAAACATCAAATTCCTTACTTTGGCCACTTCTCCACTGCCTGAGATGTACTACTTGTAACTTTACAGTTGAGTCAGCAGAACTCCAAGACCATTTTTCCCACAACCTTCAAGAGAATGGCTTTTGCTTATGTCAGGATGTTGGAAATATGACTTGAGTAGATAGTCTCTGGTGGATTTTAAGAAGTAGGGATGAAGATGCTAAGTATTAAAATAAAACTAAAATTAAATTCTTCTACTCATTTCAATGATGAATATATCTTTTCTCATAAACATCTTTGACCTGGTACACACTTGAGGATTGGTAGTCTAAACTTGAAACTTTTTCAACATGAATTAGCATCATGCAGCCAATTTGAATATTCTGCATTAAATTAAATTAAATGAGAAACAGGTTTGGGAAAGCAGGTCACTTATTTATTATGAACAGAACTTTATAGTTCACCATATAACATAGTAAGTACCATTCAGTGGCTGAGACAAATTGATATGGATTTCATTCCAACCAAGTGCCTAGAAGAAAATAGAAGGCTTTCTCTGCAAGGAAAAAATATGATCCAGCAAAAAGTACAAATCTCACTGCTTCTGCTTGTATAAATGGCCTAGAAGAGGACACAAGACTTCTAATGTCCGAAGTGAAAAACCACAGTAAAGTCAAGTGTTACTCTCATTACACTGTTATTAAGGTAGCTACTGGATGGCCACTAATAATGTTTCTGCACACTCCTGAAGGATGGTCCCTTTTAGGACTCCTATATTTCCACATGGAAGCAAAGCATAAAGACTGGCATAAGACATAACCAGTTTAGGCACGGCAGGGCAGGAGAGGAAAAAATTTTCCTCTAACCTTCTAGGTTCTTCTGACTGCTCTAGTAATTAAATGAACATGAGGCAGATTAACAGGAGAACTGACCAATTTTAATTACATGTGTACCTATGTGAATCTTATATATATATATGTACATAAGGGAACCCTACATACATGAGAGAGTCAAAGACCCTACATATATGAGAGGTTCCAAGACAGAAAGTTAAAATGAGGTATATATGACATTTTGAGCTAAGGATGAGTTAAGGCACCTGGGGATTCCAAAAGAAAGAATGTTATTCACAGAATAGTAAGAGCAGATATTCAGCAATTAGAAGTTCACCCTGACCTATGCATGGGTCATATAGTGGTATTTCTTATTATGAGCAAGACCCCAATTTAAATTACGTAAGGGAGAGGTAAATTTTCTTATGAGTCCACAGGGTCCCAACTGTCTTCAGCTCAAAATAATCCACATGCCAAAGTGGCACATCTGGGGAGGCCTGTTCTGAACCCCTTCACCATTCGAATCAAAGTTGTCAAGCACAAATTAATTCATGACAATGTTTCTTTTTCCTCTTTAAGGAAATTATCAGGCTATATAGCATGGTCACAATAATGAGGCTGGGATTTGGATTTTAAAATATTCGCAGCTATGTTCCAATATTTTCTTTAGTTTATTTTGTTATCAATTTTTTGGTAGAATTACTGAAATGGTAGATTAGGGGACGGCTGCAAATTTTTCTAAGTTTGCTTCTGATTTTTTTTTTATATGTTAACGAATTTGTCCTGCTTGTCTAGTGAATAAGACAGACAATGATACAGTTATGTAGGATCACAAATAGTGTTGATTAATACATAAATGTTAACTGGGAGGGAAGGACCAATGTCAAATCCTGACATGGTCAATATCTGTATTAGCAACATGATTACTGTGTTGAATAGGTCTGTTGACAAAGAGACCAGGCAGATGTAGACAGGGAAAAATGCAGCCAGATCAGTCAGCCCAGAGTGGTCAGAACAGGACAGGTCTGCCCCTCTCTCCACGTGCCCCCCTCCATCTCCTGCTGGAGCCTTCACTGGCCCAGGTCAACAGAATGCTGGTAGGCAAGGGGACCTGGAAGATGCTTTCTGAAGGGGTCTTTCAGGCACAGAGTAAGACAGAGGCAGGTAGAGAATGGAGAGGTTACAAGGGAAGATGGAGAATGAAAAGCCCTGCACTACCATATTTCCTTTATAACTGAAGAAGATATTGGGACTTAGGCTAAATAATTCCCACAGGGTCTCATAGTAAAAGGCACAGTGCAGGGCTGGAACTTAGATTGGGGACTTGGAATCACTAAGCACTTCCCAGGATAGAGTGCTGACAGCATCTCAGGGTTTTTCCTCTCACTGAAAGTTTTGGAGCCAGAGAAGCTGAAAGGGGATTCATACCTATGATGAGGGTTTGGATGAGATTTGCTAATTTTCTATACAGAATTCTCTGATTCTGTGATTCCAAACTTGTCCTCTCCCACTGCAGCTACCTAATTTTTTCACTTCCTCTCAAACCCAACTACTTTTAATAGCTTCAAATGCTGCAAGAAACATACACACAGTAAGTCTTCACCTAATATCATGGAAAGGTTCTTGGAAACTGTGACTTAAAGCGAAATGATATATGACAAAACCATTTTTACCGCAGGTTAGTAGCTGTTCAATATAAATAAACAAGAGTTAAGTTCTTTCTGCTCACAAAATATGACCAAACTTCTAAATGAATACCCAAAACACTTCTAATAGTAAACATGAAAATAAATGTAAGCCAATCATACATTTAAGAAAGATGAATGAAAACAAGTAAGACAATGGTTTTCCAACTTGCTTATTCAAGCTCAGGGTCTCAGGTGGCTGGACCCTCTCCTAGCAGCTCAGGGTGCCAGGAGAGACTGACCCTGGACAGGACACCCTCCATCTCAGGGTGCACCCACACTCACTCAGACTGCCAATGCAGACACCCAAATTCACCTCACATGCACATCTTTGGGATGTGGGAGAAAACCAAAGTCCCTGGAGAAAACCCACGCAGATGTGTCAACTACACGTGGACTGTGGCCCCGGCCTAGAATCCATTATTTTTGCATCAACATATTAACAAAACAAAGTTGAATGAAACAACATTATTTGAGGACCTGCTGTACTCAAACTAAGTGAAAATTATTCAAGATTCTGCAAACTCTCTGGATAAGGCAATGCATTACTATTCTGTCTTTGTAAATCTATCTTCATCTGTCTGCACTTCAACCCATTAGGGTGGCTGGACCGTAGTCTGAGGGATGCACTGAAATGAGATGACTTGAAACCCCTCGGAGTAGTTGGCAATACTGACAAAATAGCCTTTCCTGTCTTTTTGGCTGAAACCGTCAAATAAAGGAGTACTTTATGCTACATAAGGTATGGTGTGACTCTTAAAAATTGCATGCAATTACTTCTCCCTTCTCAAAATCCATTCCCTCATCATTTTGAACATATAATTATAGGGTATTATCTTTAAACATAAATATAGCCCCAAGGTATCATAGATGATCTCATTTTTAAAATACATTCATAGCACAAATTTGGAAGTATTCTGTTAAAAGGAAAATATTATGTGTGAGACTAAAATATAAGTCATAAAATATAAATGAAAACTAACTGATTAGGGCAGAAACAACATTATCAAGCAAAATTTCTTGGAGTCAGTGTATAAAACAGATAAAAGTCAACTTCTCCAGATGAGTAGGTATGGAGGGAAGAGAGAACCACTCATTCAAACTCTCGCTATCCCTTAGTGACAGCCCCAGAGATAGTCACAGATTGCTTCACAGCTACAGTTGCTTTACACATTGAAACCATTATGCCTGTTTTTTGTGTTTTTTTGTTTTGTTTTAATTCATTTTTATTGTTAGACTTATTGGGGTGACATCTGTTAGCAAGGATTACATAGGTTTCAGGCATACAATTCTATAGTGCATTGTCAACTTGTTGTGTAATAAGTTCACCACCTAATGTGACTTGTTGTTATTATTGTTGGTGTTGTTGTTTCTTTATATTTAGTCGCTACTCTAAAGCTATATAGCAGTTTGAGTATAAAGAGGAATTGCATATGTCCTGTTACTTTGGCAAACTGGGGAGGTGTCTCTCTATGAACTTGTGACCGAAAGGGCATAAGATGCATCCTCTCTCACTTCCCGACAGAAGCCTGGTGTGTAGGCAGCATCCTGAGACCTTCACTCTTGCATATGGCTGGTAGGAGATGACGATGGATAGCCGGTGGACTCACTGATTCATAGCAGAGGACAGGTGATTCCTGTGGGAGCAGCCTTGTGTGTGAGCTCATGGGACATCCCCAGGGACCCCCTGAAATGTTTGCAGGCATATAGCAGTGAGCAGAATCCTGAGTGAGCAGGTGAGGGCAAGAGTCATATGGATTTCAAGTTTGTTTGTTTTTTTTAAGTGTAATCTTCTCTACTCTCTGACTGGTAGAATCAGGATACAGGTCTCATGAAGCACACTGGACTAAATGAAAAACCATCTCCTCCCTCTCTTTCAAGATCTTTCCTAGAACACTACAAAAGCATAGAAGGAAGCTACCCTTGGTTTTTCTGAATTTATCTGGCTTCTAAAGTTTAACATTAAACTATTTTTAAGGGAAGAGAGCTCTTGAATCACAATGAAGGAAAAGTAGCAAAATTGGGGAGGTGAGCTTTTAGCAGAGTGAAGAGATCTAAACATATGGTGATGCAAATATTTAATACTGCTCCCTACCTTGCAAAATCTGCCATAATAAAACTTCTCACATATCTAGGAGGAAATGTGTGCTTTCAACTAATACTCTCAGAGTAAGTGCAACTTCCACTTTGGAATTAAATGACATCTAAGAAATTACGACTGAAATAGGCTTGAAGCAGCATTTATGGAAACAACTGGACATCATTTTGATTTTCCTTTTTTTGGAGAGAAGAGCATTTCTTCTGGAGTTGATATACCAACTCCAAAACAGATTTTAAGTTAAATACAAAAAGCGTTTGCTCCCATAAATCATGTATGTCTTCTGAAAAGCAATGATAATGAAATGAAAACCCACAGGTTCAAATCAAAAGAAGGTGATTGAAAACCCAGTTTATTCTTTGCATCTTTGCATAATCATCACATACCTTCAATTTTAGACACTTAAAATGCTCAGAATTTATAAGACAAGTATGCAGAATGTAGTTAATCCAAAAATTTGCTTTCTGTTCTGTTTGTATTGGCTCTTGAACCTTGTAGTGAAATAACATATCAAGATAAAGTGTGCTGAGTCTAATTATGCTCTTTAAAGAATTTAGATAATTTGGGTAGCAAAAAAGCCTGAGTAACAATCAGATGAGGTGGACAGCTTTACAAAGAGGAAAACCTTTATATGACAGCCACATGTGTGACGTCTATGAGTAAAAGTGAAGGATGCCAGGAGTGAGTCAAGAAAAAGTGGATTTGGAATCTACAGCTCAGAGTGGGAGAATTGAATTTAATCCTTTTTTAATCATGGGACTGAAGGCAAGCTGTGTCCCTTTTCTGGTTCAATTACAATTTGGTACATACTCTACTGCTTCATAAGATTCTAGAAGAACAAGAATGGGGAATATAAAACCTATGATATTGGACCTCATTCTAACTCCTTGAATCAAAAATTAAGGACCTGAAAATAATAAAAATAATATTGAATGTCAATTGTAATTTTAAAATATATTTATAGTCATAGGATATAGAGGACAGCATAGGGAATACAGTCAATGGCACTGTAATAGCTACATAAGATGTCAGATGGATAGTGGACTTGCTGGGATTAGCATTTTGTGAGGGGCGTACATGTCTAATCACCAGGTTCTTTTGTACACCTGAAACCAGTAATAATAATCTTGACAAAAATTAATAAGCTTTGAATTAGTAATGAGGGTTGAAATAATAATGAGTAACATGTTTTGACAGATCCATTCATGCCAAACAACTCATTTATCACAGCCTATTCATTTCTCGTTTTACAGATAAGGACACTGAGGCCAAGTTCACACAGAAAACAGGTGGAGGAGCCACGATTCAGCAGCAGGCATCACAGGACCCACAATCCTACCCAACAATGGACTCTGCCCTGTGTATACGCTCCGATTCCCCGGCTGACCTAGAAACATACTGGTGCGGAGGTGACGTTCTGGGAACACGCTCTGCGTGGCCTTTCCTTGTTGACTCAGAAGGACGTAGACAGGGATGAAACCTGAGTGCAGGCAGTACAGGGGTAAAGGGAAGTGGAGGAGTCAAAAATAAAAAAGCTGTCATGTGAACCCAAAAGGCACACGCTGTCATGTTCATCGTGTCTCTCTTGTCTGGAACTGCCAAGGCAGAGTGTTCAGTTCATGTTCTTTCAGTGAAAATTATGCAAATTATTTCCTATCAAGGTTCAGTGAGGGAAATGGCTTTGGGGGAGGCGCCAAGTGCAAGAGGCAGTGAAAAGTGGACACCTTCCCTCTTGGTAGAGGAGGAAGATGAGCTCAGGAGGAGGGGTGGTATTTGAGAAGGGATCTGAAGGACACAAAGGATGAAGGTGGAACTAAATGTCAGCAGAAGGGCCCCGCATGCCTAAAAGCAAAATACTCTGTCTTGTCTTAAAAGAAACTCTAAAGAAAAGGGGCATCTTCATTTTTTAGAGCTTTAATTTCTTAGGGCTACATCCTAAGTTGTCACAAAAACAAAGAAAAAAATACCTTACCAATATCAAAAAGACTCTAAGAATTTTAGCTCTTCTTGAATATGTAGGAGAAATTATTTCAGTTAACATAGCTTCAAACATACATTCTAGAGCCGGAGCCAGCAAACTATTTCTGTGTAGGACCAGGCAATAAGTATTTTAATCTTTGGAACATGCTACTTCTGTTGCCACTATTCAATTCTGCCCTTTTAGTGAGAAAACAGCCATACATAAGATATAAAATTGCATTAACACGTGTTGGGCCATAGTTCACTGGCCGTGTTCTCAGGTTTCATGGAGTCATAAGAAGTTCCACAAACTACCAATCTCAGGACATTCCCAAAGTAAGATTTAATTTTGCTCTTATACAAATGCTGTATCTTTTGCTGGCTAGAAAAATAAAGTCAAATCAAAAATGTCTTTCATAAAACCTTTTACTTCATTTTTTGTAATAGCTTCATTGAGATATAATTTATGTAGGATAAAATTCACTTCTTTAAAGTGTCTGATTCAGTGTTTTTTTTTTTTTGTATATTCAGAGTTATACAACTCTCACCACTACATTTTACCTCCTTTTTTGACCATAAACATTCAACAGATATTTTACTGAGAGTCTACTATCAGCCCATCCCTGTGCAAGGGTGTTGTTTAGTTTTGTTTTACTTGGTTGGGCTTGGCTTGACTTAGCTTGACTTGGTAGAGAGTGGGGCTCCACGGTGGATTGTGGGTAATGGTAGAAATAAGACATAACATATTTGAAGCCAGCAGCTACCAATGTAAGGAAGTGATGAGAATGCTAAGTTTGGCAGTATGGAAACCACATTTAATTATAGACGGTTTGTGTGGAGAATTCTAAGGATTAGGTGCATAGACCTTGAGAAAACTTAGATTTGGATGGATGACATGCAGCAAGAGTAAAGAGTGGGTCCAGAGAAAAGGCAGAGCTCTGACAAAGGCCTGAGATGAGAACAGCTGTGGCCTGTGAAGTGAACAGGTCCAGTATGACTCTAACTCAGGATGGACCCAGAACTGCAAATGCTGTGGTCTCAGGAAGATGGCCAAGAAGCTTTAGGATAGGCATCATGTCCAGCCTGCAGCCCAGGATGGCTTTGAATGAGGCCCAACACAAATTCTTGAAACACTGCAAATTTTTTTGTGACCTTTTTCTTAGTTCATCTGCTATCGCCAATGTTAGTTTTGTTTTGTTTTCTTTTGTTTTGTTTTCTTTTGTTTTGTTTTTTTTAATGTGTGGCCCAAGGAAGAAGCCAAAAGGTTGGACACCATTGCTTTAGGACCTCAGGAAACTGAATTTAGAGTTGAAAGAGGTGGCATCAGTATACTCAGAGGTTAAGGATCCACGGGCTCCTGGGCAGGTAAAAGGCTGTTTTGGATGATTATCTGATAATTGTGGGTAGGATCACTCGGATGGAGTAATCTAGATGCTTTCTGGGCACTCATTTTAACTGTGAGAGTGAATGTAATAATTGGAAAGACATCATTAACCTTGGCTATACATTAGAATCATCTGAGCACATTTGAGGGTAGGGTTCCAACATCTGTATTTTTTAATAAGCTGCACAGATGATTATAACTTGCAGCTAAGAACTATTACTATAGGGGAATGGACAGGAGACTTTACAGTGTGAAATTATAGTAACGGCCATGGTTTTCTGCTTCCTTTTTTCTAGAATACACCCATTAATTAAATCAGAATCCCTTAAATATGCTCTGATGGTTTGTATTTTATGGAGTAGCAAACAAAGAATGAGAATTTTAAAGGCAAAGGGGCTGAATAAAGTTTATAGATTATTTTGGCAAATTCTTAGAATGTCTCCCTAAAACAAATCCTTAAACTCAGGCATATATTAGAGATTTCAAACTTTAGCCTTACACTACAAATAATAACAGTGCTTGCTCTGAGTCCCAGGCACTGCGCAACCAAATACCTGTAAGATGTCGGGTAAATGTTAATGAATTCTGTCAACAACAGATTACCTTACGTGGCTAAATTACTCCATGCCATTATTGGTACCAGCCATCTGTAAACCTAATCCCCTCTGTGTTCTAAAACCCCAAGTGCCTGCTAACTATTTTTATTTTACATTCCTGCATAAATCTGTTAAGCTCAATATGTTACCGCAAATTCTCAAAAATCAAAGGCAATCTGCTGGCCTCTAAAACACTGGTTACTGAAAATCGAAGAGTATAATATGATAGCAATTCAAGCAGTCAGTAAGCAATCTTTACAGGGATGGGGCTGAACTACAGCTAACTGAACCCCTTAGTGAAGGCCTGCCAAAAAATACATTCTTTCAACACACAGTTCGGGTTCGAACCCATTCATGTATTTCATATCTAATAAAATCTAAACAGTTGGCCTGATTGGATTTTAAGTGATGCAAATTTGAAAATCAAATAGGCAAACTCCCTTTAGACTTCATCTATTTAGACCGTAATTGTAAAGAACTACAAATTACATTTACCACACTATTGAACTTTCCAAAGATTCAATATGAAATTTACAGAAAGGGACAAATATTTGCAGGTGTGTGTTTGGTTCATAATAAATATAATTTTCTCTCGCATAGGATGACTCCTTCTGATGCTGCAACATTTTCCTTAATACGCCCAGTAAATCATGTTTTCTTTCACAAAATCTTTATTGATCTTAAATTATAATGCTAATGCTTAAGTGTAATTCCAAGTTATACTTTAGCTAAGATTAAGTTTTTCCTTTACTTAGTAATGACAAAGCATACGTTTGCATTTCTATTTACGTTTTTAGCCACATAACTATCTCTTTTGACGAGACATCTAAGAATCTACTCTCTGAAAATATTTCTGTAAAAGTTTAGAAAAAACAATCCATCTTCCTATAATTATTATAGTTAATATATTTTTAAAAATCTGGCTCTGAATATTCAAATAACTATTAAAATATGAAAAAATTCAGCATCTAAAGTCTTAAATTTTTTTAGCATTAATTCCCAGGTGTTTTAGAAGTTAAAGGAACTCTTCATTCTTTTTTAATGAATCCTATTATCCTGAAATTCAAACAAATACTAGTTCTGAAAGTTAAAATGGCCCCTCCATATAACTCAGGCACAAGATGAACATTTCCCACATAAAGCAATCAGTTTAGAACTTTCCAATTCCATTGGAAGTGTTTTCAAATCTGAAAAAGTTTACACAATTATAGAGGCAATAAACCCATCCGTATTGTTTCATTATTAAACCTTAACTAGGCCTTGGGGGTCATTATAAACATGCAGCTTACAATATGAAGGCTAAATGGTGTCCTACTGTGACTTGAAATCTAACGCAAAAGATTCTTCAATTGTGTTTGTTGTTTCTTTTCAAACCCACCTGTATTTTAAGGTTCAAGTACCTTTTTTGTTCAGATAAATAAATCTCCAACTTTCTATGGCTCATATTTATTTACAAATGGCTTGATAGGGGTTATCAGATTGATGGGTTAAATTAAATATGTTTAATAATTAGCCAGTATTTGCTTGGAATAGTCGTACAGATTGTTCGTACTCACATATATCACCTGGTATTTCCTCTAACTGCCACAGCTTAGCTCTCCCACATCAGTATCTTCTTATGAAAATGAAAAATAATAATAGTATGTGCCAGGTGCTATTTCCAACACTCCACCTGTATTAACTCACTTAATTCTCACAATTACAGGTACTATCATTATCTCCATTTTACAGGTGAATAAACCAAGCTATGCAGCTTATATCTAATAAACCAAGAATTGAACTCAATCTACCTTTAAAGGAACCATTGTTAGCTTTATGTAATACTGCCATCTTAATTATTATACATGACATTCCTCTCATTCACATTTCCACATAAGATAGATCAACATTTTAATTTCATTAGTTAGGTGAATTTGGTAGCGCACTCTGAGAGTCACTAACTGGCATCACAAATGCACTAGTGTGAGCATCCTTTGTGCAGGGCTCTGTCTAGGGAAGATGAATGACAATCAGCATGGGTCCCCAGACCACTCTCCAATGGGATCTCATGCTCTTGTTAAAGAAGTAACTCCACAGGGACTATAAATTTTATTACAAATTTGTCTTTCTTTCATTCATCTAGCAAATATTTACAGAGCCTTGAGTGTGCATGAGATGCTGTGCAATGTGGAAACTGCAGAGACCACGGTGTGGTCTACCTTTCTTCCAGGTCAGGGTCTGGAAGTATGGGTGCCTCAGTCATCCCGGCCACCTGTGGTTCCAATCACACCAGTCCTTGCCGTTGCCTGTTTTTCAAATACCCTCCTATTTGCCACCTCCCTTTTATACAAACTGAAATCAAAGCTGCCCCTTCAAGTCCATAATAAATTCTGCTTCCATCATGAAGTCCTTCTAGGTCCCCTTCTTGTTATTCTCCCCACCTTTGGTACACTTATGCCACCCATAAGGCCTTTGTGCACTCATCTTCTAGATGCTAGATTTACAGACAATGTGGGAAAGACCTGGATCCTACAGTCTTTATACCCTCCCATCCCCCAGCATCCAGCACATAGCAAACACCTGATAAATACTAATTGTATTAACTTATTTTGGTTGAAAGAAATTCATCTACACTGAAACCAATCTAATGACTTACAAATGCCATAGCTATGCAAATCCTAAATTTTTGTTCTTTTTCCCCCCAAGGCAATTGCTTTTACAAGAGGGATATTGCTTTGCAAAAATGTCTGTTATGTGTTTCTTTGCATCATTGCAATTGTAGGGTGTTGTTTTTAAAACATTAGAAAGCAAAATGGAACTGCAAACCTCCAATTTCAGAAAGACTAGAAAAATAAATCACACTGGATACACAATCTATTAAACTTAACTATGAAGAAACGTGACCCATGTTTGTGTAAAAGAAACCTCTTCAAAAACCACCAATGAATGGCTTCAGTGAAAAAAAGATAATACCCATTATAGAGTCAGATCCTCCATTGGAATTGATGATAATTTTTTTTCATAAATGACTGCAATTTAATGTACTATTACCTCAGAAATCTGAAAGTAACCTCTGCTTATGTAGGATTTAAAATGCAAAAGGTAGTGCTTTAAGCCATGGATAACATACCCAATGTGAAAATATAATTTACATATGCTAGAAAATTGACATATTAGAACTCTTAAGGTACCCAGCCTGGTTATTTGACTATTTGTAGCTAAATTAGTCCCTTTCCCTCCAGATCAGCAGAACATAGCTATCTCTGACTTTGAGGGCTGGTATCTTCCATGCATGAGGGCTACTCCTTAAATAGAGATTTTGGTGTTTCTCCCGAATAATAGAAGTCTTGGCTCGTAGTGTGCTGAACCTGGAAGTGACTTTAAGAAATAAATTTCTCTTGATTCATTTCAACTACAAGCCGTCAATGGGCACCCTTGCTACTGAAAGTAACAAGGAGTTCTTAACATAGTGGGGAGCCCACTGTAGGGGCTCAGCACATAGTGCCTCTGACATATTATCAACCTGTTGTCTGATAACACACCTCTAGCTTATAATTTCCCCTCTGAAAGGCAAAGCAAGATCAAATTACAATGAAGAGCTGCAGGGTGCTGGCTAATTTACATTTTGCTGTATTTGGTATTGGACTATACCAAGCATTTACCTTGAGACCACTGAGATATATACTCGTATTTTGATAGAAGTTTAAGAAAAATATTGTGTTTTAAAAAATTGCCCTTAATGGCCAACATAATAGACTCTTAGTTTGGTTTTTAGGGTAGTTAACACAGTGAACCTAAGGGTCTCAAAATATTTCTATTATTGTGCAGTGCTGTTCATCATTCCTCTCACTTGGTATTAAATATGAAACAGCAGAAAGGCTTAATTTAGCCTTTATCTCTGGCAACAGCTCCTGCTCTGAATGAGTACAGTTGAGACATGTGTCTAGCCTTCACATCAACCTCTCTGGGCCTCGGTAGAGGGACAAGGAGGGCTCTGACTGTTCTAACAACACACCATTTATATTCCTTTTCTTTGCCATGGACTTCCCTCTGCCTAGAATATACTTGCCTACCTTTTCACCTAAATGCTTTAAAAATGAGCCCAAATGTCGCATCTTGTCCCATTAGGTATGATTAGGAATCATACCTAATTCCCCAGGTCTAACTGAGTCGCCCCCCTTTCTCCTGCTTCTACAGAATGCCGCACGCAGCTCTGTGCTAGTGTGTATCAGGTGACACACTAGATCGCTTCTGAGTACTAGGTTGGCTTAACCACTGGATCTGCGGTGCAAAGTACCGTATGGGAACATACTGGGCCTGTAACGAAGTATCTGCCGAATCAAGGAATTTCTCTACAATCCCAGAGGGATTGTGACTTACTTGGTTATTCATCTCCAGGATCTGGCATGGTACTTGGCATATATCAGTTACTCAAAGAAATAAATTGATGTAATTTAATAAGCAAAGCCAAATATCTAGTGCTTGCTGATTTGAAGTGGAGGGCTAAATTGTCATATGGAAAATAAAAGAGACGGAAAGAATTGAACGTATTGAACTCACAAGATGCTAACTACATAGAAAAGAACATTAAAACCTTCACAAGGAAACATATTGGAAAGATTTGCATCAAATGTTAAAAGCAGTTGTGTTTGGGTGATGAAACAATATATAATATTTTTTCTGCCTTATTTAATTTTATCTCTTCCAATACATGTATGACTTTCAAGATTCAAATGATAAAAAAGCAATAAGCTTCTTTTTGAGAAAAGATAAAAGTATTAAGTGACATCATTTGACCTTTGCTCTTCTGAGAATGGCAATATAGTATATGCCTGCAAGCAAACGCTGGTACATGAAACACAGTGCCTGCAAGAACATATGTGCTCAGGAATGGCTGTTAATGAATCCTTAATAGGCTGAATAAAATGTTTAAATTGAACACTGTTACTATGTATGGAGGGCATTGTCTGAGCCCCTTTTCTCCTTCTTTACTTATTGAACATGACAGTTTCTTAGGATTAATACATATAATTTGTGTGTCTCACTCTTCTACTCCAGAATTTTCTTCACATACTTCAGATGCTGGTATATTTCAAATATGTGCTCATGCATTTCCTTGTTTGGCCCTTTGTTACAATCACTCTCAAACTTACATTTCCAGGTTTTCCCCCCACTGTTCTTTTACCCTCTGATTTCTTTACTGTGACCCGTTGTCAGCAGTCCCACTGACCACCCTAGAGTGACCGGTGGCCTGTGCAACCAGCTGTCTGTTTTTGAAAGTATGTATGGAAAGGGCAGACATCCTGTTTGAGTGAGCTCCTCCAAACCCAAACTCCTCTAGGACTCCACACGTAGTTGGGTACTGTCATGACTTGTTGACTGAATGAGTACAGTATCCAATTCCCTCTTTTTGCAACTTAAATGAAATAAAATATTTTCATTCAAAAACACTGGCTACCGCCCGTAGATTGTGGCAAGGTGTTAGGATATGGTGTTTTTTGTTTTCTTTCTTAAATTTACTTTCTCATTACAGTTGACAGACATACAGGATAAGGTTTCTGAATTAAGTGATTAGATGGGGCAGTATTTAAGGGTCCCTTCTGATTCTGCTGGGGTGATGAGTATATGAGATAATTGATACAAAAACTTACTCCTGGAGTTAAGTTCTATCCTTTTGAAGTCATTGTGATTTGTGTCACTCTTATTAGCAGCTGAATGCAATTCCTCACTGATTCCTGTCTTCCAGAGTGATTTTAACTCCCTCCTCTGAAAAGGTGTTTAAGAGTTAGTTGTTCTGAATGACTTCTCATGAGCCAGGCTTCATAATGGAACTTCATGTTCTCAGTGCAATACACAGACCAATCCATAGAGGGCTTTTCATTTCCACATTGGGTCTCATATGATTGTCCTCCATGCAAGGACAGAATGTGGAAAACAAATGGAATTTGCTGCCAGACAGACAGGAATTCTAATTAACCTAACTCTACCACTTACTGGAGATAATACTGCCTCTCTGGGTTGGTGACTCGGGCAAAATGTGGCTCGGTGTATGAGAACAATACATGGTAGGCATCATCCGGGATGCTACTGCTGGGACCCCTCCCTCACTTGGCATTCTTTTCCTACTAACAGGGTACCTGAACTAGCAGAATCAAACATTTTAGGATTCAGGGCTCACCGTATTTCTTTTCTGCTGCTTCCAAAAGCACATTTTCCTTTTGGTTTTCTTTGTAGAAACTGAGAACAATCGCTTAACAAAACAAAATTTAGAATTTCGCTGGGAAAGGCTTGATGGGCAGCTAGGCACTGGACTTGGAGTCCATAGACTTGGAGACTTGGATAAGCTCTCTCATCAACTAGAATGTGTGTGGCCATTGGGCACAGCAAGGCCTTCCCAGATCTTGGTCTCCTCGTTGGTTGGAGTTTGGAGTCAGTTCTCTGGCAGAGTCTAGAATCAGTCTACACAGACCTGAAAAATCCCAGCATGGGCACGTGCTGGCTGCATGGCACTGGGTCAGCAAGTGAACCTTTCTAATGCTCAGTGTTCTCAAATATGAGTTTCGATCAATAACAGTCCCTTCTTATCCTGTTGGGGTGATGATTACATGAGATAATTGATATAAAGAACTTACTCCGGGAGTATAAGTTCTAAATAAATGATGATGCGGTTATCATTTTTATCATTAATTCTAATATGAGAGGACAGACTGTAGGATCTCTAAGAACTTCCACAACTCTTTTTAAAAAGTACTTTCCTCTCCTTACACTATACCAGTCTGGTTTAGAAACAGGTACCAATCAGCACTCATCAGCTGCACACCCATGGCACTCCTACTCAGTGGGAGTCATACTACTTGTGGAGTAATTTCATTACTGAGATTTATGTGTCATTTATTATGAAGTAGCAGCCTAGGTGTTGCCAGGCAGGTCCCAAAATGCAGCCAACCTCCCAGAGTAAGAGGCATGACCACTGCTGGACTACTCTATCTAGCCAGAGTAAAGCAGGACTAACCGAGACAGCGGCCAGACACAGGGTTATGCAACCTGTTCTGAAACGGTAATAATGAGAACTGGGTCATCACAATAAAGGAGTGTAAGACCACACTGAAAGGCCACGTTACAAATCTAGGCTCTAGAGAAACAGAAGCCATGGTTGAAAAACAAGCTAGCCAAGTTGAGGATGTTAATTTTGGAATAATGATAGAAAAAGCGTGAGTCTAATAGTCAAACCAGAGAGACCAATGCCGGGATCGGCAGGGTCCATAGAAGATGGGCCTGGAAGCTACCCAGCTGCTTAGAATGCAGAAGCTCAAGACTGCATGCAGGCCACTCCGTAGGCTGCTGTGGCTTCTTACCCCAAGAATCACTCCTTTAGGATAAAGCATTATTTCTAAAACACTTTATTTTTAAATGAAAATATGTAGCTTAACACATACCAAATAAACACATATTTGTTTACTTGTTCATCAAGTGTCACCTCAAATGGAAGAGTTCTGAGATACAGCAGAAAAGCCTAGATTTTGAACAGTGTCAATAAGGTAAATATGGAAGAAGAGGCCGAAGTCATGATGAGAGGGCAGGGGTAGGTGTGAGGCAGCCCAGAGTTTGTTTCAATAGGCAGGGAAAAGAGGGTTCTGAGTTCCTATATAAATATCCTAGAGAGCTAAAATCCACTAGAAGTACATGTGATCTGCACATACAGACTCTTTGTAGACCACTGAGTGTTACTGTTTCAATTATCCCAAGTTCTGTGGATGGGACCTCATACAAATAGTTACCATGGGAACTCTGACGGGTTGGGGACCTGGCCATAGAATCCCCACTGCTACTGGAACAGGAAAAAAAAATTAACATTGCTTTGTTAGTAGGCCAGTTAACACTAATGTGACTAAAAGGTAAGTTTCCATGCTAAGAAATTAGCCATAACTGATGTTTGAACTATTTGCAAACTGTACATGAGTTTTGAGGTTTTCGAAGGTGGCATACTTGTTTGGGGATCAGCTCAAATAAAAAATTCTTCCAAAATTTTGCCACTTAATGATCTTACTGTTTTGGTAAGTAATTTGCATAAAAATCAAAGTTGCAGTGATGGAGTTATATTAGTTCAGGATTTTCTCTCTGCCTTAGTGGCTCATTAGTAAAGAAGTAAAACCTATGCATGAAAGATAGCAGGGTCACTCAAAGTCAACTTAATGACCTTCTCTGCGTTGTCTACACACCTACTGTCGTAGTCTTGGGTTTCTTATCAGCTTGCACATTTTGTATAAAAATGGCAGTGTTCATTTGGGGTCTGGGGGGCTCAGAACTGATAAATATTTATCATGTTGTTAAGATTAATGAGTCACCACATGCACAGAGTAAAATATTCTTGTATGTGGAAGCATATGTATGTCTGACACTGAGTCCTGTCTTTTGGCACTACAGAAAGAATCCTCTAGGTTGAAAATTATTTTTCTCTTCTTTGAATATCTTAGTGTTTTATCTTCATTTCTCTCACAGCAGGGTTTTACAAAACACCTCTTTTCTCCTGTAACACTGCAAGTAGCTTGGGGACCAATCTTTGGATACTTTGTAAAAAGGAAGTGCTCGGTAAATGTTCATTAGATGAACTGTTGGCTACCCTGGGCCTTTGCATGTTTCTTCAGAATCAGAGATGGACTTTCTTGCTTTTTTCTAAGACAGAGAGTAACAGTCACAGCCTGGAGAGTTGTTCACTGAACCCAACTGGGGTTCACCCTGGAATCATGGCCTAATTGGGAAGGGACTCTAACGAAACACAGTTGCTATACAGGCCACTTGAACATATTAACAGAAATATTTCAGAGGAGAGAGCATGGTGGGGCTGTAGAAGGAGAAAGTCCTGACAGCACCACATATGCCATAGACGTCTGTGCCCGGATTGACTCAGGGTTCCCGGAGAAACCTTCACCTGCTGCCCGCTGTCAGTCAAGAGATGGTTGGGTGGCTGTCACCTTTGTTCAAGCTCCCAGGCTAAGAAAAGAACTTGGATGGAAGAAGTGAGGGTGGGGTAAAGGATCATGACAGGAATACTGAGTATTCCCAAGAAAAATTTTGTCCCAAATGATCAAATGGGTACTTATCTGCAATTTTATATGCGTGATGATCACTCTTCAAATGTGTTAAAAACTGTCAGAAAGTTCCAGAAATATTTGTAGAAATGGCTTTTTTCATTTTATTTTTAAATTTTCTACGCATATCAATATGTTCTTAGACTCTACAAGCTCATGCTCCTAAATACTAAAACATGATGTAATTTCCAATTCTTACAAGAAAACTAAATAATAACCTTTGTCAAAATATATTACATAAGTCAGTAATGTGTATGTGTGTGTAAAAAAAATCTTGACTTCAAGTCTGTGAATAGGTCTTTTCTTTCCTTATATTTTATAATTGATCACTGATGATATACCATGTATTCTTTTATCTATACCTAAATCTAGACTTGTTACTAAACTTTAGTAGTTTTTGAATTGAGTTTATTGATAAATCATTAACCATATTAATTAAGATATTTGAAAACAAGCAAAACAAACAAGGATAACAAAAATAAAACTCCCAAGGCAAACATCATTTTTTTAGGGGAAAACTATTCAATGTGCTTAAAAGAAAGATCCATAACTGTCAAGAAAAAAAATATTTTTAAAAGACTACAGAAAACAATATTATTTCAATGGATGTGCTTTTTAATCATATTAAAAGAACAACTATTTAAATTTATTTATTCCAATGTAAACACGTGAAGTAACAGGGAAAAAAATTAAAAAGAGGGACTGAAAAATGGCCAGGCTTACACAGAGAGTGAATCTTAAACAACGTATACCTAGGTTTGTAATCAGATTCTACAAACTACTGCAACTACCCAGTCTCTACAAAATCAGGTACTCCACACAGTTGGCCACAAACAACTTTCTGTTTTAAAAGACACTAGCAAAAAGCAATAAATTCTATGTTTGAGAAGACCTATCAGCTTAGTAAAATCCCATTGCATTCTGTATTCAAAATTCTATAATACAACTAAAAGTTTAGGTCAGGCCTCTGGTTTTCCACTGCTCCAGGCAATATGATTCTGTTGGATCACAGGGCTCCCCACCTACCAATGTCCATCTTCCTGGAGTGCTCTGTGACATCATCTATCAGTGATAGTGGCCTGGTCTTCAATGCAAGAGCTTTAGAGAACCAAAGGTTTGTTATATTAGTGTGTCTCTGACTAATTCTACCTTATCTACTCACTTACCTTAGCTTTAAAACCCAATTAAAATCTAATTTATCTCATCTTTGGATTCTGAACACTATTTGGCAATGAATCTAACAGCCTTGTAGTAACTACATTACTATATATTGTGCCTTAAGGTATTCTAGATAATACTTTCAAAGACCTGTCAAGTGTCATTTAAAGCTACAGTGATCTCTTTGGGGCGCCAGCATCTCAATTAAAGAACAATGCTCTGTGCTTATGCAAAAAGTACATACTATGATTTAATACCTATAATTTTAGTTATAATTTATGTGCATAACTGTGAATAGATCATTTGCTTTTCTTAAATTCTGATTCACTTTTTAAAAATCTCAGACAACAAAATCTTCTGATAGCTATAAATCCCTCACACACACACACACACACACACACACACACACACACACCACATGGCTGTGCCTTTAAATTTTCCAAATGGTGAATATACTCATATGTATAAAGGTTACACTGAGAAATTTATTTAGAATGTCAGTCCAAATAAATCCTCACTACTGTGTTTCTGATACTCCATTTGCTAAAGCTGTGAAAAAAAAATCATGCCATGTTGATACTAATTCAGTTCTTTAAAATCCAGCTCTGAAATGAATACTTTTATTCATGTAATTACATATGCATAAAAGCTAAGGGCTATGTGCCTTTAAACATAATATACAGTGAAATAGGTGGCAGTGAGCAGTTTGCCTCCCCCTGACTTCTCAGCTCTTCCTTGGTAAGCAGCAGCCGAATTGCAGAGCTGCCATTTTTGAGGGCCAAGAATGGTTCCGTGCATTTTCACATATGCTGATGTTATTCCACCCAATAATCCTGGGAAACAGGTATTGTACCAATAAAAGCAGAGTAGAAAACAAGTAAAAAATATGACTATAAAACAGAGTAAAAACCCCGTGTGCCTCAATGTTTTATGACTTAACAGTTCTATCCAATATTTGGGACAATGGTATGAATCTCGCTAGATGTGAAGAATTCCCACAAAAGTCAATGTAAGGACCTTCTACAGCGAAGTTTCCCAAAGGTAACTTTTTTTTATTGGGGTGACATCTGTTAGCAAGGATTACATAGGTTTCAGGCATACAATTCTACAGTGCATTGTCACCTTGTTGTATAATAAGTTCACCACCTAATGTGACTTCTCTTTCCATCACCTTATATTTAGCTTCCCCTCCCTCCTCTCCCACCCCGTCCCCTTTCTCCCCTCCCTAACCCACTCGTCCCCAAATAAACATTAAACTATTGATTGTGTCCATGGGTTATTTGTTTGTAATCTTAAGCTAGAACCTGGATGAGGCACTAAGTACCACCGAACCACTTGGAGAGAAATGCAGTCCCCTTTTAATTCTCTTCAAAACTTTCTGATTAGGTCCAGAATAAAGTCTTAGCTTCCAATTTGTTCTTCAAACCTCTACAGCATTTTCTAATCTTCCTTTTCAGCAGAGGCAACAGGCCTCAGTATCTGCTTAGTAAATAATTTCATTGTATTTCTTTTTGTGGTTAAATAGAAATAAATACATGATGAGGACAAATGATACTGATTTTCTTTTGAAGGCACAGTAAGTCTTGTAATTGCACATGATTTCCAAAGTGAAGAAATGAAGAGAAATATCAAGTCATGGGAACTGTGTGCAGATATGGCAAGACATCACCAGAGTGAAGACATCTACGCCTGCAGACTGGGGGCACAACACGAAGAACACTGAGGGGAAACACCAGGTCCCCAGGTCCTGCGGGCCAGCCTGAGCTTAAGAGCAGGCTGTTTCCTCCAATTTCATTTCTAAGCTTGTCATTTGGAACACTGGTAGTGGTTCCCTTTATACAAGTGCTATGTGTGGTTGGCAGTTTTTGTCGCCAGCCCAGAAAACCCTAATTTAAAGAGGATAGTTAAACTGGCAGAGATTCAAAATAAAAATTAATTTTTAAACTACAGGGTAACCTAACACTATTATAATCTGGTAATTAGGCAGAACTGAGAACAAAGTGAGTAAGAAACATCCTCGTACTCATTCTGAATGCCTGCTTGCTGGGTGGGGGATCTGCTTTAATTCAGAGTGAGGGGAAAAGAGATCATGAAAAGACCTCTAGAGGTTAATGGTATGATTCACTGTTTCTAATTTTATCTCAAGATGATAGGGAGTACTTTCAGGCCAAGATTTAGCAACCAGGATAACCAGAGTAATTTCCCATTGTCTTTCTTTTTTTTCCTTCTTTGGCTACATAAGGAACAAGCGTGTGCATAATACGACAGAAGAAGGAAACAGGTGAGTGCCATGTGGGGGTAAGTAAAAGAAAAATAAAAGCTAATGGATTTTAAGCTTCAGGGCTCTTCATCTGCACAGTCACCTCCAAAGCCCCCTAGCTAATGATTATTTATGGTTCTATATTCTTTTTTTAAACAATGACCTCTCATTAAGTTAACTCCCTCATCCAGACCCACCAAATGGAGGCCACCCCACGGGTCCCACCCATGGGAAAAATCTAAACCCAAGTCAGCCATCACTTACAGAAAACACTTGTCAAGGAGAGCTGATATACACCAACCACAATCCTCCAGCTCGCTTTAGCTAGCTTACCTTACCCCAGAAAATAGGACCCCCAGACATCTAAGGAAATCCCCCACCTCCTAGCCAATCCTGCCCTGTTTCTGCACTGCCTCTTCTAAGACTCTACAAGGCTCAGTCCTGCCCACAATCCCTCAGGAACTGTCCCACTGCTTGTGAAGGGCTGCCGTCCCCCAATCCATGCATCGTTTTCCCCTGAATTAAGGACATAAGCTTGTTAACATAATTGTTTTAGTTTTGTCATTTGACACCTCCAAATTGTATGCACCTCAGACATTTTCCCTTGGAGATACTGTGAGACTTCTCTAGCATAACAAGCCAGAAGTTGGAAGATGGATGAAGGTAAGAGAAATGGTTACGTCAGTGTCCAAAAGAGATGTTTCCTAAAGGGTGATTCTGGGATCCAATTCCACTGTGTGTGTGTGGGGGGGGGAGGGGGGTCCCCGGCACCAACAAGCTATGTTTCAGATATCAGCTCAGCTATCCTATAACTAAACTCAATTCTGTCATTCTCTACCCAGAGCCAGTGTCACATCCCACAAGACTTGTCTCACGTGACTGCCCTCTCAACCTGCTCCCTTCAAATGCCAACCTCAAGCCCAGGGTCGGCAGCTGTGCTTCTGACCATAGATTTGGAGGTTCTACTAACATCCCCATCTTTGGGTTTGAGTAATTTGCTAAGCAGCTCACAGAACTCAGAAAAACATTTTACTCACTAGATGTCCAGTTTTCTTAATATTATAAAGGCATCTAACTCAGGGACAGCCAGAGGGAAGACTGGCATACGACCAGGTATGGAGATCATGCACGGAGTTTCCATGCCCTCTCTGGGTATGCAAGTCTCCTAGAATCTCCACATGTTCACCAACCTGGAAGTTCTCCACACCCCGTATTTGGGGGGCTTTATGGAGGCTTCATTAGGGGAATGATTGATTAAAGCATTTGAGATTACTGAGTAAACTCAATCGCCAGCTTCTCTTCCCACACTGGAAGTCAGGGCCAGGAACTGAAATCTCTAATCATGTGATTGGCTCCTCTGGCAACCAATTCTCATCCTTTGGTGAGTTCCAAGTCACCTCATCAACAGGACAAAAGACACCTTTAGGGCTCTCATCATTTAGGACACTTCAAGAGTTTTAGAAGCTTGTGCTAGAAACAAACAGGGAGGAAGACCAAATACACATTTATTATATTCATGAATTGCAATATCACAATTCCCTACACAAAATTAATTAAGCATGTCTACAAATCAGATGGGGTGAAAGATGCCAGGAGATGGAATCAGATCCCAGAGACAGCCACTAGCGGGTACCAATGTCAGGGTCAGTGAGAACGCCAGGTGGGCAGAGGGATGGGGCAGGCTGGAGTGCAAAAGCCAGGAGGAAGGAAAGGAGACCAGTTGTATATAATTATGTTCCTATATGGCACGTTCAGAAAGTAGATTCATAACTTGTGAAATTTTCACTTTTCCTCTTTTAGCAGCAGAGCAAATTAAATAATACCATAATCTCTAAATCAACGTTTTACCTTTGTAAGTTCTCTGCCTTCAAAGCATTCACCACTGAAATTGCCTTGGTGAGCTGGGGCACATCCGGCATGGGAACAAATTAGAACAAAACACAAAAAAGAACCTTCAAAAAAAAAAAAAAGAACCTTCAGAAATACTGAGAAAACTAGTGCTGCTTTGGAAAGAAAAAGAGACTCAAACAAATGTTCTCTTTGCATTCAGAATACACTGAATAGTGTATATTGTTCTTATAAATCTTTTGAATCTGATGCCTTATTAGAAATCCTTTCCCAAATAAAAATAAGTCTTCCTTTTATTTAATATTAAATCTTCATTGGCACTGTACAGGGTCAACATGCAGATCACTTAATTACACAGGAAACAGCTGTCACATGCAAGTCTGCCCTCTTCTGGATAGATCCTTGCAAACGTAAAGAAAATTTAAATACTTTCATTTAATTTTTACCTCAACAATTCTGTAAACAAACAAATCTACAAAGAATAAGTGCCACACAAAAAGGAAATCAGCACAAGGCAAAAAAAATATACAAAATGCATTATTTATCATGACTAGTCTTTTGTCAATACCTTTTGAAAAATAATCAGCAAAACCAGAAACATTTTAGAAGACCAATTTTCAAAAAGGTGGTCATTTCCCATCCCAGAAACACTTAGGCATTAGTCTCATCTATAGTCCTTACATAACTACAATATGACACAGACTCTTCAATTTCAAAGATATTTAAAATGTAGAATCTCACTAGGGCATTGTATGAGGTGGGCACACTGGACCGATCATGAGGTCAGATAAATCCAGAAATCAATAAACGATGGGCAATCTTTGTGGGAAGAATAGGTAAAATAGCAGTGTATGGGCTGTAAAATGGGGTAAAATGTTAACAGGCAAATTTGATTATACACAGTTAATATTTGCACTTTTTTTCATAAATTTGAAATCATTCCCAAACAAAAAGTAAAAAAAAAAAAAAAAAAGAAAAAGAAAAAGGGTACTATAGGCTTCGGGTAGACCGAAGTCTAAATTGTGGCTATGCCTCCACAGGTCATTGGATAACTTTTCTGGGTCTCAGCTCTTGGAGAAAGACGACAATGCTTTTTGCCTAGTATGGCCGTTAGCAAAATTAAAAGTAGTAATAAATACAAAGCACCTAACGCCAATGCTGGCACAGAGTGGCCTGTCAATAATGCAGTAGTTATTGTTATTTTCATTATTGCTATTATGAGCTAGGGAAGAGAACTGGTTTCCATCCAGGAGATGGGCTAACTGGTTCTTCCTTTCTCTAGACATTATTAAACAAATATTTGAGGGCTGTCCAGAAAGTATCCAGCCATGTAATATGAAAAACAGAGGCATTTATGGCTGGATTTTTTCCAGACAGCCCTTGTATGAAGCTTCAATTCATGACTCAAAAACCTATGTAATTCATAATCTTAGCCAAATAATTTTGGAGCCCATTTATACATTCATCCTAAATCACCTCTTAGGAAAACAACTTCGATTTCTATACTCATCCTTACGTGTGAAATCTTGCTGCACTTCGTCTAAATCTGTCTCTTTTTCAGTAAGTGTAAGCAAGTATGGGACATATAAGACGGGCCTTAATCCATGGGGCTGGATCCTTCCATTCTACCAAAGGGGCCCCGGCTTTTCCTTAAGACAACAAGAATGAGCTTTTCTTGCTCTCCGCTAGAACATCGTGTTGGCTGAGACCAAACCGAGTTGCAGAGACTGGGCATAACTTGCACTAAGCAAGTGGCAACCAGTCCCCTGAGCCAGGTGCCCTCCTATTAGGGAAGCCCAAGGATCACTGGAGTTGGGGCCTTCCTTTGGAATGAGGTAAGAAACATGGGTTTAAACTCAAGGCCCACCTATAATAGATCGTATGACCCTGATCAATAAATTTACTTAAACATCAGTTTCCTCGAATCTACAACATTAGGACAACATCTTAGTCTATTCGGGCTATTATAACAAAGCAGCTTAGAAATCGCAGAAACAACAGAAATTTCTTTCTTATAGTTCTGGAGGCTGGAAGTCTGAGATCAGAGCAACAGCCTGGCTGAGTTAGAACCCTCTCTTGTGGGATGCAGATTTCTGACTTCTCATTTGTGTCCTCACATAGCCAAGAGCAGAGAGAGGAAAAGAGTTTTTTCCATGACTCTTACAAAGGCAGGAAACCCATTCATGATGGTGCCACCCTCATAACCTCATCTAATTCTGATTATCTCCCAAAGTCCCCACCTCCTAATACCATCACATTGAGGGGGAGGTAAGATGTCTACATATGAATTTTAAGAGGACACAAACATTCAGTCCATCACAGACAACCCAAAAGTTCTGCAGAATTGCACGTTTAAAGATAACACATGATTTCAAAAGTAGGTATAGCATTATTGTTATCTATCAGTGGTTTGCTGTTGTTGATATTATTAATATATAGTCTTGCAGTCAGGCCAAGTTTTTCATCTTCTTAATTCAAAGCTACTCAATGCAAGAAAAAAATAAAATTTATTTAAAAACGTTTTTGATAATAGGTAAAATTAAAATAGCTCAAAAATGTTTTTAAGGTTTTGGGTATACATTTATACAATTTTCAAGTTAGACCTTTGAATTTATATAGCCCTGTTTTCTCATTTTACAGACTAAATAAAATAATTGTCAAAATTTATAGTCAGACCTGCAAAACTTACCGCAGACCTGAATCTGAAATACAGATCTCCTCTTTTTTCATTGTGGTATGGTTTCTATTACTTCAGGTGACTTCTTAAACTTTTATTTTATATTTATCATTAATCTTCAAGTGTTTCATATACAATGTTATCTGAAGATGGAGTCAAGCTGTCTTAATTATTCATAAAACATTAAAGAACTAAAACCACATAAAACATTAAACAGTAAAACAAGAAAATAACATTTTGAATATGCCTATTAGCCAACAGGTGATGGGGTCATGCAAAGAATAGGAGTTCCAGAATCCCAAAGACCTCTGTTTGAATTTCAGCCTCATTGTTTAGGCTAATGGCTTAAGCTCTCTGAGATTCAATTTTCTCATTAAGAAAATAAAGATAAAAATTCCAGCCTAACAGTGCTCTTAGGAAGATTGAATGTGGCAATATGCAACATTCTCAATAAACAGTTTGTAATAAATGTTAGTTCCCTTACTCTGTATATTTTTTTTTATATCAAGCCCTTGAATCTGTAATGTATGGGATGATGTCTACCCAATTTACATGGAAGTTGTTCAATAAATACTAATGTGATGGTGGTGATGATGATGATGCTAACACAGAAACCAAGCATCCTATACAGAGAGAAAAGATCATTTTATGGTTAAAGATACCCAAAAGCAAAAATCTAAAGTTTGAGCTAACCAAAAAGGAAATCCTCTTTGGTAGCAGAGAACTAACCTGAAATGATCTATGTACATAAAAAAAATAAATTAATGACCTGTGAAATACACACTTCATCTCAGAGTTCATGGGGATCAGTGCACACTATTATGATGGACACATTGAAGGCCCCTTTGTCTGGGCATTAAGAGGGGGTTCTCATGTCCACAGCATCAAATATGAAGTGAGACAGTAAAAATGATATAATAAAGATGCAGTGACTTTCCAAGCTCGGAACTCAATGGATCTAATGAAAAACTTGATAATCTACATTCTCAATCAATTTGCTTTTAAATGGGCCTAGTTTGAACGTAATATATATAGTTTTGAATATTCTTAAACCAGTAATTACATGAAATTCAAGTAACCCCCTTTATTCACACTCAATATTGAGGATTACCTGAACATTGTAAGTGGTGTGGTCCACAGTGCTGAGAGGCAAAGTGCGCTTCAATACGTGGCCCATTTGTACTAACAATTCCAGATGGAATATTTTAAAAACAAATATCAAAACTGATGACTCAATTCAACTGCTGTGAAATTAAGAAAACATGAAAAAAAAAAGAATTTCACATATAAATAAGTCAGCATCAGTGGCTATGGTGTCCATGGTTAGAAGACAAAATCTTCAAAGTTTTTAAACTATGGTTCCACATGTCCTCCACCACCAACTTCACCCCGGGGTTCCCTCTTCCACATCACAACTAGCTTCCCCGACTCTTCTCTTTCACTTTTTTCTTTCTCTTTTCTTCCACGCTTTTCCTTCCTCCCTGTAAAACTATAACAAGGCAGTATCTCTTCAAAGCGCGGGGGTGGCACAGGAGCTACAGGGTGGAGAAGGCCAGCTCCCGACGGCCTTCGTTATCCATGCTTTGCCCACTGGGTGTGCAGTAGTCAGGCCCCCTTCTCTCAGACCCTAGGTGGATGGGGCTCACCAGCACAATGCACCCCTGCATCTGAGTGCCCCGCAGCGCGGGGAGAACGAAACCGGAGGGGAGGCATCGGGGAATGAAGAAAGACACCCTGACATACACACACAGAGACATAACAGACAGCAAAGCTGGGACCAGGTGGTTCCTGTGCTCTGATGGAGAGACACAGAGACCCTTCTGGTCTGCAGCGGGTTTATTTTATATCCCAAGAACAACAGGGGGTGTAACTTCTTAATTGCAAAACAATGTTGCCGACCCCCATCCTGTCGTCCTGTTTACGATGCCTCTGCCTCGCAGGCCTTGTTGCTTTCCTCCTTCCCCTCAGCCAGCCAGAAACCACATCCTGAGCGGTGTCCTTGTTCACCACGTTCCGGGCAGCCCTGCAGGACCCCCGAACCTCAGATTCCAAGTACACAGGCGGCCTTGCTCAACCCATTTTCTCTCGATAGACCTGGCCTCTGGCTCAAACGCTGCCCACATCTGAATGCACCTCAGAGTCCTCAACTCCGTAAGCTAAACCATGACAGAGTCAGCAGTGCAAGGGAGGCTAAATGGGCCATTCTAGAAGCATGCATATTAAATGGTGTCTTGTGGAGACACCTGTTATCTTCTAAAAGATTAGCACTGAGGCGTTCTGGCACCATGCGATAGGATAAGGAAGAGGGCTGATGAGGGAAGGTGATCTAATATCCTCCGATCATATTTGGGTAAGGAACTTCGTACAGCAGTAGCTGATGTGCTTACAGACACTGCCTTTGGGCACATCTGTTTATCTTTTTGTGGGTAGGTGCCTCCCTCCCCTCTTTACACTATCATCTGAAAGGTACAAGGAGAACTTCTCTAATTGTCTGCCTGAGAAGTACTTTTCCTTTTTAATTCTAATCCATTGCAGGCTGATTAACTTGTGGAATTCAATTAAATTGATGTGCAAGTGTAAAAATGCTACCAAAGTTTCTTCACGTAGACAATTTTTGTATTTATCCTGTGGTGAACTAGTAATAATTAGGTTATGGACTAGTACTGGTCCTCGGATCACATTTTAAGGAATACGGGTAAAAACCAATTAAGAAACACATTCTTCATAATTCAAATTATATTTTCAAAGGTCTCCAATATCTATAAGATGCAATTTTAATTAATAAGGAGACAAAATGAATTTAAATTATATAAAATCACAACTAATTGGGGAGTTGGTTATATACAAGGTCTTCTAACTATTACTAAACCCAGTCACATTATAAAGGGTCCCATTGTGCAAGATATTGAAATTATCCATTCTCTTTCATATTTTAAAATGATGTGATCAAAAGTCACCAGCTATAAAAGAATCATATATTATTTTTGTAGTTACTGTATCAAACCACATAAATGCTGAATAACGAGGCAAATTCCACATCTAACTGCTCTGTCAGAAAGCAGGAGCTAAGATCTGATTTACACTGTTAAGGGACATGTATTGCTGTAGGATTCTTAACAGGTCAAGGATGTTTCAAAGACCTGACTAATTCTACATTCAAGAGGAACACACTTCACATAACTTAAAATAAAATATTAGTTAATTTGATCCTTGAAAAAGAACTATACTTAGAATTGACATCAATATATGACTAGACCCATGGCAGGAGGGTTTTTTTATGGGACAGAATTGATTTTATTGGGGGCAACCTCAGAAAAATATAACTAACTGCCAGTGTAGCCTTGGAGAAAATTTGCCCAGGATCATTACCACTGATTAAGTCCCTTCAGGATGTCTGCAGTGGTGGCCAAACCCAAAGTACATAGCAGAAATCTGAAATGGGTGTCCAAGCATGAGGGTTTCACTATAATGACATCTCTATCTGATAACAGTTCCATGTTCCACAAGATGTACCAACGCATAGCAATCTTTACTGTCTCCAGGAACGAAGACAAAGCTAGGAGAACCTAAGGCTTTATCAGCAAAAGCTCAGCCAGAGAGTCTTCTCCAGTGAAGGAGAATGGAGCTAGCATCCTTATTCTTTCTATGGCAAGGGAGAATTATCATCATCTTTGCTAAATCTTAGCCAGATTCCTTCTTCTTAAGCCCCTAAACTCAGCCAGATGCTAGATAAGCTGGAAATTTAGTTCTGTCACGGACTGATGTATAAGGAATGTGGAGCTGAATATCATTTCCATTCTGATCACTTAAGAGCTCGAAGTTCTCTCTCATTTTTCAAACTACCCTCGTGTATAAGAAAAACTAGACAAATGGCATTCAAGGTACAAATAATTTGCCTTGACGATGGCGGGAGCGACCTAAGTCCTACAGATGCATTTCTACAAAATCATGGAAGTGCTAACTCTGGGGTTGGAAGAAACCTAAAAGGTCAACTTCATGTTTGAATTTCTTTTAACAGTACCCCTGCTAAATGGGCACACATTCTAGAGCAGGGCACAATCTAGTGAAAGAACATGTGAGTCTTTGAGGCAGCTCATGGTGCTTCAGGTGATAGAATTTGTTGGCAAACTCTTGCTACCCTAAAGCTTTGGTCTTACACTGAGCCTAAATATTTCTGTGTTGTCTCACATACCCTTTGGAACTCGTATAAAATAAGTATTTTTCTTTTGCCAATGAATTTGATCATCCCAAGCTCAGAGACATGTTAGTGCAATAAATAATAAATATGTTTCATGAGGACATAAAAGTAGGATTTTTGTCTTCCAACCCTCTCCTCAAAATAAAAAATAAAAAAAACAAAAGAAAAAGCAGTCTTCAAGTTACTTGTAATCCTTTTCCTTGTATCTGTTTTTCTCCTTTTCAGACTTCTTCCTACTTCAGACTCTATCATTTTCTGTTTGATTCTCCTGAGTCCACTCACATGTCACCGTGACCCCAATCGCCAGTGTACACACTCAGAACCCACTCTGGCTGTTCCCAAACACTGCAGGGGTTACCCAATACCACTCCTGTGTACAAATGAAACCAAATCAAAACAACTTTTAATAAACAACTGCCTGACAAAATAAAGCATGTATTTCTTAATCTGGAATTCTAGTACACTGTCATCTAATCTCAACCTTCCTTTGCAAACTATTGTTTCCTCGATTTAAAATCCTTTTATCTCATGAAGCTGGCCTACTTACCATGCTGAGAGTGCTCCATACCCATCTGTATAACAAAATTTACCTTATATCATTCCCACACCTAATGTAGCCCTGCCATCTCTGACTTCTCTTATTCTCATACATCTTCCAAACAGTTCAAGTGCTACCTTTGCTATGAATAATTCAGTATCTTCACTCAGTTGTCTCTCTCTAAACTTGATTCATATCTACCTATTTCTATCTTACTAACTATTTTTATTATTATTTGGAAGGAACTTAATAGTCTCAGACCACTAAGGAGCTCCAAAATGAGTCATGAGCGCTACTGTATATCAGTCTATACTCTTGTGTCTGAGAGTAACTCCTAAACCATAACAGATACTCAGTAAATTCTTAATAATCTTTCCAGTTTTAGATGCTCAATACTAAATTTTATTTGCAAAGTAATAAAATTTCCCTCACCCAGCCAGTGAGTAGCCCTATAGCAAATATTTTCTGTTACTGTAATAACTTTATATAAATTTAAAACATTACCCCCAAGGTTATTAATTATCATTTCCTTTTTGTGTTAAAGAAAATAAACAGATCGATTCACCCAGCAAGTGAGTAAGCATTAGTTCTGCTAAACTGAATTGGTATAATTCAATTTATCAGTACAACGTAAGAAAAGGCCTCCAATTCATCTGTAGCTATCGGGGGGAAAATGATAAACTATAAAGAAAAACAAATAAAATGTTTTATGGAGGTATTTTAGAACATTCTAACTTATTTCTGCTGCATATATTATGTTTATGTTATTCTAAAAACTGAAAATCATGACAATTTTCCAAAGAAAATGATGAATGCCAATAATTCTGTTATCATACCTTGTAATCAGTGTGCCTAGAGGCCCTATAGGGTTTGTGGTGAATGATGACGGAATCTCCACGGAATGGCTGGTCAATGTGACCAGGGGCTGCTGAGAAACTTGGAAGAGAGACAGAAAGGTGACCAAATCCATTCTCACTTTCTTGGGTAGGTTTTATAATAGCTAAACGTAAACTGAGAGCTGGAATGCGATGAAAAGGCTGAGAAATTGTAGTGGTCTGGACATTTCAGGGTAGGTCTGTCTTTGTGCAAATAGCTGGCCTCTCCATTTTATCAGAAGCTGAGACCCATGAGTACGATCCCAGATTTATCAGATATATAAATAATTAACGCCTTACAATGAACTTTCCTGTCAGTCATCTGATTACTTCAGACAAAATATCTGTGGGGTACAAATCAAGCACATTTCTTTTCCAAAATCTGCCTTACTAACAGGATCTGTTTCTTCCAAATACAATTTTATATGGACACCTAATATTTAATTCAATTAGTATCAGGACTTCTCAGGGAGACACAGGTAGGGGAACGGATGGGCTGGAGAGAACTAAGAGGTACAGCATTCCTATCTCGCCCTTACTCATCACTGGGGTCCCCGAAATAGCTATGTCTCCAGGAAAAGCAATCTCTAAACTAATAAAACAAGTAAGAGTTTTCCTTTTTCCTTCCCCTTTAAACATATAGACATGTGTCACGCTACAGGTAATTTTAGTTTAGCAATTGTGCAACTGCTATCAGTCATAACTAAGGAGACTATAGATTCAAGTAGACCTAAAAACAAAGTTTCTGAAGAATTCCTTATCATCATGTGGTAAATGTTCTGCCTCTGTAACTACCCTACATGAACCACAAAGACAAGAATGTGCAATGACACTTCCTTCAAGGTCTAAATTGGAATCAATACTTCTAATGGTTTGGTCAGGAACAGTATGAACACTGAATGCAACAGAATGACACGATCAAATACATTTCCCCATCTAAGCTTCAGTTCAGCACATTCTGTCTCACCTCTACTTTTATCTAAAACTCTCACTCACTCTGAAACGTGCTTTGATCATCTTAGCTCCGTTCATCTCTTCAGTCAAGTTAGGGTAAAAAACAACATGGACCATGGACATAGGTATGAAAGGAACTTGTATTCTTCCTTAAAATAAAAGTAAGGCACAGCTGAAGATGACAGATTTAACACGCCTATTTAATCATTGCTTTTTCCTGAAACCCCAATAAAATGACTATACAGCGATTTTTGTTGGAAGGCATCAATCCTTAACGACAAAGACAACAGGAGAGAGGAGCCATAGCTACATCTGAAAGCAGGTGTGAGAGGAAGGTGTGCTAACTCCTTTACCAGGTCTGAGAAAGTCGGATCCTAAGCCAGCAGCAAGGAAAGCGCAGAACAACCCAACTCATGATGTAAAACCCTCAAAGATGGAGGAATGTGAGGCATCAGCTTCTTCTGGAGGAAAGGAGGAGAAAGGTCAGGTTAAAAACAAGTGATGCAAAGGAATACTACTCCGTCATAAGAAAAAAATGAAATCGGGCCTTTTAGGACAACATGGATGGACCTTGAGATCATCATGCAGAGCGAAGTAAGCCAGACAGAAAAAAACCAGAACTGTATGACTTCACTCATATGTGGAAGATAAAACTGAAAGCAACCAAGAAACCAACACTCCTGGATACAGTCAACGCTTAGTGGTTACCTGAGGGCAAGCGGGAAGAAGGATAAGGGAGGCAGAAGGGGGAGTCAAACATAGGTGATAGAAGCAGAACTGACTCTGGGTGATGAACATATAATGCCACACAGAGATGGCATATTATAGAGTTGTATACCTGGAACCTCTGTAATCTTTGCTGACCAATGTCACCCCAATAAATTTAACCATTAATTAAAAAACCAACCAAAAACACAAGTGATGGCTTGAAACTCGGTTAAAAAAAAAAAAAAAAGGTAGAGCCCCCAGATCCTCTCTCCTACTCCAACTGCAGGCAAACAGAGGCTTATTTTCAGAAACGGTAAAAGGTGGGTCTTTGGACAACATGGAAAGCAGTGGAGAGCACAGCCACTTCTCTAAACACCTGGGCAGTTATGGGAAAGCTGACACACCAGTGCTGGCTGTCATGCTTATTGTCTCCACTACTGTCTCCTACAAGGCTGACAGTCTCTACCTGGAAACTGAAGCCAGGAGAGTCTGGTTTGCAGTGTTGAAAAAAATCAGATTCAACAGTCCGCTGCATTAAGGCCCTACTACTGCCCCACAAGGCTGTTGCTGTCTGCTTTCTATTTGGGGTTTTGACAGGATTCTGCTAGGATCTATTAGATGCTTGCAAAAGCAAGATTTTTTCAGAGTACTATCTAACTGATCTTGAAATATCGAAAGGAATATTAGGGAAAAGATGAGCAATACACAGTGTAGGGCCTTAAATGGAGGAAAACATATACAAAAATTCCAATGCTATGCCTAAGTGCATTAAAATATAAAACAAGAAATAATGAAAAAATATCAGAAAACTGTGATAAAGACCCCAGAAGACCTGAATTCCAATTTCAGTTCTATCTATATAACATCTTGAAAATGTCCTTAGTCATTTGATTTTTTTTGCAGATATCTTGCTACTTGTTTTCATCTAACTGGCCTGAAATCAGAAAACAGGGCCTTTAGGAAAACTGATGGTGATCCTCTGAGATCCTAAAAAAACTGAAAAAGAAAAAAAAATAGAAGGAAAGGATATGGTTTTATAGGTTTTATAAATGGTGGAAGAAAAAAATAACACACAGAAAAGATAAGCAGCATAAAATTAAGCCAATGATGAAAAATATGCAATATGTATGACAGGATGAAGTTCAGAGAATTTGTTGTATTTGTAAATGTCTCATGGATACAGAAAGACACCTTTCCCAAAGGATTTGTGTGTCTATTTTGCAGGGATCAAAAGTGTGAAATTAGCCACCAGATTGCAGACCATTTAACTGATGCCTCCTAACCCCCAAGTGTGCAGACCGAATAATAAAAAGGCCAATGTTATCTGTTTTTTATTGATATGAAATCCACATAGCATGCCAATCTTGTGTTCCTGAGATATTTTAGGGGGAAATGACAAAGGAAATGCAAATAAATGCCTGCACAGGTGCCTACTGGTTCTATAGCAGGGGACAGGGAGAATGATTTGGAGGGTGACGATAAATAATAATAAATAACACTTTGAAAATGCTATTGAAAAACCTGAGTGAAAAGGAGATGACGATGCCTGTCTCTGAATCTAATGCTGTTGACCAAGGCAGGCCTAGGCCAAGGTCGGTACAGGACGGGGGACACGAGAATCCCTTGGGAATCGTGCTGAACTAGTCTCGACCCCTATCTCTGGAGAGTCCATTGTTTGAGAATTGGTAGGGCCCTAGAAGGCGTATTTTTCGAAATCTCCCTACATGGTTCTGATGAGTAAATAGATTTACAAATCCCAGGCAAAAGCTTGCTTCCTCTGGAAAACAGTACCCTGGAATAGTCACCGGAAGGACCCAGCACAAAAGCTGGAGTCAAGGTGTGAACTGGCAGAAAGGCAAAGCTCTGGGTTGATGCTATAAATCTGTCAGCTGCAGCCAAACCTGCAGAGTTAGTAGAAACCGAAGTCAGCAATTAAGCTGTTGAGAAAGAGGATTTGAAATAATCTGTGAGACTGAATATTTTAGTTCAGGTACTTACTGAGAACAGAGTCCTTCCAAGGATGACAAATTGTCTTCTTACAGGTGGGGGAGTGGATGTGTAGGAAGGGGTGTGTTTGAGGGAGGTGAGCTTTGAAAAAGAGCAGCTACCCTTCAATCATTAGCTCCCAGGTGAGATGCTGGGCCAGATTTGCTTCTATTTTTAAGGAATTCAAAGAAGAAATTAGCCACCCAGTTTCACAAGTCTCCTCTAAAATCCTGAATGTCCAGGCTGAGTAATACACTCAATAAGACTTCCCAGAAGGTATTTCACTTGATGCCTTCTTGCAAAACTATTTAGCCCCATTCACAAAAAGTAAACCCATTTTAAACCCATGTTATATTGAATCAACTCTGAATTTGATCCACTGACTTATTACATCAGAGGCTCCCTCACCCGCCTGCTTGGAGAAATCACTCCTGGTACCCAGTAAACTGAGAGATCACCAGACCCCTCTGTAGGAGACTCTGATTCTGGTGTCTGGACTGGACCTCTGGGGACAGTGTCTAATTTTCAACAGCTAAATGGTGACCCTTTTCTTCTGTTAATTGGTCCCTTAGGTGCATATGCAAACTCTTTCATGACTTTTAGGGAGTGATGAGTTAGGTTAAGTTCCAAAGTTCTCAGTTCAACCTGTAGAATTCTATGAACTAAAAATGACCCAGCCCCTCCCAGCTTCTCCCATACATCCCCAGAAACGCAGGCTCAAACTAGGCACCCTCCCATAGGCTGACCAGATGCACTGTTTGAAAGGGGACAGAAAACAACGGTACTGCCCCATTTCTAACAGTACGTGTGGTCAGCCTACTGACAGCTTGAATTTAGCCCAGTGAGACTCGGCTGACCACACGTACGGTACGAAATGGGGCACAGCCGTTGTTTTCTGTCCCATTTAAAATGGTACGTCTGGTCAGCCTATCCTGGAGTAAACACTTAAAAAGGCAAATAAGGGGGTTCCCTGGTGGTGTAGTGGCTAGGCTTCGGCGCTCTCAACGCTGCCTGGGTTCGATTCCCAGCCAGGGAGCTACCCACCCCCTGCCCCCGCCCCCCCCCAAAAGAAACAAACAAACAAAAAAAGGCAAATAAGCGTAAGCTCTGTGGTAGACCTCTTTGAACTGGGAAGCAAGCAAGTGACATGCTTCATGTCATTTTGTCTCTACTAATAGTTGCTAGGATCATTTTAGGCCTTTCTAGAAAGAACGGAGGTGGGCCTCGACCAGGGCCTTACCTAGAGCTTTAAGTAGAGGGAACTGTCTGGGCACTTGGTGAGTCATGTAGAAGCCAGGTGTGGTTAACCTTAGTTAATTTACTTACAGTCTTATCTAGGCAGTAAGCAGAGAAAAATGATGAATTGTTTTGTTTCAAAACATGGCACACGATAAAGATATAGGTATGTTACTGCCACACCTTCTGTTTCTGCCTCCTCCTCCTCTTCCCCCTATTATTGTTGTTGTTGCTGTTTTGTTGTTGGAGGATGAGAGGGAATTCCTATGTTCATTCCAAACCTATTTACTTCCTGTTCTAGGCTAGATACTCTAAACCATGGAGACTGTGAACAAGACAACATTCCTCTCATGAAAGTTTAAATTTCAGTGGAAGAGCAGATATTACACAAAAAAAGAGATGATGCAATTTTGGAGGCTGGCAGATACGACAACATAAATTAATATACTGATCTGATGAAGAGCCACACATTTACCTGAACCCTGAAAGCAGCAGCCAGAAGCCTGAGAAAGAACATCTGTCAGAATAGTAAGTGCCAAGTCACAGAAGTAGCAGAGAGCTTGGTGTGCCTGAAGAACAGGGAGGCGTCACCACCAGTGAAACACTCAGTTCTCGGAGTGGTAATCTCATAAACGAGCCAAGAGAAACTCTTCAGACTGTGCTCAAGCCTTCATTAGACCCAAGCTAAAAGGCCCTCGAGCTTATCTTGGAACAACCCCGTCAGGAACAAGAAATGCTGCGTTTTGGGTTTCCCACGTCCTTTGGAAGCACAAGGGACAAGTTTATCCAGGCTCATGAGTTTGGTGGCGGAGCACAGCCTGCTGCTGTCCCTGACAGTTCTGTGAGGTCTTCCTTGAAATACCACAGAGGCTCTTCAAAGGAGATCAATTGATGGATTGTGCTGTCCAGGCTGTCTTAACTATGTGGCCAAATCTGATGACTCGGCAGTCACCTCTGTCCACAGCCCCTGTTCAATGGCTCAGTCAGTCCCTGACTGTCTCCGAACATCACTGGCTCCTCCTCTTCCTATTGATTGACCTTGTATGTTTCAGACTCAACCCCCAAGGACTAGGTGCAGGGATGTGCTTCATAAGGAGAGAAGCCAGCTAGAATTCTAAGTATGGGACTTCATTTTGCTGTCCAGGCATATTTTCACATTCATCTCCTGTTTCATTGGAAACATTCTTTTCTTTCTGTCACCAAGAAGAGTTCCTTATAGAAACCCACTGTGGCAAAGGTGACGGATGGCCAACAAGAGATGATCCGCGCCTGCTCATGAGGTTTCTGGGAGCATCCCTCTGAGCACTCTCCATTCCCTGTCTCTTTCTTCCCCACTATCCCAGGCTGGTGGCCACTGGGTCTTCCTAACGCACCCCTTCAGGTAAGTCTGTGTTCCCCCATCACCCAATGCCCCATCCTGATTTCTGAGACAGCCCAGTCAATTCTGATAGTCTTGATTCATCATATACCTAATGCCTTCTTCAATTCCCTTATTCCTTAAAGAGGACCTATAGTGTATATCTAATAAGGGCCAACCTTCAGCCCTTGGAGTTGGTTGTTTTTGCCAACTCTCTTCCATGGTGGCTTGTTTGGTTTTAGAGATTCTGGAATATCAACTTCTGGTCCTTTTAACCCCATCTATACAAATTCTCTGAGGCCTAAGTTTAAAGTGTGCTCATATCTTCTAAAGAGGATTGATATTTGTTTCTGACAGGTACCTGCCTTTAAATGAATGTTGGTTAAACTTTGTGTCACCCTAGAATATTGATACTGACCCAAAAAGAGAGTGGTTGTGAAACTGCAATTAGATATTTTGGGTGTCAAGGGAGTGTTTTATTTCTTTTTTCATTTTCTCTTTTCTTTTTTTTTTTAACTGCTCTTTAAAGGACAAGACAGCATGTATTCCCATTGTTTCTCTCTGTAGGTAAGTTTATATTCTTAGATAATGTCCTAATAGTGTCATCATGTAAGAATCCAGACTTTATACTGAGGTCTCTAAATCTGACTGGCCTTCCAGCTGGGTCACAGTCTTTGTCTTCTGTCCTTTACATATTGTCCCATTTAAAAGCCAAGTCTAGGCCAGGAGGAATCTAAGCCTGATCTAGTTTATTTTTTGTTGGTTTTATTTTTGTTGTTTTGTCATTTCTTGCATTTTTTGGTAATTCACTTCTATTCCTATGAGTTCACCCATGCATGAAAAAGAATTTTAAAAAATTCTACCAGGCACACAGGTGGCAGAAGGAAGAAAGGGAGGGAGAGAAGAAAGGAGAGAGGACATGGAGAAACAGAGAGAGCAAGAGAAAAACAGGGAGGAGAGAGATAGGTACTGATTGCTTGGTACTGCTTTTCTGTATACAGAAGTCAACAGTGAGCTCCTGGAGTTCTTGAGACCTTCATTGCTTAGACCCAACACATTGTAGAACTGACACCTGGAGCCTCAATGGATGTCAAGGCTAATTATTTTCCCAAAATATTCCTACTCAAGAGGCTGCCAGCCAGTGGCCTCACCTTTACTGATTGAGTATATCCCAACACTAGGTAGTAAGTTTATTGCTGGACTCTTGACAACTTTTAGGAGATCCCAAAAGAAGTAAATGCCCTCAGCAGATTGCTCATCCTGCCAGGGTCCTAGTCAGCCTTCTATAGTCCATGCTCTGGGTGACCACTGTGAACCCTTCTAAGCAAGCCTAAGGTTCATAAAAACACTAAAAATAGCTTATACCTCTGATCACTACCCCAAATTCTAACCCTACAGCACAAGAGTTACAGAATCGCATTTTGTAGCTGTAGAAGGTCATATTAATCATTTGCCCCAGGCCTACACTCGTAATTTCAGTCTACCGCCCTGATCCACTAGTCCTTCCTAAGGGCCCAGCTCAGAGGTCTGGTCCTCCTATCTTTTACCCTTCTGGTTTCTCAGGAATGCCGTCTCAGTCATTTTTCTCCAAGGTCTCTAAAAATCAGCTCCTTTTATAAGGGCTTTCATTGACGTGTTTCCTGGCCATGGCCACACTGGTGTTCGCAGGCAGGGCCACATAGCCAGACAGAGCTCTAGCTGTTCAGTGAACAGCAAAGGAGTGCCAGCCCTGGGCCAGACACACCCAATGATACTTTCTTTTACTCAATCTATATTCTGTATCTCCAAAAAGTCCTCAGTGAATTTTACAGCAGAGGGCTTTTATTTGAGGTTATTAAAATACAACAGGGAAACGAGCCCTGAGAAGACAAGAAAGCAAACGTAACTTTTCCTTTGACAATGAGCTTTCTGGCTGCCACTGTCTCATTTAATCCCTGAATACTTCCCTGGAATGAATTCAGTTATTATCACTATACAGCTGAGAAGGCTGAGGTTCAGAGATTTTATCTCCTTTGCTTAAGGTCACATCATATACAAGTGATAAAACCGGGACTTGAACCTGGATATATAGTTGGCTACAAAGCTTGTAACTCTGCTAAACTATCCATAGAGGAAAACTGGGAAAGGTTTCATAAAGGAGGGACCTTTTCAGGCCAAGATGATAGTGTATGAGATTGCATGAAGAACTGACCTTGATGATCCAAGGGAAACAAATCCAGTTAGACCCATCTGTCCTGGGATCCTACAAGTTATTTAGTTACATGTCGCAAAGTGATAATAAGAAATAGCAAACAAATGTATAGCTTGATGTACTTTACAAAGGGCCTAAGCCCCCCCCCCGCCAGAATAACTGTTCCACCTCGGGTTTTTTAAGCTGCGAGATCTACCATATTCCCACAGGGACTGAATGTCACCCACGCCTATGCTCTATAGCTACTGTGTGCATACTGTGCCCAGATTATGCTCATGCCAGCCAACCCCCTGCCATTCTGGCTCTCCTCCTGGAGCCTCCCAGAGCACTCTCATGCTCTGTGGGATGCTGGAACCTGGCACAGTATCTCTCACACTCTTACCTTCATTATTCCGCCTAGGGGACATGTCCCACCAGCACGGCTACATACCCGCCCACCACCTGTGCCTCAGTCAGTGCCACCCAGCATGCCCCCAAAACACTTCCTTGGCTTTCTGAGAGCCCATTAGAGCAAACTCAGCTGAACACAATTAGAAAAGGAATGCAGTAATAACATAAGAAGAAGGAAGATTTTAAAAAATAAAATTTTGCATTATTCTGTACTGGTCCTAGGGTACCTCTGGGAGTCACAATGGAAACTGCCTGGAAGTGCCCACAAAGGGGTGACAAATGCCATAATTCAAGGACAGACATCTCTTGTACCACCCAAATACTTCCCAACCCACACATACGACATAGGAAGAGTAGATTCAAAGAGCAGTGTTCGACTTCAGAGAAAGGATGGATAACCTAATTGTCCTTTTTCAATGCCTGAGCAAGAAATACCAACTAAAAAGGAATTTAAAAATATGTTTCTTCATGGAGCAAAGGTTTTATATCAGAAGCAAAATTATGCAGATGAATTTGAACCTCAAAATTAATAGAGATGACAGCACAGAACCTATTTGAAGGCCAAGGGTAGAAAGAGGGAAAAGAAAAGGTGCAAATAAGGAAAAGGCAAGGAAAACTTTCTCATCACAGGCACCAAATTTGGGGTATTAGGAATCTTTGCCCTTGAATGAAGCTACCAATTCCATGAAGACAACTTAATTCCCTCTTAAAGTGGAGGGCCGTTATGGGCAGGTCTGGGCAACATTGGCTCCTTCATGGCCCACAGCATTTTTGTTCTATTGTAAACCAAAACTTTTAGTAGAGAAACACATTATTAGCCAAACTGACTTTTGTAACTTTCACTCCCTGTTCTACGTAGTAACAGAAAGGAGAGAAATGAGAAGGCCTAGATAATAATGGAAACAAATTTTATGTTTAACCAATAATTAGCCTTATTCTTTAGTGATAACAACTATCAGTCTTTTTCCTACCTTCAGGTCCAGAAGAAATTTAACAGCAAAACAATTTCTATAACAAAGCTATCTTTCTGATGACACACCCTTCAGAAGCTTCTGATGCTTTTTTGGGGAATCCTAGATTAAATCCAGCTATTGAATTTGTGCCTTACTTGTCCTGGATCTTTCCAGAACAGTACTATATACAGCCCACTTAGAGAAATTTTAATAAATGAACATCAAATTTATACAGAAAAATCAATAAAATACAGAAAAAATGCACATACGATCATTTAAAAATAGAAACTCAAAGGCATTTAAAATTTCCTTATGTACAACATTTTCAATGCAGAAAACTTTCAGAGATCCTCCTTTAAAGCATATAAACTGTAAAGTTGTGTCCTCACTTTGTTTCTTGCTCATGCTTCGGGACTAAACCAGGACTCTAGACTACCAGCATGCCAGGTCTTCCCCACCTATCTTCCAACACTCTTCTGTGAAAATACTCTCAAAATGATTTGCTTCTAAATGAATTACTGCCTATTTATATAATAAAATGCTATGCAGCCAGGAAATACAAGGTTACAGAATGTTTATTGATATGGTAACATTCACAATTTATTAAGGGAAGAAAACAGGATTACAAAACACCATTTACAATGATTCTGTTTTTTAAACTCAAGGCATAATACGCATGGGCGTGGCTGTGTGTATGTGTATGAATCTATCACTCCTACAAGTTACAAACACCAGAAAGGCATATACAAAATTATTAACCATGATTAGGGGATGAGACGATGAAAAATATTTTTCGTCTTTGCTTTTTTTATTATTTACAATGAACATATACTTCTTTTGCATCATTAAAAAAAAAAAAAAAACACAAAGTTTAAAAGCCCACTATTTTCAGAGCTCCCCTAGCCCTGGGTATGACTTCACTATTACTCAGGTAGTATGATCTGCTGGAGCCTTGGTGTGGGGTGGGCCCCAGAAGTAGGCTGGAAATGACCCTTTAATGCCTCATTTCAGACCTCAACCCCTCACAGACAAGATCCAAGAGGAACTCCCTTTACATGAAAGTCTACTGTATAGCAAAGACTTTAAGAGTGACCTTCAGGCACTTGTAGCACTATGTCCCCACTCTGATTTGTTCTCATGTGCTTTTAACCTGTACTTTTACAATAGCAGTTTACAAAGTGTCCCCAGGTATATCCACTTAAGTGTTTCAAGGGGTTTTTAAAACATCGGATTTAAATATTTTGTGAAAATATATCATTTTATTAGCTATAAAAATACAATTAAAAATAACCTACCACATTTTAACACAGCAAGACCAGGAAGTCATTACATTTTGCCCCTGATTCTCTGCCATCATTGTGCAGAGTGAAACTTTATTTGTATGACTATTTGAGAAAATTGTAGTTCTGCATTAGTCTTTAAAAAACAATCTGGAGCGATGCAGAGTATTGATATGCTCATCACATATTCTCACGGGGGCCTAACCGTGAGTTGTGCACAAAGAAGCATCAGTTTAATGCATCCTCTTCTTGTTCTGTGGTTAGTTCTTGCACTTAGAATATATATTTTTATTTTTCTAGTCTTTTATATTTACAAGAATATGAGCCAAACTTGGATATTTTCGGTGATAGAACTTTGAAACGATTTTTTTCTACTTGACTCCCTTGTCAAAAGCAATCTGTCAAGTGGAGTACCCAAGCATTCATTGCAAAGAGTCCTACTTGCAAATTGTTATTACATCTGAGTAAATCAGAATTTTCTGTGCAACCCAAACCAAGTGAAGATATCAACTGAGGATACCCCGTCAGCATGGCTGAGATCACTTCAACTGCCATCCACATGGTTCAGTGTCCATGTTACGTTCATACAACAGACACATTCTTCTCACCAGCTACTTTCTAAGCAAATTTTGTGTCAAATATAGTCAGAATTTGAACACTTGTACTGCTATCAACAGCCCAAGCCACCACCCTCCCTCTCATGAATTATTCCAGGGTCTCCTCATCTGCCTTTCTGCTTTATTTACCCCTTGCACTCTTACATCTTCAATACCTAAGTCATGGTATTTTCTGCTCAATACCCTCCAATAGTCTCTCATTCTGAATAACGGTGCACACGGCAATAAATAGTCTGACACCTTGTAATCTTGCAGACCCCATCTACTGCTACGTCCTACTTGCAAGAGCTACATGAACCTTCCCGTGAAGGTTCCTCAGGCAACCAGGCACCTTTTCACATTAAAGCACTTGACCTTGCTGCCCCTACCACCTCAAGTGTTCTTTGCTCCTTCATCTTCACAAGGGCTTTGACCAAATGTCATCTTCTCAATGAACCATTTCCAGGCCTCCCTACTTATAGCTGCATCCATGTCCCCTGCCCCTGGGTTTTATATTTCCCCATTTCAGGGATCACCATCTGAGATAACTCCTGCTCAAATTATTTACTGTCTGTCTCCCCCAACTAGAGTGTAAGCTACATTAGAACAAAGAATGTTGTCTATTTTGCTCCCTCCTGCAGCCCCAGAAGCCTAAAATAATGCCTGGCACAAAGTAGCCAGCAGATGATACATACTTGTTGAATGACGACAACATTTTTAAATTTGAATCCATCACAAAATTCTTAATACAACATTTAATTGTTTCCTATTATGAGCTCACTACTAAGATTGTTTTTGTGATTAAAAAGAAGTTTTACTGCCACAGGAAAGAAAAGCTGTATGAAATTATAAATTCCAAAGAAAAGTTTATGTCTTCATTGTCTTTACAGTGTGGAAGTATTTACAGTACTCAGCATAACATGCAACAGCCACACCAACAGTACCACTCTAAAGGCCACACTTCCTTTTGAAAAAGCATCTCTGCCCATCAGCTTCCACATATATACACTAATGATGCTCACTAATGATGCTGTTCTTAAAGAGGTATTATTTTTAGGACTCTTCTCATTTGGGGCTAAATTATAAACTTCATAAACCAAATTAAGGCCACCTAGGACTTCCCTAACACTATTTCAGCAGTCTTTTTCAGCACAATTACACTCGATCATAGTTTCTGCCATATGTTATCTGTTCACCAGCCCTTTTATCTCATACCACAGTTTCTTTCAGGTGTACAATTTTTGTTACTCATATATCATCAAACCTCTCTCTCTCTCTCTCTCTCTCTCTCCTACCCCCCCCCCCACAGCATTAATTTGAATATACCTTTGTGGAAATATCTAACACAACTGATACATTACTGAGCTCACTGTAACCATGTGGCTACATCTCGGGTTATGCCTCATGCAGACTTCTTCTTCTTGGTGACTCAGTGCACAGCTCTCCTCCCCAGCCCCCGTCTCCCTGCATTCACACCACTTGTCACGTATAGCATTTTAGAGCAGCCTTACCTACAAGTGAGCATTATAAGCTGACACTTCCACAGGGACTGATCACATTTTTAGAATATAGAAATGTCAGTAATGTCAATTTTTAAGTTTTTTCTTCTCAATCTAATGGCTTCTTTATCCTAATGATATTGCCCAGCACATCAAGATGAAAATCTACAGGTTGACAACTTGTCAGTACCTTTATATCCAGAGCTTATAATATTGAAAAACAAGTTATATCAGCTTGGGCACACCTGACTAATTTACTGGTTGCTGTTAACTTATAACTGACTTTTTGGTCAGGACACAGATGTGATGTGCTTTGATATTAGTGTATCAAAATAAATATAAATTGATACTGTGGCATGTAGAATGAGTACCCAAGACATGAATTATGGAGTTTGAATAGCTGCATTCAATTCCACCTCAAAATCACCAAAGAAATGTGAAGTCCAAGTCAATTTTACACCGTTTCTATAAAAGTCAATAGAAGATGTTTGATTTCAGCCTTTGCTCCTGATGATTCAATGTGAATAGAATTTGCACACTTTGAAATTCAAGCACTAAACCCACCAATGTATTATCTGTAACCAAAGTAGAAACCAAGTTTTCAATAAAAATACCAAACATTTCCTGAATCACAAGGTTGTGAACAGAAAACAAGTACCTGGAGTCAATAAAATATAAAAACCGATCAGCTCTGCTGATCAGAATGAGTTTACATGGAAAGAAAAAACTTCCACTTGACAGGACTCTAGATACCAAACGGAAAATCGCATGTTGCATCTCAACAAACTCTTCTTTAATCATATTCTGTAATTTCTATTCACAGGATCATACTTTTTTCTTTCTTATATTGAGATCTTAACCATCAGTGTGATCTCTTCAGTTTCTACTGCCCCCTTTGGCCATAACTCTTCAGTGATAGAAACTACCAGCATGTAATAATATAAGACCAAATTCCACAAGCAAGCAATTAGCCTGCTGCTATTCTGTTAAAAGCAATGAAAAGACAAACAGAATACCAGATTTTATAAGCATCTGTTTTTGTTAAATCCACTATTCAAACCATTTCTCTCAGGGTGCGAGACACGGCGAACACCATTTCTAGCTTTCCCCTGCGTAGCACAGAAAACCACAGAAAGCGTTGGCCTTCCCGTGGCCAGCAGAGAAGTCCTCATAAGCTGCTGGGTACCACGTGAGGCATCCACGCCTTATTCTTTGTGTGCTAAAAATGAACAAGTCTTCCAAAATCACAGAATCTAAAGGTTCATGAAAAGGAAACAGATTTTGTTTTTAGTGTGTAGAACATTCCACATCTTTTTGTCTTCTAGCTCAAAGCTCTCTGGAGAGTCTGGCAGGAGCAGCCCTGTTCATGTCAGTGCTGACTCCTGACTTGACCCAGGGGCCGCATGTCCATTAGGGACAGGGGTGGTAATGAGGATCCGGCTGGAGGGGTTGACTGCTTTGTCTCAGGGGGTTCTCACAGGGCCCAGCATGGCCTTCAAAAGCCATGAGCAGATGTTCAGTGTCCCATCTTGCTCTCTGACCACCACACAGGGAATTCCTTCAACATGGAACGTCAAGACCTCATTTTACCTATATTTTTCCACTTTGTGCTAAAATCTCTCAAACCCAGGAGTCCAGTACAGAAGGAACTCCAGATCTCTCACAGTTGCAAGCCTTGGGCATCAAAAACATCACCTCAGTCTACTGAATATAGCAAATCAATACAAACATAATTTAGCGTCTTTCAAAGCAAAGAATAACAGATTTCATCTCCTTTTTATAGTTTTCACGTTTGCAAGAACTGACCCATTGTCAAACTGTGGTAGAGGACAGCTGTCACCTATGCTGCGAGCACAAGTAGACATCACTACTACCCATTTAAAAACTTGGAACCTCACTCTCGTAAGAATTTCTAATTGCACAATGAATCACTAACCTTCCTCCAAGTTCTACTACAGTTAGAACATTCCCACCTTAACCACCTGCACAAACATTTAAAACCTATTACATTTCTTAATGCCTATTAGGAATGAAGATTAGTATCTGTAGCTATCCTTTGCTTTGAAAGTGTCCTTTGTGAAAAGAGGATGCCAGGGTATCCTCAGTTACTTCCATCGACCATCAGCTTTTAGAAAGTGACACCTTATTTAAATCAAAGTCCAGCCACTACAAAGACCAAAAACTCACTTAAGTCAAGAGCCAAGTTTTCCTCAAACAAGTTTACTCTCCACTAATCACTTCCCTATCAAAATGTCCCCCGAGAGGAAACCAGGCTGTCCGAAAGCCATTCTTGCGTTTCATCTGACTCTCTCTGGGGGACACCCGCCCTCTTTTCGCTCTATGCACGCTTGCCGGGAGCACAGGGGCGCGCGCCGGCGCCCCCCGCGGCGCGAGCACGATGGCCCAGGGCGCGAGCACAAGGACCCAGGGCGCGAGCACGATGGCCCAGGGCGCAAGAACGAGGGCCCAGGGCGCGAGCACGATGGCCCAGGACTTACGTTGTTCATGTACTCGCTGAGCAGGTCCTGGAGCGCCTGCCGCACGGCATTGCACTCGGCCACGATCCTCTCGCGCCGGTCGTCGCGCGTGCACGAGGAGTCGGCCATGAGCGCGGCGCCGCTGATGATGCTCTCCAGCCTCTCCTCCAGGGACGGCCGGAACCTGGCCTCGCTGAATGTCATGGGGTCCAGGATGATCTTATTCTGAAAGGAGTGCAATAATGGGGGGGAAACAAAGTCAGCGGAGAACAGACAACTAACTGCCTTTGCACCCAGCTCCCTAAACCAGGACTACCCGAGGCCAGGTCAAGACAGCCTCTCTGTGGACAAGAAACCGGTTTACTTAGACAAATGCTTGACAAAGTGGCCTTGACAAAGTATCAGCTTTCTGGAAGCGAGTGTGCCCTAAATCTAATCTTCAGGGAGAAAACAGTGCATCTTACTTAAAGAATGTGTTCTGGGCAAAGGCTATCTCAACTGAAGTGTTTTCAAATAAGATTGTGACACTGGCTTGGCATTTTTTAAAAATGTGTGGCCTTCGAGGAAAGCCCATTTCAGTGCATCACTTGGGGAATCAAGGGAAGATTTTAGAGCCCCAGAGCTAGAACATAATATATAATCAACAAGTTAGGATACATTAGTGGTGACTGGTTGGACGTTACATCTGCCTCGTGAGAAGTGGAGAGCCCGTGGCAGGATGCCTTTTGCAACTTGGGCAAATAGGGTGCACCAGGCATGTTCAGCACAGGTTACGTCACAGTAGGAACTAATATCTTTCGTATAAAAACTAGTGTGCTACAAAAGGATTTATACTGTGTGTGTGTGTCTATGACTTGTCACCATTAACTGACAGTGCCCTGATCTCTGTTCTGAAGGAGCCTAAATAAAGGGGAAAAACAGAGATGTCTCCTAAAAGACAGGTGTCAGGGGATGTAAGCTTTGTTTTGCCCCCGCTAAGTCTGAGGAGCCTTGAAACGTGTAGGTAGAGCTATCCAGAAGTGGACAGAAACATGCATCCAGTAGTCAGGAGATGTGTGTATTAGGTGTATTAGCCTGCAGAAGGACCCGGAAATCACCAGGGCGATGTGCACATGAGTGTAGTGAATGACATACCAGTAAAGCAAACAGAACAGAACAGCAGACCAAAGAAGACCCCCAGTTACTATCAGTTTCCAAGGTTATGCAGAAGGATAAGAATTAAATAAAAGATAGAAAACATAGAGGGATGGGAGCACAACCTGAATATTATTCCCAGCAAGTCAAGGGAGTAGAGAGACCGATAAAGTGTGTGATAATGAAATGCATGAAATAGAGAGGCAACGCTGACTTTGTCCAATGGCTGGTTTCCACTAAGGACCCTTTTTTTTTTTTTTTGCTCAAAACAAGGAAAAAGGCTAACCCAAAGGGAATGAACGGCCTGTGGCAGGAAATGGTATGCTCATCTTCCTTGGACATGCACACTCAGAAGCCCAAAAACCAGAGTGGTGGTGATGGAGTAAATGGTCTTCCAACTCTAGAATCCTATGGTGGGATTGCCATTCTGTTACTGTTGCCTTTTATGTCCATTATTCTTCAAACATTCATCAAATGTGGGGGGGGGGGGCAAAATTTTCCCCATCTACAAATATAATAGAAAAGCAAATGAGAGCAGGTAGTTATACCCTTGCCAATCTGTCATCTGCTCTGTACCCTCTCAGTACCTACTAGAAGGCTAAATGCTAAAGAGACTGGAGAGAATAAAAGACACTTGTGTGGTTTTTTCTTCTAATGGGATATAAAATAACTGCTTGGCAACTACTAAATAGGTCTGAACTATGCTTGCTTTAACGCTTCAAAACATCCTAAGGTATCCGCTGAAAGTTATGCTTCATGCATCTGATGCTCTGATTCTTGTTAAAATGTAAATTTCTATAGTACAGAGATCTTTTCAGCACAATATACTCCTGAGGACTGAGTTCAAGCAGGTGACAACTTAGAAAAAAAAGAAGCGCTCACTAAACACAGCCCAGGTCTGAGGTCACCTAGAATCTTGGATTTCCCAGGAAATTACTCATGGGTCAAAGCTTCCTCTTCAGTTTAGAGAGCAAATGCACGAGGGTGTGCAAACAGGAGCTAAGTTGTTCTGTGGCAGGTTTTGGCATGAAGATCGCCTTCATATTTGCATTCTGTGAGATGTTAGAAAAAAGATGGTTTTCACCTTATGCAGAATGGTGTTATTCCGATGTTCTCTTGTTGCCCCAGAAACCCTCAAAATAATGACAAAAAATCACCTGGAAGCCTTGGAACACCGGACATCTTGGCAGGGTATATCATTATAGGTGAGATTCCCAAAGCAAAGCTGAGGGGAGCACAGGTGTTCCTACCCTAACTGCTTTCTGTGCGAGAGCTGCGTCCGCAGTGACTCTTCCCAGTGGGACCCATTTCTACTCTCTCTCTTTCTCACTCTGTCCTCCTTTCTGCTGCTTTTCAGTTGATGCATTTATGATCATTTTTTGTACCATGTAACAGGCACAGGTACTGATCATTCTAATTAAAGAAATACTTGATCAAAATATAATTAGACTATTTTCCTTTATAAAGGTTACTGATTTTCAGATAATCCTTTTACAGAAACCCATACAATCATAAAACATAATGAAAAGTATTTGTTCTGCTTTGAGGTTTCAGGAGACGCTAAAGAATCATATATTGGTTGTTTATTATACTTCTGAACTAAAAACATAAAGAAGTGTCAATATGATAGAAACATACTGAGGTAAATCTGAACTCTGTAATAGGGCAATTGTAAAACAGCTTCTCTGCACAACAGAGGAAAATGTACTCCTGTTATTAGAACATTATTTCCTAAATTATTTTCCATGGAACACTGAGCTTAGAGATGGAATGTTTTGATGAAAAAAAATCAGTTTTTGTGAGCAAATACGCTTTGGAAATCCTGCATGGCCCAGAGCAAATTATCACATGAAATGCTTTGGGGAGTTCTGCATTAAAGAAGTCATTTTACTGCAGCATTGCTCCAAACTCTTTGAGTATAGAGAAGGTCCTCTTCAAAATGCGTACATTATCTGTGAGAACCAAAGGAGCATACTTTGGGAAACGTGGCAAGAGAGAATCTGCATTGTCAGCCAAAAGAGCTTCCCACCTGCCATGGCCTGGGGTGTCAGGAAAGTAAATGCACTGAAACATAGAGCTTAAAGAACTCTGTAGAAAAGTTACACTATTCATCACATTTCTAATAGAATTATTCATTATTTATAGATCACAAGGGAAAAGCTTTTTTTAAAAAAAAATCTCTCTGGAAAAGAAACAATAAATTTACAATATTCCAATCTATTATTTGTGGGGAACATTGCGATGATGGATGGAAAGGCCGTAGGGGAGAAGCCATTCAGGGGAGAGTAAAGGAGTAAAAAGCACAAAAGATAAAGGGCAGTGCACACATGCCTGTGTGTGTGTGTGTGTGTGTGTGTGTGTGTGCACAGAACTGGACAGACCTCAAAAAGGTTTTAGGAAATGAGAAAAGAATAAACAAACAAAACAAAACAAAAACAGAACCAAATGAAGTCAGGGGCTCAGATTAGAAAAGATTACAGTTGCTAAAGTAATAAGAAAATAAACTCCTGGAGCTGAATCCTGAGCAAGACATAGAGAGAATGAAAGCCAAAGTGGAGTGAGGGAGGAGTATGTGCTTCTGCATTATCTGGGAGTGACCTGAAAAAGAAACACCGAGGCAGGTTCTCGTTGCTAGCACACTTCCGAGTCATTTCGGATCAGCAAGCAGATCGGCCTCGCTGCCCTGCGTCAGCTCAGCCTGCCCTCACCTCGCTGTGCAGCTGCCCTCTAGTGGCGGGAAGGGACGCAGCAGTGGCCGCATCCAAGAGCAAAACTCCCCTAACTGGTCACTGAGGGGACCTTTCAGGTGTGTAACGTGTTAGCCATCAAACACAGAAAGGGAAAGGCCAAGGCTTCCTGTCTCTCCCTTTTAAGACAAAGGTGTGCTCCTGCAGGATGATCTCGTGCTTTCCCCAACTGTACTGACTTATTTAACCTACTGAGAGTTAACATTTTAAATATCTAAGTTTCTCGTTTGCATTCTTAAAGCTCATTCAATTTTTTTATCTTTCTGATCTTTCAGTTCTTTATACAGACATTTTTAGTTTGTTTAAAAATTGTGGGCCTACACTTCCTACTGCATCTTTTTCTTGTTTTTTTAAAAATAATACTTGAACTTCTTTTGTCTATTTTCATTCTGCTTCTTTGACATATATTTTGTTTTGTAATTTTTACTAATCTTATGTTTTAGTAACACCTTTACTTTAAAACATCACTTTCACTCTTACACTTTATAAATTGACAATTTGAAAGCATGGTCTTAAAGATAGCAGCCACCATCATTCATCTCCAAGCAAAGAAGGCTAGGATTCTATTTTGCCATCAAGTCAGTGATACAACTGTCTCTCTAGTCCAGTGGTATCCAACCCTTTGGCTTCCCTGGTCCACACTGGAAGAATTGTCTTGGGCCACACATAAAATACAGTAACACTAACGATATCTGATGAGCTAAAAAAAAAAAAAAAGGTTGCAAAAAAAAAATCTCATAATGTTTTAAGAATTTGTGTTGGGCCACATTTAAATCCACCCTAGGCCATGGGTTGCACATGTTTGCCCTGGTCCTGGATAACTGATCTCCCATTACTTCCCATGCTAAATAATCTCTGTAAGAATTTTAACTTGAAATAAATAAGTAGACCATATAGTTCAAGACTACCTCCCAGAAAAATACATTTACCTGTCACATCTATCATCTATTCTCTCTACAAGGAGTTATGCCATCTAAAAGTTTGGGACAATCACAGAACATTGCGCTATGACTGATGCAGGCTCTGACCCAATAGGAAGCATAGAGAGATGTGTGTAAAAGCAAGAAGTTAAATGCATTACAAATAGTTCAAGAGATCCACAATTCTGTGCACTTGATATTATTATACTACTTCCATCTTACTGAAGAGGAAAATGATATCAGAGATGTTGTCCCACAGTCATTCAGCCAAGAAATGAGGATGTCAGGATTTGAACACAGGCCTTTCGACTTTCAGCCCCATGTTCCTTTCACTGTATCATATTGCACACATTCAGGTGAACTGAGCCTAACACATCACGATCATAAATACATATTTCTTACTTAAAAAAACTATGAAACTCTCCTAAATCAAATAGAATGGCATGAGTATCATCTGTCCTACTGTGTTGTTTGTCATCTTGGATCAGCTTGCCCTTCAAAAGAGTAACAGAGAGTACAGCCATTCATCAACCAATGGGTGCCAGCTAAGTGGGTATCTGAGGGCACAGACTGAATAATCCTTTATTTCAAGAGGTTCACTGTCTACTCATAAATAAAAACAAAAACATGGACAATCAATTGCAATTTGGAATATATACCAATGATGTCAAGGAATGACTGGGTGATGGCAATTTGCAGTTGGGAGGTAAAGAAATCTTTCTGGATATAATTACTCCTCATCCATGATTTCAGGAGTGGAAAACAATTGACCAAGCAAAGTTGGGGCATGAGGAGGTAATGCAGACAGAACAGCAAGTGGGAGCAAATGCATGGGAGTGACAGAGCATGGTATAAGAAGCATATTACAGGAGGTTTATTGAAGCTGAAGCATAAAGTGTGAAGTCACAAGTATGGTGACATGGGCATGCCCCAAGCAATTGTCCTGCTGCACCTGTACATCCACCACAGTTGACACGGAGCCACACTTGACCCTAGGCAACACTTGTCAGTCACTGAGCACAGGCAGGCCACTCCTGCCCAATGGGGACTTCTCAGAACAAAGGCAAACTCTGCTCCTGCTCTGCACTCGCCACGGGCCTGACTGAGACTTTCTCAGAACTGAGGTTCTTCCCACACAATCCTCTTTCTGATTTGTTCTCCTCTCACAAGTGTTTGACCTGCATTGCAATCAAAAAGCTCTCGCAGCCTCCTTCTGCTGGCTCTCTCCCTCTTTAACCTTCACAGGCAATTACTCCTTACACATCTAATCCCATCCATCTTGGCATTTGCTCTCCCAAGGATCTATTAGGGACCCCCCCTGCCCCCACAAAAAAGGAATAGGAGACAAAGTCGGTGAGGAGAACATTATGTCCTAGAAAGATTTCTATGACTTGTTAAGAAGCTTTCATTCTGTGTACACCCCTTTAGACAATGAAGAATCATCAAGAGTTTAAAAAATAGAAGTAGCATCATCCTGTTTGGTTTTAGACCAGGCATGTCCAACCTGAGGTCCAGGATGGCTTTGAAAGCAGACCACAAAAATTCTTAAAACACTTGGGGATATTTTTTGCCATCTTTTTTCTTTTTTATTTACTCATCAGTTATTGTTAGTGTTAGTGTATTTTATGTGTGGCCCAAGACAATTCTCCTTCCAATGTGACCCAGGGAAGCCAAAAGGTTGGACACTGCTGTTTGATATGGTTTCCACTAGCAGTAAGGGAAGCTGGCTTTGGCAGGACAGGGTGCAGAAGACAGGCGAGCTATTACCAAGCCTTCAGAGCCCAGAAGAAGAATGGGGAGAGTACAAGGTTGTGTTTCAATAGGTAAAGAGAAGGGCACATATTGGGACACATTTAGAATGTCAACCTGCAATACTTAGAGATATATAGGCGATGAGAATGAAGGAAGAGTGAAAGATAAAACCTAAATTTCAAGCATGATTAGCATCAACAATGCAGTCGTCAGCAAGCTATACCCTAGGTGTCAGCCTCCTATTTCGTAAATACATTTTTATTATAACAAAGACCCATTCATTTACATACTGTCTATGACTCTTTTCACACCCAATGGCAGAGCTGAAAAGTTGAGAGAGACTGTATGACTCACAAAACTTGGAATATTTACTACTGGCCCTTAAATTGTTTTTCCTGACCTTGAACAACTGTGATAGATGAAGAAGAACAGGTTTAAAGTGCCTATGATTCATTTAAGTAGAAAACTCAATGGAAAGTTGATCATAAGTGCATACAAATAGGCCAGGTATAAAGATATAGAAGGATCAGAATAAACACAGAAGTGGAAGCCATGAGAGTAGATGTGATTCCCAAGGAGAAATAACACAAGACGACGGGTGAGCTGAAGACACAACACTGAGAAACCCTCAACGTGTAACAGAGAAAGAGCCCATCACCAGGGACAGAGTAATGGATGGTCACAGAGATCTGACTGGACCCAGGAGACTGTGCGACCACAGTTGACAAGGAAGAATAGCAGGGGGCAAGTACAAAGAGGCCAAGTAAGATCAAGACTGAAAATGTCCCCTGAATTTGAATGCTAGGAAGTGACAGCAATTAATTGTGTGCTTACATGTGTTCTTATTTATTTATAAATATCTTAATCCAAAAGCCCCATCAAGCTTGATGGAGAATAACAGAAGCACTCTAATGCTGAGCTGAGATGAAATGATCAAATTCATAAGAAATGATTTAATATTTTTCCTAAAGTTTCCAGAAAATACAACAAGAAAAAGAACTAAATGGTACTAAAATTAGAAAAAAGATAAAACTACAGTTGATCCTTGAACAATATGGGCTTGAACTGTACCATTCCACTTATATGTGGATTTTTTGGAAAAATAAATAGAATTGGCCCTCTGTATCCATGGGTTTTATATCCACAGATTCAATCAACCCAGGATCAAAAACAGTACTTTCAATCTACAGTTGTAAATCCATGGATGCAAAGGATTGACTGTTCTACGCCATTTTACACAAAAGTCTTGAGCCTCTGCAGATTTTGGTAGCCATGGAGTTTGGGGTCCTGGAACCAGTTCCCAGCAGATAAAGAGAGCTGACTGTATTTTGGATTGCAGATGTTAAAACTATTTGCTTGGGAAAAATGAGAATCAACTAAAAAACTACCATAAATTTTTTTTTTTTCATTAAGTCACTTATATTCATATGCAATAGCAATTCCTTCATATTGATAAGGAATATCAAATTGGAAGACCAAATTTACCATAATAGGAATTGCAAAACAAAACAAAGAACACATTAAAACACACCGAGATGTCAACTAGACTCAGCAATAAATGTGCTCCGAGAGCTGAATAATTGTCCAGGCACATACTCAGAGCAAAAGCCAGAGCTGGAATTGGGATGCGTGCCCTGAAGCTCTAGAGTCTATGATCCAGTTACAGCTCTATGCTGTTTTCCTCGTGCATCTTTCTGCATGCATGATGCTAATCACCATGAGGAAGTTAATGGAACAGCCTTCTTTCCCATCACAAACACTAAAGCAGCATACTTTCATGCTTTAAGAAGCTATTAAAAAACAGCAAACAATGAGGAGGGATCAAAGCTCTAAAATGCTACTTTACCCTAGTTTTAATTTCTCACCTGATTCAAACTGATCAGCAGGAATTATAATATGTTTTTTCTACCAAGAAGAAAAACAAATATGCATATCTTTGTCTTTCCTTGGCTTAGAATCAACCATCTTAAAGCTGAATCTGTACCTAAGTGTACTCAAAGCAGTAATAGAGCAAGACTGGCATACCTGGTAACATCTAGAGTATAAAGTAATGTGTTTAATTACAGTTATGTCCGTAGAAGCCCCTAGCATACATATGACACTCGTGGAGTCTTTTATACCCACAGATTAAGTTCTCAAGATTCTTAATGCACAGCTGAAGGAGGTGACACATTTTTACTTCAGTAGCCAAGAAACTGCTTGTTCAAGACTAGGGAGAAAGATTTTATTTATTACTTTTAGAATTTATGGCTTTCATTATTAGTTAAAACCTTTAGAGAACTACTTAGTAATCTCAAGTGTATACAGAATTTTCAAAATGTCAAAAAAGACAAGGAAGAAAACAATTTGATAATATAAAGTGTGGGCTGATTTAATCATTTGTTTTCCCAAATCTAATCTTGTAAACATGGAAAAAGCAAATGCTAGTGTTATGAGAAAGTCCTGTGGTTTTCTTTGTTGTTTGTGACTACCCTGTAAGATAAATGCACCTGGATTTTTACTACCTTCAGAGTTCAAGGTAGTAAAACTAAGGGAAATAATAAATTGCACTGCTCTAGCTCTTAAATACCAGCTCCTCACCACCTGCTGTCCAACATAACTATTTCAAATCAAACAAGCAGAAGAAAGAATGTCAACATGCCCTTATCCAGTCATTCACTTTCATTTTCTAAAGATCTCAAAAAAAATCCCAAAGAGGAAAGTAATGTTAGTCAAACTCATTCTTCTAAAGGAATGTGTCATTTTGACATGGAGTAATTAAAGCAATGAAAAACACAATAAAAAAATGACAATGCATTTTTAAATGAAAGAATAGCTCCCCTTTAATCTGACCTCTACCCAGGAATAGGCAACAATACACAGGGTCTTCACTCCCGTTCTCTTCCACGTGTATCCTCACTATTTACCTCTGCAGATTTAAATTGCATAGTGTGCCCCACCTTGAAGTATAACGGAGTAGGTTCTGTTTCACTGGTACAACAGCTTTCTTTCTCCCAAGTATAAAAGTTAAGAGTACTTCTGTGTCTTGCTACAGGAAGAAGGAGAACAATAGTGTGTGGTCTGGAGGTAAGACTGCCTTAGCCTAGGGAAAATCTGAGGATGATGGAGCACGCCTCAAGAAACCCGACCTTTGGTGTAGCTTAGAGCCTCATGCTGCCTTGAACTTTCGGAAACAGCCTCGGTCACAGTCCCAGTGGGATCAAGGTTAGCTAAGGTGTCACTATTATTTATTGTAATATTTTGCTGCACTGATACAATCAAAAATAAAACAAACAAAAGTAAGTCTGAGGAGTACCTATTAACTATTCACTACAGTGTCTTTTAAAAATGATCTGTGATTCTGTTAAAAATGCCTGACTAGTGACCCCTGAGGCATCCTCTACTAACCTCCCACGAAAATGGCTGTAGATGGAGAAATAAATGGAATTTTACACCACAGAAAACTGAGAACAAAAGACAGCTATTAACAATGAGGCATGATCATAATTCTGGCTCTGAATGATTTAGATATGTATTTTAGAGACTGAAGTCTAAGATAAAAGCATAAATCAAGACTATTTTAAAAAAATAACTGAGGTATCGAAATCAAAAGCATGCTATTTGTTCAGTTTTAAACAGCTATTCTCCCTGTAGTGTATCAATAATTAACACAGATACATTTCCATCTTTCTCATTCTCTGCCAAGCTCTCTCCCAGTGAGAATCTTTCTATCTTTACATGAAAAGTTTCTCTTGGCCTAATTGGGGTAACATTTGGAATGGAAAATACTAAGAATATTGAGTTTTAATTATCCATTTTTTGTTAAGCTGCAGAAAAATGCTAACCTGCATTTTAAAGTTATCTTAACTTTAAAATGACATAATATCTCATTGATTTCTTACTTCTCAGGCAATATACTAAAAAATAAACTAATTATGTCATTTATCGACAAGATATTATTTGTAATCAAACAGTTCCATTTAATCAGAAATAAATTATTCGGATAATTATATAACATTCTTTATTCTAAGATACTTATTTTTTTAAAGAGAAATTTATCTACGTCCACATTAACTTCATTTGAGAGGAGAAACTGCTATTTATTAAGACAATTATTTACCAAAGGTAATGGCTAAAATATGTGGGTGAGAAAGGTCAGCTCTGGGATGTTCTTGTTGGCCGATGTGATCTAGAGGAAGTTGGTTTCACTTCCCTTAATTCCATCATCTATATCCGTTGCTGAGTTGCTATGAGGCATTTCCTGAACATAAACTCAAGCTCTGACAAGGACACTGGTTTACAACTAAAACAGGACAAAGTTCTTCATCCTCAGCTTTACATTAGATTAATTAGAAAGCAAGTGTCCAAAAAACATTTAGTCAAATCAGTCTTTAGAGGGTCAAATAAACTTGTTTTACTCTTTCATTGAGAACACCGTCACATTATCTCTTCATTCTCCTTGAACTCTCTACATCGTTGACCACCTTTTCCATTGTTTTCATCCTCTTTAACCTCTGTGTCGTATTTAACACAATTTCAGCCTCATTGTGCTTCAGGAGACCCTAAGTTACTGAGGGTCTCCTGTAACCCTCTGATGGAATCTTCTTCCATCCCTTCCCTAGTTCATCTTCCTTGAATTACCCTAGTAGTTGCCATTTCTCAAGGTTCTGCTCCTTGTCCTCAGAAGTTCTCTGAATACCGTCTTTCTTGGAGAGCTCAGATACTCCTATGCCTTATCCATCACCTGCTCATCCACACAAACTCCAGCTCCATGTCTAGTCCTGACACTGTGAGACCCAACCCCATATCTACAGCTGTATCCTGGACATTGCAGGCTGAGTGAGGTCCCTTCCCCATCTCAAGTAGAACATGTGTAAGAACGAACTCTTCATCTTCCTCCAAAGTCCAACACCCTCATTTCAATGGAGGAAAAACAGAAGCAGAAAGAAAATGGGAATCCATAATCTCACTTCATTCTCCTTGTGAATTAATGAAAAATTACAACAGAACCAATAAGAAACCCTCATTTTACAAATGAAGAAGAGTTGCTTACACAAGTAAGTGAGTCAGAAAACTTGAGTTTTTCCGACACGAAAGACCATCTGCTTGTATCCTCATTCTCTCTGGCACTTCTGTTGAAATCTCAAGCATGAATATAATCTAGGACCAGAAGTAAAACTGTACGGGGTTGGATGGCTTGGATCAGAATTCTAACTCCAACTCCTAGCTGTAACTTCTAGCTTAGCAGCTTGCTGAAACGATGAATGTCTCAGTTTCCTCATTTGAACAACAGAAATATCATCAGTATCTACACCATTCGGGTACTGAGAAAATTAAATAAGATAATGCATGTAAAAAGCTTAGAACAGTATATAACACACAGAAGTAATAAATATTAACAATGAAGTCATTTGAAATACCCCTTCTATGTAATGTTTTATATTTTCATTGTCATTCCATCCTGCACTCCTTATTCAGGCCATTATCACCTCCCACATACTCCATCATCAGAAGTCTAAACTGACTTTCTTTGTTATACATTTTTTCCCCAATAGACCATTCTTAAAATTCTGCTTAATCATGCTACCCTCTGGGCCCAGAACTTCAGTGGCACCCCACCTACTTATAACCACCCACCACCTCACAATTTACAGATGCTACAGTCTTCTGAACCAATGGTTCTCCAATCCTATCTTTCCTTTTATAAGATAAAAGGTCTGACAATCAAGTTCACAAACTCACCCTAGAATAAGTGCTACATACCACACTGCTAAATATCACTATGGTCACCTTCAAAGTACTCCCCTTGAGAAGTTATGCACCAATGCCAGCACCAATGCCAGCACCTAGTCCACCCTTCAAAGCAATTCTGGAACTCTTTCTGGAATGGCCATCAGAGCTATTATTGCATTACCCTTGATGTCCTGAATGTCATCAAAATGTCTTCCTTTCAATATTTCCTTTATCGTCAGGTAAAGAAAAAAGTCATTGGGGCCAGATCAGGTGAGTAGGGGGCGTGTTCTAATACAGTTATTTGTTCACTGGCTAAAATCTCCCTTATAGAAAGTGCCATGTGAGTTGGTGCATTGTGGTGATGCAAGTCATGAGTTGTTGGCCAAAAGTTCAGATCGTTTTTATCTAATTTTTTCATGCAGCCCTTTCAGCACTTCCAAATATTAAACTTGATAAACTGTCCAGTTGGTACAAATTCATAATGAACAATCCCTCTGATATCAAAAAAGGTTAGCAACATCATTTTGACTTTTGATTTGGACTGACGAAAATTTTTTGGTTGTGGAGAATGGGCTGACTTCCATTGTGCACTTTGACAGTTTGTTTCAGAGTCTTACTGATACACTCGTGTTTCATCACCAGTGATAACATGACCCAAAACATCGTCATGCCTCTCCAAAAGGTCTTGGCAAACTTTGACTCTCCTCTGCTTTTGTTCCTTCAAGACCATTTATGCACACCTTTCTCATGACAAGATTTCCAGTTAAGATTTTCCTATTTCTCTATAGATGTTTACTTGGTCTGCTATGCTTCTCACAGTCAGCTAATGATTTTGATGCACAATTTGATGAATTTTTGCAATGTTTTTGTCAGTTCTGCTTGCTATTGGCCACCCTGACCTCACTAAGTTTAATCCATTTGTACACTGCCCATAAACTTGGACTAACATGTCCCTGATTTTACTTCCACTCTTGCCAGTTCAACAAGAAATTTAATGTTTGTTCATTGCTCTAATTCAAGCTCTGACATTCTTGCCATGGCACACAACAACATGCAACAATAATAAATGCCACTCAGCAAGACACAGCTACACATCGACCCAAACACAGCTGTGAGACACAGATATACCAAGGTTATGAAACTTTACCAAGTTTTTCGTACAGTGCTGCCAAAATAAGTGCATAGTGCCAAGTTCAGGAACTTGTCAGACCTCATATTTTACAAGTCCCAATGGAATTAAGCAATGGTTGCATTTTTCATCCAACCCTCAGAACTGAGATGTCATTTTTAGCAAGCATAGCCTAAAGAAATATAAGTTCACACGCATTGTACTTCATGTTTATGATGTCTTCAAAGCTCTTGGTAATATGACACTAGTCTCTGCCTCCCAAAGGTCATCACCAGGAATCAGTGCTCTCACTGCCTCACCTCATCCCACCCAGTCGGCTTCCTGCATTACTGGGGTACTATTAATTCTTCTCTATTGGATATTTCCATAGCTTCCCCCCTGCTGCTATCTCTGAAGCCCTTACTGACCCTACTCAGGGAAGACCATCTTCCACTCTGTGTAAAAGCCTCTCTCCTCTAAGTCCCATTACTGAACTCCTTCTAAGTTACCATCCAGTATATGTACAGGGCTCTTGTCCGACATTACCACGCACTGTTAGTGGGAGGGTGGGTGTGTGGGTGTGGGAGTGTGCGTGTGTGTGGGTGTGTGCGTGTGTGTGTGTGTTGGAGAGGGAGAGAAAATCACCAGTGAAAAATGTTTTCCTACACTTTGATATACAGTCTACTGCACCCAGCCGACTGTTTCTCACATAAGTAGTTGATAAATATTTGCTGATTAGCAGAGTTTGGATTCATAAACAAAAATGACCTCTTTCCAAATTTTATCAAAAGGCTATGGAACATAATAGAGCACTAAACACGTGCCCTTCAGTACACAGTGTGCATACATGAAGAGGGGAGTGTTATTGACAGAGATAAAAATCCTGCAGACATGTGAAAGTCTCATGTAAAGGTTTTATTAAACTAGAGCTTGTAAACAATGGTTCATGGGACAAATTAGGCCTGCTGTCCACTTTTGTCTGATTTACAAGCTAAGGATAGTTTTTACATTTTTTTCAATATTTGAAAAAATCATGAGCCTACCAACATGTTACATTTCTGTCTAAAATCCTCTTCCTCATTATACCATTAGAGAGTAAAAAAATGGCAATGTTGTTTCTAATAAAGAATTATGTATTTTTTAAAAAAGGAGTAAAAAGTTAAGTGGCCGGGGTGGGGGGTGGGGTAATGAAGATATGACATGAACTCAATAAATCAGCAACTGAAAAATTAATTACTGATTATCAATGGTTGAAAAAACTTTACGTTTTATAATAGGAGAAACAAACTTTTTATAATAGAAGAAGTCAACTTTATATTTACACTCTATGTGGTTTGGAATGTTAAATGATCCATTTAAAATGGAAAGTCAATTTCTATTTCTCAGAAGCATTTATGACTTAATTGCTGTTACCAACCTAATAAAATACTAGGCGATTTCCCCAAACTGGTTATACACACAAATTTCATGTCTGATAAAAGAATAATTGTATCAATAGGCTGCAAATATGAAAAGGAAATTGGTTCATTGGCCTCAAGGGAAATGCATACACCTTGAATGTAAACTCATCTATCCTTTCTGTCTATTTTTAAGCAGGCAAATTAAGGTAGGAAAAAAACAGTTTATGTCTCTCAGGAATAATGTGCAATATGTTAATTGATTTTAAAGAAACAAATGAATTGAAAAGTGTTGTCTTTAATGAGAATGTCATGTTCTCTTACGAACTCTAGATTTTGAAGTACATCTGTTATAATGATTTAAATTATACAGGTTCTTTGTATAAAACACTGGAAAAATAGACATGTGGGAAGGGTTAACCCAAACAAGAATATAATGGATGCCCAATGGAATGTAATAAAATGTTCATGAAGGCATGGAATGTCTACTATGAGAAAGTTGATATAGCATATGGCGACAGTCCAGAATGCTGAGAATAAATGATGGGTGGATACTGTATAGAAAGTAAGATTTAAAAAAAAAAGGAGCATACCCATTTGTGTATTCATTCAACAAACATTTATTTTATGTCTCTGAGCTAACTATGAAGATAAAGAGTATGAATGAGACCTGGTCTCTCGCCTCCTGGTGCTCACATTGGAGAGACAAACTGGAAACAGATGTTTAATTCAAATATGCACAAAATATAATCATAACATAGAAGGAATAGTGGTTTAGTTATTGGGAGAATTAGAAATGTTTCAAAAAGGAAGCTACCTCAGTAAGATGCATATAAATTTACTAGGTTAAAAAGAAGTGCAAGAGAAGAAAGTTCAGACAGAGAGAATACCATAAAGGGTAATACGTGAATGCAACAGCAACTGTACATCTTAAAAATAACAAATAGTTAATAATAGCAGAATGTCAAATAGAAGTTGAGAAAAAGAAAGATATGAGATGGCAGAGGTAGTCAGGGGCCTACTGAAATGATTTGATGCCATGCTACAAACTTCAAAGTTTATCCCAAAGATAGAATTTCAATGGTAAATAATATATCATCGTTGACTTGTACTTCGGAAAAGCCAGACTGGCACAGATGACTGCATGTAGGGGGAAGAAGTTGGGAGGGGGGCAGGGCAACAAGTTAGGAAGTAATTGCAATGATCCAGACAAAAAGCAAGAAAGAGCCTGAATAAGCCAGCAGTCACAAAGAGGACAGCGAGAGGACCCAGGCAAGAGCAATAAAAGGAACTCAATGCATAGGGTCTCCAAGTGACCTGGAGAAGAAAGTGGGTAAGACTCTGTTTTCTAGGCTGAATTGCTACATTCAAAAAGGTAGCTCCTTCAGCTAAAACAAGGAATACAAGAAGAACAAAGGTTAGGCTTAACAGAACAACACTAGAGTTAGCTTGAAAACTTTGAAATGCGAGACGTCCCCCAAATTAACATGTCTCTGAGGCAGCTGGACGCAGGTCTGGACCTCAGGAGAGATGCTGGGACTGGAGAAGCGGATGTGAAGTATGTGGGATCCCGAGACATGAATGGGTCAAAGGACAGAACTGTGGGGAAAGGCCATATTTTATTGGTGGCAGAAAGAGGAACAAGCCAAGGAGATGGAGGTGGAATGGTGAAAGAAGCAGGAAAAGAAGTAAAGCAACATGGAGTCAAAGGGAGTATCATCTTGAGAGAAAAGGAGTTTAAGGAAAGAGGTGCCTTCGCCTGACAAGAGTGTGTTAAACAGTTAGACCTACAGAGTGGCGCTTTCTAAGGCAGATGGTGTGATGACTGCTATTTAAGCTCGCCAGAACCTAAGATAAAAGACACACTGATGGAAACTTAAGGGCTAAAGCACATGGTAAGAGCAAAGATGCATTATCTTTATTATTATGATCATCATCATCATCATCAATTTTCTCCCTCCTTAAATGTAAATAGGTTTTGACGGTAATTACAACCCGTCAAATAAACTGACTGCTTTGCCTCATCTGCTTCCTACCAATACTGTCATTCATTCATTCTTTCAGTCAACAAATGATTACTGAGGGCTCATGAAACATCAGGCAGTGTTAGGAGTGACAAGTAATATTCTGTCGTATTAAAATATTAATATTTCAATCAGCATGTTTTGAGATTTGAGTGCTGATTTCAAAAGAATATGGATTAAAACATGAAGGACATGGGCATCTGCTCCTGCCTTTTACTATTTATGAAAACTCCACGTGGAAAGTCACAGATCAGGGATTGCTTGAAAGACAGAATATTGTTGTTTTGAGCATTCTGCCGTCTATGAACATGTAGCTCTATTAGCTTTCTTGCCTAAATGTGTGCAGTCTATGTAAGTGTGCAGTACAGATGTCACTACACTTCTCGTTTCTATATCTTTAGGCACTTGCACTTGATCTATAATTGCTATGTTCTTTCTGCCACTGAGACTCCTTGTCCTTCCTTACACCCCCTCGTCACACCCTCTGTGCTCTCCAACACTCGGCTCCATAGGAGAATTACTGGCTCAACTAAAACCATTAGCCCCCTCCTGCACACGGCAGCCTGCCTGAGGCCTGCATTGCAGGGCAGCAAGCAAGAACTGCGTGAGTTTACACCAGTAGCAATGTGCGTGGTTTTGCCATAGTTATTTATCTCCCCTAGAAGGTTCTACTTCAGTCTGGCAGCAGCTAAATGATGAGACAATTGGCCTTGTCTTACTCCATAATTTACAAGGTTGTACAAAGCTTAATTAAATTGAGTACAGAGATGGAAAGTTGCTAAGGATTTACAAAAATCTTTCTATTTTCCCCTAGCCCATCCCTATACACAAACACCTCTTCTGAGTGCTGATTTTAAATGAATTACTCCTTACACGGGAATGTAAACAGTGGTCACTAGGAAGTGACCATTTTATTCTATATAGCATTTATTAACAGATAAAGTTAATCTATGTACAGCTGATATTTGCATAATTAGAATGTATAATCATAAACAAAAGCAGATTTAAAATGACAACAATGAAGAAACTGTAGATTTGGGATTGTTGACATTAGCAAAAGAAATAGATGGCAAATCAAAGTTACTGGCAATGATCTGGGAAACAATTTGTTTGAAGGTTTTAAACCAAAAATTGATACACAATGATTTATATCTTATTTCCTAGAATCGTATTCACCAATAATGAATCTTTTAGCTACTTTTTCAAGTGTGAGGCAATCTGACCACAGTACATTACTTACCTTTGATTGTGAATATCTAAAATGGTGGAGTGCGTTTTGAGGGGTTGGTCAATAACAAATAAATTTAGAATACAAACTTCATTACAGTAACAACTCTTGAAACTTAATACCTGTTTAACCAAAAAGGTTAATTGAAATAATCTTCCAAAAAAGAAAACAAATCAAGGCAAAAAAATTTTTTTAGTGCAAAAAAAAAAAAAAAGAGAGAGAGAGAGAGAAGCACCCACTGCTCACCAGCAGCATGGCTAACATTTATTAGAGTTCACAATTTCATTAATTCTCACAACAAACCCACGTGGCCACCTTAGACCCATGCTACCTATGAAATGAAATAAAAAGCTTACAGACCTGCTCAAGCACCAGGAAAGGCTGGGAGGTAACCAAGACAGAGTCATTGGAAACACAAGAGCTACATGCCTCCTCGGCCCATTCACAACAGCTGATCTCACCATAGTGAATGGGGACGCCAGAAAGAAGTTTAAACACTCTTTTGTGTAAGGACAGCAGAAAAGAGGCATGGATACTGCTAGTTTTTAGAAAGGCCTCTGTAGTGGCAATGTGAGAATAAAAAGAAGGAAAAGAAAATAATACCAAGATGACCACTGTGTAGCCCTCAGTGATCAGAATAGGCATAAGAACTATGAAGAAGGCTATAGAAGATGACAGGGAGACATTTTCAAATAGACAGATGCGCAGGCATGTTTCTGGTCCTTTCAGAGGACCACCTAAAGGAGAGATCTGAGAAACAAACAGTGTCAGTTCTCGAAATTTCTTCATAGGAAAGTTACAGGGGAGGGAACCTGGGTGGGACTAAGATGGGACCTGTCTTGAAGGTGCATCAGCACAGAAAGCACATCTTTTTGTTTTACTCAGATTGCTTGATTATTTGGGGGTATCTTTAGGGAGTTGATAGAGATTAAAAAGATAACACCTCCTTCACCATTTTTTTCAATATGACTGAAATTGAAAGACTTGTATTCTTATCTTGGTTATTAAAGTAATTATTTGGGTGACTTTCAGCAAAAAGTTTGATCACCCTGGAATTACTTTCTGCTTTCATAAATTGGGTCTTATGGCCTAGACAGTAAGAAGTATTAGAAATTGCCTCTGACTTATAAGTGTGTGTTCTAGTCTAGGAAATATGAATCCATTCTCTATTTAGAGTATGGGGAAGTCCTGCTCCTCATCACAACTGAGCAGTTTGATCCTGGAAGTTTTCAAGAACATATCAGTGATAGAAAAGCTGAGCATCAATCAAACGTAGGATTTAACACTGCCTTTTCACACCATTTTATAATTCCTTACTTTTTGTATTAGACTCTTCAAAAACAAATGTCATGTCTTACTAATTAACTGTGGACAGAAAGATATCATTTGTACAGAACATGTTATTTGTTTAAAAATTAGGATAAATTCTGTTACAGTGTGGTTCCTGGATGGAGCAGGAACTCCAACGACGACATCACTTCATCTTTTTCCTACCCTGTTCTTTCAGTTTCATCTCTCTCTCTTCCAGGCATGAGATATCTTCAGAAACCACTAAATCCAGAGAAATACGATATGTCATGGGAAGCTAACGGTGGTTTTCACTGCATCAGAAGCTAGTGAAACAATGAGAATTCCCAAATAACACAGGGTAGAAGCTTACAGGCTTAGTGTTAGCATTGAACTTAACAAGTGCTCACTTCAAAGTTCATCCTTGGGCCAAGTGGTAACTTAATCTCTACTTGAGATTTTCCCCTGTGATGGAGAATTGCCTACCTCTCAAGATTGCTTATTCTCTGGCTACATTTTTAGAGGTTGTTGTGCAATGGGGTATAGATGTGGCCAAGGGAGAGCAAACGACATTGTTGTATCTATAACTACTGTCAAGTGCCGTTAACAATTTTTCAATCAGAAACTGTCCCCTAAGGCTTTTCTAGGTAATAGCTTCAAGGCTGACTTTGGATGGAAGATGTTAAGAGAGGCAGGAGGAAAGATAATTAGCATTTATGAGTGTCTACCATGAATCAGGAGCCTATGCACATTCATAGCATAAGGTTATTATCAAAACTTGGAGTCAATATCATCACCCCGTTTCCTATTATAGATGAAGAAACACACGCATAGAGGGATGTGGTTGGATTCAAACACGAACTTCTCATTTGTCCTACACCATGCTGTCCCATTGTCCACGAGCATCACTGGTGTTACCAGGAGGGCACACGACTCAGTTATGTCCTCAGTTATGTTGGCTGCTACAATTTGACGCGTATGTACATCTGTGGGTAAATGCTTGCCTATAGCCTTGGCTCAATGAATGTATGCAATCAGAACAAAACAAAAAATATCAGAGAATGGGAAGCAGACAATGAGACTCAGCAAGTTATAGTCAAGTTTCCACAACATGCTCCTGGAAATGAAGTTCAGGAAGTATGTTAAGGAGTATGATTGATGAGAAATGCAAATTTGCATTTTTGGAGAAAGGATCAGGAGTTACCTATGTATGTGTGTGTGTGTGTGTGTGTGTGTGTGTGTGTGTGTGTGTGTGTATTTCACCACTGAATCAAACTATTACAGCAAAAGTCACTATGTTTGGTACTAATTATTTGAAAGAAAGGTGAACTCAGACCGCCAGAATCGGTCAGTATTCTCGAAGAAGAAAATTACCCTCATTTAAAAAAAAAAATAGACTCTTACATTTTCCCCTGTGAAAAGAATTAAAACAAGATTGGAAATATAATAATTTTGATCGAAGACAAGAGGGAAGCAAACAAATGAGAATTTGAATTGTAATTTCAAAACAACTATTTTAAATCTTATTCTGTTATTTGCTTAATGATTTTTATAGCTCTATATTTATTGATTAAACTGTAGAAGAGAAACTTAAATTATCCTGGGATATTTCCTTGAAATGATTATTTTAAAAAAGTGTGCCTACCATCAGAAAATACTCCTAGATTTATAACAACTAAAAAGCTAAAGGTGTTGGAGAGCAAGAAGGTATGGGAGGTGTCGATTTAGAAGGGAAGAGTTCTGGCTCAGGAAGCCTGAAGACTCGCTGTCCCAGGTGCTGGCTGGACGGTCCCACACTCAGCCAGCAGAACCACCTCAACCCTCCCTCCTGCCTTGAGCTTTCTTTCTTTCTACAAACTCATTTGCATCTGTATCCATCTTTACCAACTTCCTAGGGCAGGAAAATTTGCCAAAAAGGATTAACATGACTTTCATGCATAACAATAGTGTACAGAAAGGTGCCACAAGCAGGTTAAAAGTTCTGTGAAGGCGGAATATATCCTGTCTATATTCACACCCTCCGGATTGGAGTCTGTAACACATAGTTGCTCTGTGCTGTGTTTACCGGCACACAGACATACAGTGGTTGCTTAATGCTCCGTTTGGCCACCAGATGTCAGTATACGATAAAGAATACTATAATACCGCTCCTTGTTTCTAGCTAGAAAGGACTAAAGGTCCTTACAATGAGTCTCATCTGCAAGAAAGGAAAACAACATAAATTCAACAGGAAGTCTATGAGAAGATATGGTGAAGAGCTGAGAATTACTAGGCCCCCACTAATACCCAGTTGTTAAGATACGTCCTACCAGACTAGAAAATCTGTCTCCACTTTTTAAAAAAGTGTATTTGTTTTTTTAAGAAGTCAAATGAGCACCCTAAGCAGATACTAATAGGAGCTCAATTAAACATAAATAGCTTAAACTAAATTAGAAAAATCCTAGATGTAGAATTTAGATTAAGAATGTTAAAATATATATCTGCATAAATTACTAGGTATTCAATAATCATACTGGTGGGTATGTACGTGAATTAAGAACCAGAAAGAAAATCAATGCAAGAAAGTTATTCCATGCAAACAAACAAACAAAAACAAATTCCCACAAAGGACTGAAAGTTCTAAGATTTCATGGAATTATAAAAATGTTTGGTTTTATTAACTAAAGCTTACAGGACAAAACATTAACTCTTTTGCTACATGAAAATAAAAGTCCTCAAGGCCTAGTGCAGTATACTATTCCCTCAATACAGTTCAGATCCGTTCTTCCCATCCCTGCTCCAACCATTCATAATTTCTCACTTCCACACCACTCTCCTTGTCCTGTGGCTTTGCCCCTTTCAAATTAATTCTCCACCCTGCAGCCAGAGGGATTTTTAAAAAACAGAAATCTGACTGTGCATTTCCCTGGCTGAGATTATCAGCAAGGTCCAAATGCCTTCTGGGGAAGCCCAGCCCCTTCCTTGTGAGGTTTACAAGGATCTCCAGGGTCTGCCTCCAGCTCACTCACTTGGCCTGATATTCCCTTAATCCCTGGGCTCCATCCCTGGGATGAATAATTTATGTACTCTCTGCCTGCCAGGTTTCTATAATGCAACATGCTCTTTCAACCTGAGAAACACTCCCATTCACGCCTCATTTTGTTAATTCCTACTCAAGCATCACCTCCTCCCTAAATTCTCTTTTGATTTCACCCTCCCTAACCTCACCCACACATGCACATAGTACCATTAGGTTCACACTGCGAATGTAAATTCACACTGCAGCATTGATGCATGCTGTTTACTAAGCATTTCTCCTTCACATTTTGCACACCTTTTTTCTTATATGACACTTGGTACACTGTAAGCGCTCAATGAATGATCTTAGCTATCCTGTGCCTAACTTTTATTACAAGGCCTAGAGATATTACCTCAGTAACCCAAGGTCACGCATCCTTAGTTATCTGCAGAACTTCTAGTAAGATCCAGACACTCCTATCCAAGACCTGGGCTCTTTCTAATATCCTCCACTACCTCCAACAATCATTAAGCAGAAGCCACTTCATAAGAATACAGCAGAGTTCCTTATTAAGAAGTACTAACTAAATAAAGTATTAAAGAAAAACAGACATAATGTTAAGTCTAAAAATACTGACATGCATTCAGACAGGCAGAAAATTGCTGAGTCTGCTGTCCCATCTTTTTAGTACCTGAATTAGAATCTGAAATCGCTTTACCAAAAGCTGAATGGTCCTGCTTACTGGCCATCATTTTAAGTACCTGGCCTACTGCTTGCTGTAACTGCTTTAGAACACTAGTTACATCTTGCATTTCTCTTATTAGTGTATTTATGGCATTCTGACAGTGTATTTTACAGTATTTTGACAGGGCCCTCAATCCACCCTCCTTGGAATGAAATGGAATGTGCAAGAAACGTACAATCTCCTTAACCTAATATGGGTGTTCCCAGATGTCTCCAGTCAGAATGACCACAGAGAATGTCAAATAAGGAGCTGAGGTCTGATGTAAGTCTCTCTCATAAATACCTACATTGATTTCCACAGCAAAAGGAAAACTTTGAACTGGGAAAGGACTAAACATTATGCTCTGAAAATGGACTTCTCCAAGAAGGCATTCCTCCTTTCCGAACAGTGGAGAGACCGTGAATCCCTGAGGGCCCATCATCCCTTATGCTCACATTCCAACTTTCAGTCCACCAAATATCAGATCAGTGAGAGATTTATAATTAGATCAAAAAAAGAAAACATATTTAAAGAAAAAAAAGGAAGAAAATCTAAGAAGAATGGCAGAAGTTATAAAAAATTAGGTAGAAATAGGTAGGACAACTTATGTAGAGTTGGTGTGTCATGGTGACATTTCAGCTCCATGTGGTTGAGATCAGATTGTCCTACTTCTAAAGTACAGATATTTAAATCTTGCAAGTTAGAAATAATGCAGAGAAAATGCATGGTCAACATTATTATAAATGTTCCTCCTTTTAGAGTTAAGGCAGTTAAGAACTAGAAAATAAAGGCACAACGATTTCACAGGTGAGGGGTTCCTAAAGACTCCCAGCATCTCAGAGGCACCAGCGGAGGGTTAGATGACAAGGCTGGAAGAGGTAAGAGTTAGCAGCCAAGAAATGGCAGGAAGGACCAGAATCTACTTTTAAAGGGCTCTAAAAAATCATTTTTTAAAGTGAAACATGGTGAGTATGGTAGCTTAAGACATATTTATTTTGAAGCTGTAGAAGAGAAATACATTTGTCTATAGGCTGAGGAAATGAAACACGTGAAGAAAGGGCAACTGAACGTACAGGTAAAGGAAAATGATTAATCAAGCAAACTTGATTAATAATGTAGGAAATGAAGGAAGCAAGGGGAAAGCTTAAGAGTCAGAGGAATGTAAGGTAATGTTTATTGTCTGATTTAAAACGTTCACTTAAAAAGGAAATAGCTATCGATTCTAAAGACTGGATCACGAATGGTGTTCATTTTGATTTTTCCAAAGTTTCAAAACACAAGCTATAGTATATTCTTGTCTCTTTAATTAAAATAAAGGAATTCTGTAGGAATAACTTTTAATTTTCCTCTCTCCCACTCTTGAAAGTTTTCTGGCAGCAAAAATTGACATCCTCAGACGATTTACGTCTGAGCAGTCATTAGATTTTTTAAAATTCTTTTCAGTATTCCTTTGCAGTTTCACCAGGTAAAATTAACCACCTCAATCTGCCATTTTAAACAGAGGCTGATTTTTCCATTGATTAGCAATCATTTTGCTTTTTTGCTCTTGTATCGTTAGAGATGCTCTCAACAGCTTCAAGTTGTTAAAATACTGGGGTTTTTTCTTCATTTTTGTGCTTCATATATCACTACATCAACTATTCATGTAGGCAGAATAAGTGCCCCTCGAAAAAAAGGTCGCCAAGCATTGAGCCACAATCATAACTACCCAGACAGAAATCAATCCTATAATTTAGACAAATGAGTATAAAAATACTAACTTTTCCCTTGTTCATAATCAACTGTCAATCTCTCAGCCACTTACACATCCTGCCTCCCTTAAAATCTGGATCTGACACACTGATGACTATTAATACAAAATAATCTTCAACTTCAACATTAGAGGTTAGCTATGCTGATTATGAAACTATTTTGTATTTTTATGGCTCCTTGCACTGCATGATCTCAAAGACACTCTATTTTTTAAAATCTCCATTACAATGATTGGCAGACCATTAAACCAAGCATCGGGACAGAACATTGCCGGAAGAGTAAGTAAGGCACAGGAGCTTTGAGGAGCTTCCCACTCAATGTAGTATCTACTTGTTGTATATCTGAGGTATTCAGGATTCAAAATGCCCACAAATTCTAATCAATTTCAAGTCAATATGCCTGGAAAACTAAAAGTATTCATTATGCAACTGCAGAACAAAATATATAATTCTGTATTTTACAAAGTAAAGAGAAATGGAAAATGATGAATTTCAAATACCATTAAGGACTGTCTAGGTTTGCTGGTGTCAGGCATGATGGGAAGCCTACAACTGGTTAATTACTTATGTTACAATATTCACTAATACTTTACTAGCATTACTACTTTTGAGAAAGTAGTGAAATTAATTGCAATCACTAAATAATAATCTTTAGGGAGCCATGCTGAATGGAATTACTATCTTTGAATTGCCAATTTAGAGAGTTCAACATGTTGATTCTTGTCGATCTTTGAACAATGAAAATTTAAACAGAAATTAATATTTTATGCAATTTACATAGTTTGAGAACCATTATGTATTTAATAATAAAATATTACTTGATTAATATACTTAGCTAATAGAATATATAATTGCTTAGGTTAAATATAATATGCTTAGTTAATGTAATAAATAATTACTTCGTTTATCTTGTAAAGTAAATAAAATGTAACTATGGAATTAGTTAATATACCATGTTTTATAAAAAAAATCTATTATATTCATGTGTTAACTTCCCAAAGCTTTATCTGTCCAGCTTGAGAAGATCCCACTACAGTAAAACAGTTGAGTTTAACATATGTCTACACACTTTACTAATAGATTTTTACCACATGACCTTAAGTTTTATTTTATGAATCCAGGCCTCAATTGTTATATGTTCTTTGAGTAAAAGCTCCTTTAATGTAAGTGGTCTGGATACAAAGAGGATGGAAAGCCAGAGTTGTCACTCTATTGGGCAGAAGTGACAACGTCTGGATAATCAAGCGAGTTCCCTCTATGCTACGTTTCCACCTTCTTACTGTGTCCTCACTTAGGTTTTACTGTTCACTTTAGATTATAAAATAAACTACGATTATAAATCCAATTGTGTCAATAGCTGAATAATCTACCTATTCCTCATTTTCTAAAGCATCATTTCATAAAATAACTTTGTATTTGACATTGTAATTTTCTATTCCACTTAAAAAAGGGGGCTTTTTTTTGTTCTAATGCACACTTTAAAAAGTAATGTATCAAATGTTCTAATATCTGAGTGTGTGACCCGCTTATTTTCCTTTATTTCCTTTTTTTAAAGTTATGGGCTCATCCATTTTATTCCGGGGGGGGGGGGTAAAAAGACAAAAATACTTTGTCTAAGTGTCAAGAAAACCTTCATAGAATTTTTATTGGGACTGTCTCAATGAGCATTACAAATACTGACAGGGTCAATAGTTTTCCTACCTGGGATCATGACACCATTTACCAAAAAGTAAAGCTCCCTCCTCAGTAAAACAATGTAATTTTCTTTCTTAGGTCCTCCATATCTATATCAGGACTATTTCTAGCATACAAAAGGAAAGAAAATTAAATTAAGTAATGTAAAAAGCCAAAAATAATTTTTATTGTTTATTTTGTGAACGTAATTTCTTTTACTATTACTTTTTCTTTTCCTTTTTCTTTTTTTTTTTTTTTTGTATTATGAAAATCCAGTGACTTCTGTGTGTTTATTTTAAATTTTATAACCTTACTGAACTCTTACTAGTTCCAATGAATTTTCAGTTGTTTCTTGAGACTTTGTGAATATAATTACATATTAAGGCCTAATTTCTGTGGTAAATGCTTTAAATTTATTATCATATTTATTCTTTTCAAAAAAACCTTAGAAAATAGCATATGGCCTACGTTTAATATATATTTGCTGACTAAAACAAAAATAAGGGAAAGAGGAGAGACCCTGTGAAAACTGCAAAGAGTTATCTAAATATAAAATATTATCATTATTCCTACATTACATCATCTACGTGCCTGTAACCATCATCTGCTCCTAATTCTCCTTTCTAGCAGGAAGCCAGTCATCTCCTGCCAAAAGTCATGTCAACCTATCCAAAAGCTAGCTCATCATCTTTCTCCACAGCTCAAGTACCTCTTTTTCTTCTCTGAATTCCTGTAAAATTGTGTTTTATCACTTAAAGGGTGTTTAGCACATTCTACTTCCCTCATCTCCCCTACAGAAGAATATAAGCCTTGAAAGCAGACACTGATTATTTATAAATCTCTGCACTGTCACAACACATGTATATAGAATGACCTTGACTGAAATCCAGCTTCTGATAGGTAGGCCCAGATCCTGACCCAGGGCAGGTGAGGCCTATCATCCTAGCACACTGATGACAGGAGACCCTCCCATTCACTTTGATGTCTTGAATATGCCAGGGGCAGTGCATAGTGCTCCTACAGTTTTCCTCATTGGGCCACACCCTCTAAAAACAGCAGGTGTAGAATGCGAGTCATTCATGGACCAGCAGAGATGCTGCCCTAGGGGTGCTGTCAGGAAGACTGGGATCCCATGTGGAATCAGAGAGCAACAGAGTTTGTTTGCCACGGATTTAAAATGAAGAAACTGAGGACAGTGCTTCATCTAGGCACAAAAGTGACACAACCTACATCTAAGCCCATGACATCTAAAGCCCATGAAAGGCATTAATAATAAAGACAATCATACAAATGATAAACTGCCCTAACATCGCCGGTGGGGCAGGAAAGTTAACAGTGCACTGGTTTTCTACATGCATGTGATCGGGGTCTCCAAAACATGGTTGTTAGTTCCTTTAAAGGCAGGTAAACTGGGATCTGCCAGTAACAGTGACCAGAGAAAAATCCTGAGAAATCCTAAATTAAATGACAGCCGGCTAGACAGAAGGTGGGAAGAAGAGCCAAGGAGTTCATCAGTTAACAAGCTGGTGGGCAGAAGCCAACGAGAGGCTGCTCGCATCCCTGACTATATGTTGAAACTCAGAATTAACTTCCAGGTGGCGATTTCAGCTCTTGTCTAAAAGGGGGTAGCAAACCACCAGACTCCACCACATCCTGCCTACGTAGGAACTTTCTGGACTGTTGCCCACAATCCAAGAGAGCCCACGCTTCCTCCTCGCAGATTCTGCACCTAGCCCAGGACTAGCAGTGCACTTCTCTTTCCTCTGCCCTCTTACATACAGCCAGTGTAAAATCTTTCAAAACAACTTACTTATTTCTCCAAACCCATCGCATACCAGAGCCCTTCAAGGCCAGGATGTCGGACATGTCTGTCCTCTCCATCTAGCCCTGATGCTGGTGGTTTAAGCTATTATGCCTGCCCCAGGACCTGGTCCCCTTTCTGGCTAGCATCTGGCTCAAAGAAACCTTTCTTTCAGCAAAGCTTTCTGCCTTGAAGGTTTTTGTTTAACAACAAAGACACATGATGTGGTTTCTCTTACTACCAAAAGCCTCCCTGTGGGTACGTCAATGATATGTACTTGGGCGGTGGCCCTTCATCCCCAATACATTTCCTTCAATGAATGTGTCCAGCCTATTGTGTCCTTCCCCCGGAGGCTTACGTCAAACTCATTCAGAGCCGCAGCCAGCTCGCCGATGCCCGTGTGGCCTTTGGCTTCGTCAGTGGGCGAGGTAGCTTGGGCAGCATTGGAGATGCCGGCGATGGCCTCCTGCACTTGTTTGAACACATAATCTCGGTTGGCTCTGGTGGCGGCGACATCTGGGTGGCGCAGAAATGCTTGGGAGGCCGTATACAGCATTGTGGCGTTCTTCTTCAGAGCCCCCCGGGCAGCTGCCATCTCATCCCGGCAGTGAGGGTCCTTCAGCTCCTGTGTGTGCAAAAGACGAAACCTGTCACACCCGTGGCGTTTTCCACAGACGCATTTATACCGGAACTGAGAACCACAGACTGAGGACCACACTGAATTTCGGAAACCATCCACCCTCCCTGGAGTTCTCTCTAGCTGCCAGGACTTGGCACATACTGCTCTTTGTCTGTAAAATAACAGTATCCCTCCTCCAAGCTAGCCCTTCACCTGATGTGAGCCAGAACCCACCCTCCACCCAGCTCTACCTGCATTGGACCTGCTGCCACACACCCTAGTCTCTCCTGTAATTAATGCACACACTTTATTGTAATTACTTACTTAAGCACACGTGTCCCTCCTATACTAGGTATCTCCCTCTGCTTGCCTCCTTTCATTTACAATTACAAAGAGGAAAATGCAAACTCCTGATTTTTGCTTAATGGATCACTGTCACGTCATGATCATGGTTTTTTAACTACCTTTAATGACAGCTCAATCATTGAGTTTAGGGAACAAAAAAATAAGAGGTCAAAGATGATTTACTTTCCTAGTTTGGGATATCAAAAATATACCACTGGGGAGTCATTTTATTTTTAGCTGTAAAAGATATTGTTTAGAAAACGTTTGTATCCTTTTTGGAAATGTCAAAGGCAGTATTAAGAGCCATGTAGGGCTGCCAGCTGAGTACCTCTGGGAGAACATTTTCCCAGCTTCAAAACATCGCTGAAAGGTACTTGTACTACTCAGGTTCAATTCCTATTTGCTCATTTGGTATATAGTAGATGGATGACATGGCAACAGTGAATTACATCATCTCTTTTGTGGGTCAAAATAATTGAGCCAAGCACATTAATCTGGTATCTAAGATGTCAAGACCAATTGACAATTAGTAATAACAGAACCATCTATCCTCTTTTGCTTAAATAACAGATTTATGCCAGCCAACAGAGTTGCTAAATTGGGATTATTTATTTTTATCCCTGAAGATGAACACAGATAAATAGGCAACAAACAGATGAGTGTGCTCTCTATGCTGGGCAGTACCTAGGCAGTGCAGGTGGACGGTTTCTCCCAGCCAGTCATGAAGAGCCTTATTAACCTCCAGAAGGCCGGGTCCAGAAATTCCACATCTAATTATTGAGGATCTGTGCTTAAATATATTTTTATATTATATATTTTTATATATCTGACATATATGTATGTCTGAATATGTGAGAGATGAAATATGAAAAATTATCTCCATCAACATATTTAAGGAAACATTCTTTAATCACCAAAAACAAAAATAATATATTGTTGAATCACGAAGAATTGGTTAAAGAATATATTGAAGCATTCATTTGATGGGCTTTTTATATAAATATTAAAATTAGTTTCCAGAAAAGTAATATCATAGATAATATTTATACAAAATAAAAGCAAAACAACATATATATATATATATTTACATATAGTATGATTACAAACATGTTAAAATATGAAGATAAATACTAAAAGGCAAAATACCAAAATATCAGTGCCATTTTTCTGTGTTAGGGTATGTGTTGGTTTTTTTTTCTTTCATTTCTTCTCTTTTTCTAAATTTGCTTGGAAAAGTGTGAACTAGAAATTAATTTAAAACAAAGTATTAATGAAATAAAAATCAATAATATGTATGTGTAGTCTCACATGAACATCTCATATATTCCCATGGATTTTAATACCAAGTTACATGCTGATGACTCGGGTTTCAATCCCCAACCCACATCTCTCTTCTATTTTCCTTTCTACAGAGTATCTTACAAGTTTCTCAAAATACACATATCTATATATACAATCTTTATTTCCAACCCTTAACTGGTTCCTTTCCAGTCTTCCTGATCTTAGTAAATTCCCCACCCTCAACACATTTGCTCAGACCAGAAGCTTAGAAGTGAACTGGCTGGGGCCACTGCCGAACCACACACATTCAATTTAACAGCAGATCCTAACCATTCCAGTTTCAAAATAAACTTGGGTTCCATATGGCTTCCTCCCTGCCCTCTGCTACCACACTGCTGGGGACCTCCACCATCTCTCACCTAGCCCATGTCAGCCCCTCTCAACTACAACTAATTTCTCGTCGTCCACTTCACTCCTGGTTTTTGCAATGTACAGAATATGAAAGTGCAAATCTCAGACACGACACTACACATGGACTACTCATATATCATATGGACTACACAGGCACTTACAATTGAATCCAAGCACTCTGCCGGACTCGGGGCATCCTGACTCCTCTTTGCCTTCCCAGCCTCTCGCCGGTCTCACTAAGATGAAGGTTCAGTGTATGCTTTCTCAGTTGGCTTTTTGGTCTCACACCTGTGCTTCTGCGTAATTTCACTCCTCCCCCCATTCAATTTGCTACTTCGACACAAGATTCCATTTGAAGAAAAAACTCTGCAGCTGACAATCCTTAAAAATCATCACAAACTAAAATCCCATGTGTGCTCGTCACGAGGCCATTGTGAGCTCTTCAGGAGCAAAGACTAGATCTTGGCCAAGTTCGTACCAGCAGCATCACCTCAGCCTGGCACTGAATGAACACTCAGCAAATGTTTGTTGACTGGAACCTGTCATTTGATCATAGAAAATCTTAGGAAAAAAAAAATCACTAAGAATTGCTCCAAACATTGAAGGATTCTGGGAGCAGTCAAAAGAATGGGTGGAAAGGAGTTTAACTGCCCCCCCAATATTTGCATTTTTTTTTTGGAAGAAAGAAAAAGAACACATTGTGGGGGAACAAAACTTTAATGCTACCTAATGAGCAAACAGCTGACTAAAACTGGGTGCTATCTCTAGACAAAGGAGAGGCAAAGAAGGACCCCGGTCAGCCACCTTCACCAAAGTGACTCACACTCACCTATGCTCTCCCCTACCCCTCCATTTCTCTTTCTCTCTGCCTTTCCTCTAATTTGCTTCATGTTTTCTTCTTCTCATGCACAAAAGATTTACTTGGCACGTGGTGCTGTTCACGGGACTGGGAAATAAAAAGTGGAGGCAAAGGGGTTGTGCCCAGAGAGTGACCACAGCTCATACCACAGTTTCATATTGTTTATTTGATTCAGGAGAATTTCCTAAAATGGACAAAAGGTTAGAATATAGTGGGGCTAGCAGGGGAGTTCCCACAAGTGATGCAGGTGGCCTGTGAACCCCTCCAGGTAGGCAGGGGCCAAGAGTACCCCAGGGCCCATAGTAGTACTGGAACTGGCCCCAGTAAGAAGCAGCCTTTGTGAGCCCAGGTTCTGGGCACATGTGCTAATTTGCTAGCTAGCAGAGGCAGCTGGTCCATTGTTCAGGCCCATAAAGCCGAAACTCACACATTTTCCCCCCCACAGCCCTGCATTTCCAAAACCTTTCCCACCTGTTGTCTTCTTGCTGCTACATAGTTAAGTTTCACCATCTCTTTCCCAAACTCTTTAAAGCGGTTTGCAAGGTCTTGCTCATTTGTGGCATTTTTGACAGCTTCCAGAGCCTCCTCCACCTGAAGCGATAAAAAACAAACATATTTACAACTAGATAGTATTTAAATATTATTAAACTTGTTAAAAATGGTAGCTTGTAACAGAAAATAAGAACAACATTATGCATTAACATTTAAATAAAATAAAGAAAAATACTAACAAGCATTGATAATCAGATTATTTATTCAAGAATTACAGAATATTTTGTATGAGAGTTAATAACTGCTTAACTCTTAAAACATAGAAAATATTATATTGATTGTACTGCATTGAGTTATGTGTCTGATAAGAAATAGAGACTTCTAGTACTGAGGAAAAACAAAGATAAAGAGATAGATAGATATAGATACATAGATAAAGATATATATTTAAATATTGAATTTAAAAACAAATTCTAAAAATCTTAACAGGAAGGATTGGCCTCAAAACCTGGACGCAGTCCTAGGCTGCTGAAAGACTGAGAGCTTGAATCTACATCCTGTTTTCTTGGCAATATCCCTGAATCTGGGACTAGAGGGATTATAATTTTAATCTGAGTTTATAACACTTTGCTATCCGATGGAAAGAGGAAATAACAAGCCTTGAGAAGTAAATCTGATATTTTTGCTCTCAATGAATGTGGCATCACCTGGCGCGAACAAAATGACAGCAAGCATGCCACCCTAATGAGGTGCACTGCTTCCAAATTCCTGGAAACTGTCACTGCATTGTCCAGAGTGGCCTTGGACACGAATTATGAATTTTACTAAGAATTCCTTTATAAATGATTTAAGGATCTGAGAGGCCCTCAAGTTACACTCTCAGATTTCCACAATTGGAAACCCTCTAAGGTTAGACTACCTGTATACTCAATTAAAATTAAAACTAAAATTAAGATATTATGATGAAGTAACCCACTAAGTCATTGTCAGCTGCATAGCACCTTTGTAGAAAAAAATTTTATCAACAGAAATAGCTAACATCACAATCTTGAGTGAAGAAGGCCTAAGACAGACAGGTGTTTACAAAATCCAAAGCTGTTAGTTACGAAGAGAGGCTGGTGGAGAGGCTGCAACTAGTACAGCTTCTGAGAGAGACAGGAGAAAGAGAAGGCAGCCGTGAGAGACTAATAAGAAGTACAGAGACCACGTGCTCCTGCAGAATTCCGACTGGCTCTTGTAATTTGGACCAAACCAAAGGACAACACATAGACAGTCCATTGTTTGACGATACGGAAATACAAATGACCACTAAAACGGCCCGGAAAAGCCATAGGTTAACACAGTTCTGAGCTAGAGAAACACATTTGCTTAAATTGGACAGGATCACAAGGTGGCCAATCCAAATTCCTTATCAAATTTCACTGAGTGAAAGAAGAGAACAGTGTATATAAACCAGTGATAATGGATATCATCAAACTTTTTACTCCATAGACATGGTAATACCATTCAACCTACTAAATAGGATAACTCATTTTATTAATGAAAGAGTTGCAGCAAGGGAAGTTATTTAGAAGGGTAGTAATCTAGATTTCACATAAAATTAAGTTTCCATTTTCATTTTCTATGGACATCCTGCATCTTTTTCTCTTCCTAATTGTAAATATGATGATTTACCTTTTCAATGTCAGCAGTTCCCACTTCCTATCTAGGCCCTAATAGTACCCAAGGAGAAGAAAGAAGTAGTTGAAAAAGAAACTGGTGCATACTAACTAGCATGTGTTTCAGGGACTGAAATCAAATTTCATTTTATGATAGGAAATGGCCCATTTAAAGCATTTTCACAGTTTAATGAGAAACTCCAACCTCAAATCTTGGAAACAACAGACCAGTGATGTCTCACTTTCTAATAGGTTTATAATCATCTTACCATGCATCAATGAGAGGACAGCCTGAGCAGTTAATTTGTTTCTGCTGCTTATTTGAGTTGTAAATCTTTTCTCAGGACATTAAAAACTGGTTCCAGTGAAGAGTAAAATAATTATTTCAGAGAGCACTCAATCTTGGATTTGTTTTCTAACACACACATATATATAAAACTGGCTTCTTACTGGTTGTTAATCAGGCCAATTTGGAGTATTTATTTTGCTGTGGTACACATAATTTATTTTCTCATTGGTTTTCTCTGAAGAACCCAGATGCCAGTTTGAATTTATGTTTCTAATTCAGTGAAGTTGTTTTTTTTTTTTTTCAAAGAAACATCAATGATGGTGTCTGTCTGTGTAAAGGCAGATTTAGTCAGACTTAACAAGTTTTAATCTAGTAGAAAGTTCTCCTACAGGAAAATGGTTCAGAATCCTTCCAAGTTCCCACAGAAATGGAGGTTACGGGACCAAAATCTGGATTATGGATACACACACTATTGTTAGATAGACTGATGATACAAAGACAAAGATACAGAAAAGATAGAATGTTGAAGGGACATGGAGAAGAAAAAAAAGGAGGACAGTCACTAGGCACTTTTGAGAAATCAAAATTCATAGTAAAATCAATGATCTTTTGTTCTTTCAGGGTGCCTAGGGAAAGAAAATTGACTCCTATAAGCCAAATAATACCTTAAAAGGCAGTTTTTATAGAAAAGAGGTGACTGGGACACTTCTTCCTAAAAGTTGTTCCTTCCACCTGGGCCCCACAGAGAGGGATAGAAGTCAGTGTGTGGGGGGAGGGGTATGGGGTCTGCGTAAGCCCCAGCTTTGTCACTGTTAGTTCTGTGATTGAGCCCAAGCCACTCAATCTTTCTGACCCTCAGTGTCTTCATTAATAAAACAAAAGTAATAGTGTCCACATGCCACACAAGGTTGTTCTCAAGAATTGTAGGAGATAAAAAAAATGAAGGTATATAAATGGAAAATACGGAATAAAATGGACAACTTCCAAATATAAAATAAACATAAATGGGCTAAATACTCTAATTAGATGACAAACTCTGAGATGGGGCTTTTAATAAAGATTGTGAGGCCAGTGAAATAGCTCAGGCTTTCTCACCAGGCGTCTGTCAGTAGATGTGCACCTGTTCGGTAACCGTGGCTGGCCCTGTCCCAGGAGCAGCCATTTGGTTGTTTATGGATGTTCTGAGCTTGCCCTTGGTAGTGTGCCACCTTTGTTCTCCTGCCTATATCAGGGGACAGGAGAGACTGAGAGCTGCTGACCAGAGACAGACTGGAGGAAAACGACCGGGGAGCCACCTAGAGCTAGAGCTGGAGCACGCCATGGGACATGAGAGGTAGCCATGGACGATGAGCTAGTGAGGGGAAACTCCCAAATGCCACTTGCTGCTGCTCTGCTTCTGGAATAAAGGCTATATTTAAGTTGCCTGTGGCTCCTTGATTCTGCTGTCTGCCCGGATCCAATGCGAACCTTCCTGGCCTCAGTCATTGGCAATACAAAGATCCAACAATATATCATTCACAAGAGACAACTTAAACAATAAGATATGAAATGTGAAAAATGAAAGAATGAAAATTTCTACTTGAATACATTTGAAAACCTATGTAAAATTAGTAAATTCTAAAAAAATATAAAATGTCAATATGACACAAAAAGAAACCAAGAAATTGAATAGACCGAAGAATGTTATAGAAATGGAAATGGTAGCTACAGACTTCCTCTCTACCCTTTTCCCAAATAAGCCAGGCCTATGGCATATTAAAAAGAGAGAAAGAAAAATAACTGTAACATAGAAAATACCTAGCTAAGTACCCGGCAAGCGTGAGGGGCACCTGAAACAGAGATGCCAACCTGCTGCGTATTGTCTACCTGAGGGGAAATATTTTTGATAAATAATTTTGAGGAGAAAAAGCTTCATCTTATTCTTGGAAAGTCTGTAGATGACAGGGGACCTGTGAGGAGGGGAAGGAACGCCCTGGAGAGGGTACCAGTGATGACACTGAAACAGAGAATGATGCTACCGGGGGAGGTGTTACGGTAAGGGGCAGGTGTGGGAGACTCTATGCCCTTGATTGGACAATGCTTCCTAACAAGCTGACGCGGAGCCCTTCGAGGCAGCTGACATAGCTTCCCCATTATAAATGCCCTCGTGACCTTGGACGTTCCAGAGTTGTTCTGCTCTCGCGGCCAGGCTGGGCTCACGAACACCAAAGCCAGAACGCTTTGCTCAACAAGGTTTTCCTGTCCTTAATATTGATAGCTGGTGCACAGACACAGCTGCAAGGACCCAAACTTCTAGAAAAGCTGTTAGTATTTCCTCCCTAATGAGCAGGCTTAGATATTTTCAGAGCTTGTCCCTTTAACTCTTTAATATCTTAGTGTTCTCACAGAGCTTGTTCAAAAGAGCACCCCCCGAGTCCTAAAGCAAGCCTGTCTGCCACTATATGTAGTCCACAGCTGTGCCAAACTGTTGGAGGCAAACTCTTTAAATAAGCCTCCCATTTTCCTGATTGAAATTGCACTTATTTACTTAATCAGTAAATAACAACGTAGCCTGAGAATTCATTTGTTCATTGAATACTTATTAAGCACCTACTAGGAGCGAGGCAGGCACATGGGGATGGTGGCAGTATTGAACTGGGAAGCCTGACCCTGCCATCATTGGATGGTGTGATCTGCTTCTGCCGTGACCTTTTACTGCCATTGCCGGTGCTGTACATCATTGCTGTCAGGACCCTCATTTCTGTTGGGACAGACTGATCTCATTCAAGAGTCCTACTGTTTATACTCAGTTCACTGAATTTTAAGTGACACCGATGAAACTATTTAATAAGTTATACATTAACTCTCTGGTTAGAATTTGGGTTTATAGTTAAATAAATGCTATCCTAGAAGTAGGAGTTGCCCAAGAGAACAAATGAACGAATATAAGATTCCATATTTAACTCCTCTACTTGTTTAGCCACATTCTCTGGTTTGACCTTCAGTGTTATATTTCATCTTTATATTTTATCTTTCTGCACCCTAAAGATGAGCTGGCCTTCTTGATTAAATTTTGTTTCCTTGTTAACATGTGAGGAAAACGATTTCATTAGAAAATAAAAAAGATTAAATGCTAGTGTCATTTATTCTTAAAGTGCCATGTTTTATAAAGCACAACAGTAACAGAACTTAATATATTTCTAAAGTTATTTTCAGCTTGTGCAAAAAATATGACAATAGCAAGTGTCACTAGGTATTTATAACGTGTTAAACATTATTCTAACTGGTTTACATCTAATTTAGTCCCAAACAACAGCCTTTTGAAGACAGTATTTTTTTTTAAATGTCTCTTTTACCATTCTACCTCTAACAGTTCTAAAACCGACCCCCTTTGCACAGTACAGACCGCCCTGCCTTCTCTCAGTCTCTCTCCTTCACTGACTGCATTATTTTAATTGTCTCTTAATCTGTCTCCCTGCAGGCTCACTCCTCTCCTAATGCCTGCTCCATGTTGCTATGAAAATTATTTATCTAAATCACGAATTTTATTCTAATGCTTAGAATTACTCAGTGGCTCCCCACAATCCATAGATAAGAGTCTCTAAACTAATTGGAAGAGTCCAGCTGATTGTCACAGTATCCAAGACACGACACAACTTGTGTCTCTCTGTCCAACTTTGTTATTGCCTCTCCCCACCTGACTCTCTATATCCCAACAAGATGGGATCAACTGTATTATTGTGAACACCCCAAGTCCCCCCTCTGGCTCTCACGCCTTTGTTCTTTTCTTGTGAAGCTCTCTGCAGTTGGATGAAGTCTTTTGCCTGACCTGAATCCATCTCCCTTTAAGAGCACCACATTTTTGAGTGGTAAACCCCTCTTTCCCTGGGCCAGTTATCAAGTTCAAATTCATATTTTCAGCCTGCTGTGTGAAAACATGGCTGGTCCCTTTAAATAGCACTCCTTTCCCAGCAGGCCTGATGTTAACCTTTGTTGGTAGATCGTGCAGGACAACAAAGGAGGAAAGGTTTTGGTTTCCTGGTTCTGGTGTGCCCTCTTGGCAGGTTCTGCAGGGGTGAGGGGTAGCTTCTCCAGCAGCAAGTGGCCAGAAGTTGCCATCAGCATGGCTCCTGGTGACTGTGTAGTGGACTGTCTCCCAGAAGACACCTCCCCATGAGTTCTCATTGATGCCCTAAAGGACAAAGTTCCAGTTGGTTCCATTCACTTGTGTGACACACCTCAGTGACTTCTCTGTCATCCAGTGACCTAGGGACATCTGCATTTCAGTCCTGGTTGGGGGTGGGGTGGGCGCTTTCCTCATAGAGCTCTATCTCAGTCCTAGGGTTCGCAGCCGCTCCTCATGGCTGCCATCCCTACATGGCTTAGAGTTCTCTCGACTTGTTCCTAACCAGCCCCTCGTTACTCCAATCTGCTTTTAGAGTTCATAATTATTTTCATTTAACATTCCCTGCTCAAATTAGTGTGCGGTTTTGCTCTCATCATTGGGCAGAATGATACATCCCCCACCTTTTACAATGGGGCCAAATTCCTTCCAATCACACTCAACTCTTAGCCCCCAGCTTTAGGCTGATACCTGTGATCACAGCCTATTCAATCCGGTCCAAGAAATGGGCTTGAGGAAAGGCCAATCTCCTTCAGTTCAGTGAGATGCGATCCTGAGACCACCCTCTCCCAGTCACATCACCCTTCCTCATATCCTCAACTGACCAACAATACATTTTGGTTGAATTGGTCCCATCCTTGGCTTGGAGGATAGTGACGAGGAGGAGTAAGACTGACCAAATTAAGAATTCAGCACATCCAATTCCCCCTGTAAATAAGTGACTCAGAGAGATGCACCTGATTCAGAGGCCACGAGCACTAGCAAGACTGTGAAACTTAGATGTGACTATGCGGGAAGAGAACGTTCCCTTTCTTGCTAACTTTAGTCTAGGGACACGTAAAGTTGAGAATGGTTAGCAGCTAATTTGAGACTATGAGGAAAGGGATTACAGAGAAACGTGCCTTCGCTGAAGAGAAGGATATTTTGTCATACTTTGTGCCTGGATCAAGCTCTTCCTGAAGCTCCTTGCTTTTAGTTTGGTAAGCCAATATATTCCCTTTTTAAAAGACCAGGTTGAATTAGGTTTCTGTTATTTAAAATGGAAAGCATCCTAATTATTATGTTTTCCTTCTAGGTGAGACCATATTAATATGCACATTTTCCCAACATGAACTTTCTTAACGTCTACTCCACTAACCAATAAAGTGTTAAGGCAGGATCTGAGTCTTCGCCACCTTTAGTTATATGATGGCTGTCCAGAAAATTCAGCCATAAATTTTTCATATTAGATGGTTGAATACTTTCTAGACAGCCCTCATATATCTTGGTCCAGTGTCATACATATAGTAGGTATCCAGTAAGTATTTCTTAAAAGGATAACTGAAGAAATAAATAGATTCTGAATCACTCAGATGCAAGGAGTTCATGCCATGATAGCTCTGACAGAAAAGATATGATAAGAACCTGGGAAGTGATTTCTACCTTTACAATCACAAACAAGAATATCTTATACCGATTGATTGCTGTTACTCAAACACAAGAGCCACATTATAGCTGCAGGACTAAATGGTAGACTCTTGAGAAACAATAATTTACTGAGGATACACGAGACTATTTGATGCTAATATTACATAAAGCACAGGTAATATTAAAGACACCCTGCCTCATCAATGCCCCAAAATAATGAGAGAATGGAATAATTAGTCCCTGGTAGCAACTAAGAAAATCTGCCTTTCCCAAGAAGAGGTTATGTTTTTCTATTTTGCTCTTCTACTTTTAGAGAGAAATTCTGAGATAAATCGAGAACATCATTATTCCAGGATCTAGCCTGAGGATAGAGAAAAGGTGATGGTTTTCTCTGACACACACATGTCTCGATGTGTTTATGTGTAATGCTATCACCAATGCTAAAAACTGACAATATAATATGATTACATTAATTCAGAGCTTAGGAAAAATAAATATCCCTCTTTATGATCACTGATTGAAATTCAGGATTCCTTTAAAAGTCTGAAGTACCACATGTCAACCTAACACACAATGTCAACTGATTGCAGGAGACACCAGGTGTCTGGCTAGAGAACCACTCACTGACAACTTCAACAATAAATGTTATTATAATTCAGTATTTTTAAAAGACGTCTGATGTGCAAATAAGTCCTTTAGCTTTGCTCAGGAACATCAAATTCCCACTTTGGTGATAGTCTGGCTTTGAATTACGTTACTCACTATTCCATCAGGAGCCTCCTGAGTCTGAAACAAGTGCAGTATCAAAAACCATTTGCCGTCATGTGAACCCTTAATATAATCTGCTCAAAAAGGGGTTCTGCATTCAAGCACACAAAAATACCAGCATGATAGACCAAACAGCACAACATGGACACTGAACATATCTGTACGATAGGTAAAAGATGGACTCTTTAGCAGCCATGTAAACTAAAGTTTCGGATTATAATTGTAAGGTGGCAGAGTGCAGGGACCCTGCCAAATGGCACCACCGCCCCAGAGCTCCCAGCCCCTCACTCATTTTTAGAAGGCGACCAGCGTTTGCTCGTGATTCCTCAATTTGCTGACAGTTACCGGTCTGGGTGCACGGCAGAGCACGAATGTGGGTATTTTAGGAGACTACATGGACTATCCCTCCTCTACTCAGTGAGTTGTTAATGGAAAAATACAACCACGTGTAAGTTTTCAATAAGAAGGCAATTCCTGTAAGTTAATCAGAAATGAGAAAAATCAGTATTTAGAAAGATCAATGATAAAATACATTGGCATATGGCCTAAAAGATGAAAAATAAGATGTCGTGTGTAATACTTAGAGGTGACATAGCCATTTGGGGGTTACCACAGCAGGAAGTTACAGCACTCAGGGCAGGGGACTCCCCGAGCTTCTGAACTAACAGCAAATCGAGTCACTACTGTGCTATGAGAAAGCACCGGCCACTCTTTTTTCTCATCTATGTTTTATCATTCATGTGGTTAAAAAACCTCCTTATATACTTGGAAAAGCCTTGATAAAGGTGTGGCTGATCATTCTAACCGGCTCCATCCAAATACAGAAAAGTATTTTCTTCATCCTGAGTTAACAAATGCATAGATGCTGGCAGACAACACTTGTTTATTGAGGAGAGGAAGTGCTTCTATGGAAAAAAACAAAAATACCACGAAGGAGAATTATATACCATGTTTGTTTGCATTGAATTGCTGCACTGGGGGGCGGGGGGTAGGCAATAGCCACCTAATATGAAACCCGGACTGACCAGAACCTAAAGTGTGCCGTGGACCACAACCTGAGTAATTCCGTGACGGCACTAGAAGTTGTAATTCCCCACTTGTCCCACAAGATAGCAACATTCCACCACTGCTGCTAGCTACAGAGGCGCCCTCGACGTAGAACAAATGTGTTATTAGTCTACAATCTTTTTAAATTTTACTACTGACAATCTGACAGGACTTCTTAATATTGCCGGGTTAACCTTTCCATGATTTTGTGCTAAATCTTTTTTTTTTTTAAACTTTCTTTAATCGGCTGTGTCAGGAAGAGAATACAATTGACTCCACACTATGACAGGGTGCAGTGGAATTATCAGCGGATAGCACTGGTCAAACAGGTCGGGGGAAAGGCAGGGTGACAGGCAGCAGCTCGTGCCATGCATCCCATTACAGGCCCGGACTTCATGAGCACCCTTCACCGGTAGGCAGGTCAGGGAGAAGGTTGAGCCTATCATCACTCCATAAGCAGGCTGAACAGGGCCTTCCAGAGCACAGAGAAGAATGACACAGGAGATGCAAAGTTAATTTCTTTAGGCTCAATCCTATTCTCCACCTGGTACATGTAGATGGTCCACGTGCATAGAGATCTTCCATGTTATAAAAGAGGCATGTGACACAAGGTGGCCTGGAGGAAAGACTACCAGCACTGAAGTCTGAAAGAGGTCCTAGGATCTAACCACAGGGACACCCCGCCATTCCCGACACTTACTTTGTGCTAGACTGTTCTAAATGCTTCATAGGAATGTTCCCTATTTATACCTCCCCACAACCCAGAGGGCTGGACTGTTCTTAGACCTTATTAACAGAGCAAGTGTCTGAGATGTTAGGAGGTTATGTGGTGGGTTACAAGACAGCTGGCACGTGGACATGGAACTAAGGTTAAATCTAGTTAGTATCATTCCAAATGGTTAATCTTAATGTTAAACTTCCCCCTCAATATCCTCTGAAGTAAGTGTCTGCTCATGCTGCTCACTTTATCCTATTTGCAAGACCCTCTCCTGGCTTTTGAGGGGCTATTCTTTGAGAAACATCTGAGAAAAACTCCCAAACAGGTCTTCTCTGGATCCCTTGGCTGCTTAGGCACCTGTAATAGAAACCAGGGATTGATTTGTGGTTTGCATTGACTGGAATCAGGCTGGAGATGTCAGAATTGGAGGTTTTTCATAATATCATGGAATTTACACATTGTGGAGTTCTTGGCCACTTTATTGGGGCAAAGTCAGATGAAAGATCTGGCCAGACATTTTTCAACAGAAAACACTCAAGGGTTTTGAAACTTCTTTGGAAATTACTGAACAAAGCTAACATGGAAGGTGAAGGGAGAGCAGTCTCCTATTATACATTTTCCATTTCATCTGCCTGCTCATTGTTCATTTCACTGACAAGGAAAATAAGACCTTGATGGTTGAATAACAGGAAAAATGATGTGCCAGGAATGGCCACAGCTAGGGGACCTAAGCCAGCAAAAGGAAAATGCATGGTCCATATCCCATCACCTAAGGACCTGAGATCAGCTCAGGTTTGGTGCTAACCGTCCCGGAATGAGACCCTCTGAGGGCACTGAATAGAGACTCCGTAGCCAGTGGTTCTCAATCTTCCTAATGTCACGACCCTGTAATACAGCTCCTCATGTTGTGGTGACCCCGATAAAATTATTTTCGTTGCTACTTCATAACTGTAATTTTGCTACTGTTATGAATCGTCATGTAAATATCTGATATGTGTTTTCCGATGGCCTTAGGCAACCCCCTGATGAACCATCATGATTGCATCTAGATTCCTTCAGGAACTAGGAAAACAGAGAAAGGCCTAGGTGTCAAGGACTGGGAAGGCTGCCTTGGCCACTGGTCCAGTAAAACTTGTAAACAGAGCAGGACTCCACTTCCATTAGGAAACAAAAAGGCTGAAAGGTGATAAGCAAGGCACATTTAATGAAGTTCTATAGATCAGTGGGGCACCTATGTCCCAGAGACCCCATCCAGGTACAACAGATGCCAGGTATGGTGTGACAAGGTTGATTCTAGCCATGGGAGGTGTGATGGGGCTCCTTTTTATTTCTAGACTAAGATAGGCTCAAAGTCCACATATCTAAACAAGGGCAAGGCTGGAGAAGGTAACAAAATATATTCAACATGTGATCCATTCTAAGGTGGGCACAGGTGACCATGTGACCAGATAACCAGCAGACTGGCCTAGTCAGAATGACCACATGGACCAGCACTTCTCAGAATGTCAAGACAGAGCCAAGACAGGTGCACCATGCTGAGCTTCTACAGCCTGAGAGAATGCAGCTGAAAGTGCACTCTAGAAAGTGAGGACAAAGCCAAACTCTGTTTTGAAAGAAAGAAAACAATGCAAGTGAATCTTTTATAACCTTCTGACTGTCTTATTGAATATAATTTTAGTATTAGAAAATTTGCAGGGTGTCCCAGATGGGGGAACGTACTGGTGAGCAGTACGATGTCTTAGTTCAATGCTGTAATATACACGGGCAGCACTGCCACCCACATAGAGCCAGTTTTGGTAAGCTCTGCATACGTACAATTTTCAGGTGAGATAAAAGTCTCATGACATCCGCCATGTCCGCCAGGATGAGTAAGCGCGTCACGGCCGACAGCAGAGCCCTTGCCGCCCGCACCATGGTGCCACGCTTCACTGATGAGCATGGGTCATCAGCGAATTCCGAGGAGGCGATGCGCATGGTCTCACCTGGAAGACAAACACAGGAGGCATGTGGGTAGACAGGAGGCTCAGAGACTGGCGATCCTACAGGTCTGTGGGCGCACAACTACTACTCAGATTGCAAAACAACCACGACCAGGCAGTCAGTACTTCTGCCGTCTCCAGCACAACAGAACCTTGCAAGTGAAATGCATCAGTCCACATGGACAGGTGCTGAGGACAAAACAAGGTGCTCATTTCAATGCACATTAAGTGTAGAATTATGCTTTTCGCATCAATAAGGAATATATTTAATTCAATGTGTCTAATAGTTGAGATGAATTTGCCCTTGCCTTAATCATTCTCAGTCTTCACTTTCCTTGCAAACAAAGATATTGACTAGGCAGCTAACTGAGATGACTGTCAGTTCAGGTACAGTGCTGACCTTGGCCTCATGAACACTATACTCTTCATCGAGTCAGACAATAACAGACTAGAGAGATACCCAAAATCTAGTCTTTTATTACTCTGTTAGGAACCTATTCTTGAATATAGAGAACATTTATAAGGCAATTGAACCAATACAAAAAAATGCTTATTAAGCACATACTTATGTCAGATCCTCTACTAGGCTCTGGAATTACAACAGTGACTGAGAATGCCCTGGTCTTAAGGAGTTCGTAATCTAATAAGAAACATGTTATAAATTCATATGTATAGTACAGTAATTACATGCTGTAACAGACATATGATTAAGAATGTAGGCAAAAAAGAGAAGGGACTAATTTACTCATTTATGGATGAGGCTGGGAGAAAGCTATCAACCTGGATGGACTTGGAAGAACTAAGAGGTGTTTACCAGGAAGACCAAGGTGGGAAGGGCACCTTAGACAGCATGAACAGTGTGTGAGTCTCTGAAACCTGGACTGGATACGAAGCGTAGGGAACTGGAGTCACGGGGAAGGTACAGTGAGGAAGGCATATGTATGGGGAAGAGAAGTGCCAGTGCTTGCAACACCACGGAAGAGGTATGGACTGTGTTCTCAGCAGGGAGGGAAGTGATATGAATAGATTTGTGTTTTTTCCACATTACATAAAACTAGGCTGACTAGATGTACCATCTGAAATAGGACACAAAACAATGGTACTGTCCTATTTCAAATGGTACATATGGTCAGCCTAGTCTCACTGGGATAAATTCAAGGTGTCAGTAGGCTGACCATATGTACCATCTGAAACAAAACAGTATGGTTGTTCTCTGTCCTGTTTAAAATGGTACATCTGATCAGCCTACATAAAATAAGCTGGAGGGGCCAGGACATGACACAGAAACCAGTTAATAGGGCAAATGCAGTGATAATCTGAGAACGCAGTAGTGAGGGCCTTAACCAGGGAAAATGAACATTAGACAGAGAGGAAGGGAATATTAATGGAATCTACCAGGGGTACCAAAAATGTATACACATTTTAAGAGATGTTTTCTATGTATTCCATAAATACTGATGGCAACCACTTTGAGCACCACTTGTAATTATAGAAGTCCAACATACTTGTATTCATCTTTTGTTATTGGTATATATTGAGCATTACAATTTTAATACAGTTTTTTCCTGTTCTTAAAATGTATACACATTGTTGGGCACCCTCTATATATTAGAGAAACTACGGATCAGATGCGGAGACCAGAGAAAGAGAAAGTGGAGTTGATGGTGACTACTGACACAATACACAAGTACATATTTACACAAAGGGACCCCAGGAGTGAGAACCAAAGGGCGACCATAAACTAGGAAGACACTGGTCCCGTGTCAATGGGGTGGATATCCATTGGGGGTGGAGAGAACTAGAAGAAAGCATTGTGAAGTTTCACATAACACAGCATACACAGAGGCATAAAAGCATCAATACATTAAAAGAGTAGAGTTAAAAATGACCAAATAATTTAATTTAGGGTAAAACAATTCACTCAATATTTTATTTACAGAAATAATTATTTCTCATCTATTAATTAAAACCTAGCTCATTTTTTAAAAAGGTCAATTATATCATTGAAAGTCTGTGTGTCCTGTGACTTAGTCTAAGACATAAGGAACAATAAAAAACTCCTTCCATTTTACAGGCAGATCAGAATATAATGTGATTTGCTCCGTTAGCATTATAGTTGTTTAAACCCTCATAGTGATACTTTCTTACATGAGAAATGTGGGTGTGTATGGAAATATATTGTGGTATTGGATTTTTAGAAGAGACTACTATCTACAATAAGTATATTATACGGTTGACCAGTTTATTCTTTATGCCTAGGCATAAACAAATATCCTAATATATAATAACAGTCAGGAGAAACTTCAAAATCCATTATCATACTGGCACAATGGTGAATTTCCAAGATGCATGCCCTAGAGGACTAAATAAATTTTAAGACAGAGGCTGGCAGAAAGGAGTTACATATTCAATCCAAGTATCCCACCCTTGTCATAGACTTATATAAAACTCCTCCTCCTCCCCGCCCCTCCGAAAAAGACTCATTAGAAGATTTATGTGTGGTCTAGAGAAGAAGGTTACCTCATTCCCATTCTGTACAGTGCTGCTAGAAAGGAAAATCTAATGAAATATTGAGAGGGTCACCAAAGATAAATGAGTAAGTGGAATAGATCCACTTATTCAAAGAGAAGAGATATTTATTTTGCATATGAGCCTAGGAAGCTACATAGTTAATCCCAAATTCTGCAGATTAACCATACCAGCAGTGGTCAAGAAATTCATGGGCCAGGTGGTTAGCAGAGAGGTGGGAATAAGTATTAGTTCACACAAACTCATTGTGTGACTTATTATTAGTATATATGCCAAACATCAACCTACTTTTTCCATGTTCCTTCAGATATTGCTGAAGAAGGATATCAAATATCAAGAAAACCCCAAGTGTGGATACAACTGAATTTCCTGCCATCATCAAGTTCCTCACAAAACAAGGGAAAATACCTCAAACCATTTGGAAGAAATGTTAATGCTTTATGGGGACTGTTGCCCTGGGAAATCCTTGGTTTAAAAAAGGCATAGCCCTTTCAAGCAAGGATTGAAAAGAAACTCTGTCCAGATGCCCTGTTGAGGTCACTTCCTCAGACATTGTCAAAAAGGTGAAAACTTGTAGTGGAAGATGCCAGATTGAATAAAATGCAGATTGCAGAAATGGTTGGAGTATCACCTGCAACCATTGTGAATATTATTCATCAGCATCTAAGGGATGTCAAAAGTCAGTGCAAGATGGGTACTCAGAATGCTCACGCTGCTTCAAACACTGCAGTGCATTATGTGTTCACGACAGTTTTTGGACTTCTACAGAGACAACAACGATGGAGTTTTAAACCAGATTATCACTAGAGATAAAATGTGGGTTCATCATTATGAGCCTGAGTCAAAGCAGGAGTCCATTGAGTTGCATGAAAAGAGCACACCACCCTCTAAGAAGTTCAAGGTGTCACAATCAGCTGGAAAAATCATGGCTACTGTTTTCTCAGATATGGAGGGTGTCCTGCCGATTGATTACAAGGATAAGGATGTCACAATAACTGGAGAGCACTATTTCGGTCTGCTGAAACAGTTAAACGAATCTGTGAAGGAGAAAAGAAGAGGAAAATGGATCAAAGAGGTGGTGCTTTTGCACAACACACCCATGCGAAAGAGCAATGTTGTATTGGCTACTTTTTACGACTATGGCATCCAAACATTAAACCACCCTCCCTACAGTCCAGACCTGGCTCCGTCTGATTATTATTTGTTCCCAAATATGAAAAACACAGCTTTGAGAGAAGAAATTTATAGACAATAAAGAGATTAAAGCTGCAATTTGAGGTAAAAAAAACAGAACATTTTTTTCCAAGGGTATAAATAAACTTATTAAAAGATCTGAAAAGTATATTAGGGTTAAGAGGGAATATATTGAAAAAATAATAGTGTTTTTTTTTACCCTTCTTCCTTTTCTTTCTGTGAATTTCTTAACCACCCTCAAATAGTGTTAGGGTAGTGACAGGCCAACTCTTAGAACAAAAGCACTCCCTTTCATCATGTGGAGAAACCATGCCTAATCAAGCTGATTTTCAAGCTCAGGTTTTCATCTAAAGTGTCAATATAATGGCACTTCAGAGGCTGACCATGTGGTCAGCAATACTGCTTCAAAGCCAATGGATGCCACATAGCTGTATAAAGCTCTCAGGTGGAGATATTCAAAGTAGGGCCTACAGTAGGCATCTCTGGAAGAAGCTCATGAGATATCTATGAGAGAAAGAGGGACAGAGAGATAGATGGGAGAGAGACCCATATTAGTTAATGTAAATGTGGAAACAGAAATCTCATGCTGAATTCTAAGATTTTTCTAAGATAAATAGAAGATAATTTAATTCAACTTAAATTGAAACTAAAAATTAATCTGAAGCAGAGACAAATGATTACAAGTGATTAAAGACTACAAAGGAAAGGCAATCTTAAGTCAACTATAATTTTAATGCATTTTATATGCCATGTCAATAGTTTTAGGGTTACTGAATTATAACAGAAATCTGTATTATAAAATGACCAGTAAGTTTATAAGGAAATTCTTAGCTATTTTCCCAGGGAATTGCTTTTCTTTTCTATAATATAAACTATTTAGCTAAGAAACAGCATGCATTAAAGAATAGGAAGCAGAAATCACCCAATTAAAAGAGCAAAAAGAAAATAAAATTTAAAAAATGAGGATAGTTTAAGGAACCCCTGGGATAACATCAAGTGTAACAATATTCTTACCATAGGGTTACCAGAAAAAGAAGAGAAAAAGCAAGGGATTGAGAAACTATTTGAAGAAATAATGATTGAAAATTCCCTTTACCTGGTAAAGGAAAAAGAGATATCAAGGAAGCGTGGAAAGTTTCAAACAAGATGAACCCAAACAGGTCCACAACAAGATATATTATAATTAAAATGCCAAAGGTTAAAGACAAAGAGAGAATCCTAAAAGTGGCAAGAGAAAGGCAGCCAGTAAAAGCACTCCCATAAGACTGTCAGCTCATTTCTCAACAGAAATATTGCAGCCCAGAAGGGATTGACATGAAATATTCAAAGTGATAAAAAGCATGGACCTACAACTAAGACTACTCTACCTAGCAGGGTGATCATTTACAAATGGAGAAATAAAAAGCTTCCCAAACAAGAAAAAGCCAAAGGAGTTCATCACCACCAAACTAGTTTTACAAGAAATGTTAAAGGGACCTCTCTAAAAAGAAGAGGGAAAAATAAAATAAACATCAATAATAAAAGGCAATAACTATAATACATACCTATTAATAACGTAAATGGATTAAATGCCCCAATCAAAAGATATAGGGTAGCCAAATGGATAAGAAAACAAGACCCGTACATATGCTCTCTACAAGAGATCCACTTTAGCTTGAAAGATACACACAGAGTAAAAGTAAAAAAAGCTGGAAAAAACATATTTCATGTGAATGGAAAAGAAAATATAGTGGGGCTAGCAATACTTACATTAGACAAAATGGGCTTTATAACAAAGACTATAATAAGAAAAAAAGAAGGATATTACAAAATGATAAAGAGATCAATCCAACTGGAGGAAATAACCCTTGTAACATTTATGCACCTAATATAGGAGCCTAGATATTTAAAGCAAGTATTTACCAACATAGAAGGAAAGATCAACAGTAATGCAATCATGTTTAATACCCCATGACACCAGTGGACAGCTCTTCCAGACAGAAAATCAGAAAGAAAACAGTGGCCTTAAATGACAAACTAGACTAGATGGATTTAATTGGTATTTTTAGAGTATTCCACCCTAAAGGAGAAAAATATACATTCTTTTCAAGTACACATGAAACATTTCCCAAGATAGACCACATGTTAGGCTACAAAACAAGTTTCAATAAATTTAAGAAAACCACAATCATATCAAGCATCTTCTCTGACCACAACAATATGAAGCTAGAAACCAATCAAAAGAAAATAATGAAAAAATACACAAACACATGGAGACTAATAAAATGCTATTAAACAATGAAAGGGTTAACAATGAAGTCAAAGAAGAAATCTAAAGATACCCTGAGACAAAAAAATGAAAACACAACAACCCCAAATCTATGGGACATGGTGAAAGCTGTCCAAAGAGGAAAATTTATAACTATACAGGCCTATTTCAAGAGCTCCCATAAGACATGTTTTAAGAAACATGAAAAATCTCAAATAAACAATCTAACTATACACTTAAAAAAAATTAGAAAAAGAAAAGCAAATATAGTCCAAAGTGAAAAGAGGAAAAAAATAAAGATCAGAGCAGAAATAAGTAAAACAGATTTCAAAAAATAAAAAAACACAAAAGATCAATAAAACCAAGAGCGGCTTCTTTAAAAGAGAAATAAAATTGATGAAGTTTTAACCAGACTCATCAAGAAAAAAAGAGGACCTAAATGAATAAAATCTGCAATGAAAGAGAAGTAACAAATGACACCACAGAAATGCAAATGATTATAAGAAAATACTACAAATAATTACATACTATCAAATTGAAAAATCTAAAAGAAATGCAAAAGTTTCTAGAAACATTCAGTCTTCCAAGACTGACATAAGAAGAAACAGAAAATCTGAACAGACCCATTATAGGAAACAAAAGGGAATCAGTAATAAAAAAATATTTTAAATCTCCCAACAAACAAGTCCTGGATCGAATGGCTTCGCAGGTGAATTTACCAAACATTTAATGAAAAATTAATACCCATTGTCTAAAACTATTCCAAAAAATTCAAGAGAAGGAAGGCTCCCAAGATCATTTTCAAAGGACATCATTACCCTGATTCTGAAACCATATAAAGATATTCAAAAACAGGTAGCATTTTTATACACTAACAATGAACTATCAGAAAGAGAAATTAAGAAAACAATAAAATATATAACTGCACCAAAATATAAAAAATAAATACCTAGAAATAAATTTAAACAAGAAAGTAAAGGACATATACTCAGAAAATTATGAGATATTGAAGGATATAAAAATAAATGGAAGCATAGACCATACTCCTGGATAGGAGGAATTAACATTGTCAAAATATCTATACTACCCAAAAGAATCTATAGACTCAATGCAATCCCTATCAAAATACCAACAGCATTTTTTCACAGAACTAAAACAAATAATCCTAAAATTTATATGGAAACACAAAAGACTCCAAATAGACAAACTTAAGAAGAATAAAGTTAGAGGTATCATGCTGCCTAATATCAAACTATATTACACAGCTATAGTAATCAAAACACAATGGCACTGACATAAAAACAGACCACAGATCAATGACACAGAATAGAGCGTCCAGAAATAAACCCATCCCTATATAATTATTTTGGCTCTATGAAAAAGAAAGCAAAAATACACAGTGGGGATCAAGACAGCCTATTCAAGAAATGGTGTAGAGAAAACTGAATATATACATCAGAAAAAATGAAACTGGACTACCTTGTTATACCATGTACCATAATAAACTCCCAAATGGATTAAGACTTAAATGTAAGACCCAAACCATAAAATGCCTAGAAGAAAACATAGGCAGTAATCTCTCTGACACTACTTTTTCCTGATACATTTTCCAGGTGAAGGAAAACAAAAAGAAAAAATAAATAAACAAATGGAACTACATCAAAGTAAAAGGTTTTTGCACAGCAAAGGAAACCATGAACAAAACAAAAAGACAACCTACTGAATGGGAGAAGATATTCACCAATGATATATTAATAAGAGGTTAATAACCAAGATTTATAAAGAACTCATACAACTTAACACCAGAAATACTAACAATCCAATTAAAAAGGTAGAAAGAGAACATGAATAAATATTTCTCCAAGGAGGACACACAGATATGACCAATAGTCATAGTGAAAAGATGCTCAAAATAAAAACTCATCAGAGAAATGCAAATCAAAACCACAATGAAATATCACCTCATACCTGTCAGAATGGCTATCATCAATAAATCAACAAAAAACAATTGTTGGGGAGGATGTCAAGAAAAGGGAACCCTCATACACCATTGGTGGAAGTGCAAATTAGTACAGCCACTGAGGAAAACAGTATGGAGGCTCCCCCCAAAATTAAGCATAGAACAACCTTATGACCCAGCAATTCCACTTCTGGGTATTTATCCAAAGAAAACCAGAACACTAATTCAAAAAGATACACACCCCTATGTTTATTCCAGCATCACTAACAATAGCCAAGATATAAAAGCAACCTAAGTGCCCATTAGTAGATGACAGGATAATGAATATGTGTGGACATAAAAAAAAGGAATAAAATTGTACCATTTGCAACAGCATGGATGGACATAGGGGATATTGTGCTGAGTGGAGTAAGTCAGACAGAGCAAGACATATACTATATGATCTCACATGTGGAATCTAAAAAACAGAATAAACATACAAACAAAACAAAAACAAGCTCATAGATACAGAGAACAAACGGATGGGTGCCAGATGGAGGAGTAGGAAGACCTGGGTGATAAAGGTGAGGGAATTAAGATACACAAATAGTTATAAAATAATTCCAGGGATGTAAAGTATAGAATAAAGAATACAGTAGATAATATTATAATAACTATGTATGATGTAAGGTGGGTACTAAACTTAGTGGGATGATCACTTCATAAACCATACAAATGTCTAACCACTATGGCAAACACCTGAAACTAATATTAAGTAAACTGCATGTCAACTGTAATTAAAAAGTTAAAAGAAAGTAAAACGATACATACAGATGAATGACTGACAATATGACATATCAAAAATTTTAGAATACACCAAAAGTGGTAATAATAGGGAATTTTATAGCATTACAGGCCTACTTCAAGGAACAAGAAAAACCTTAAATAAATAACCTAACATTTCACCTTAAAATACTAGAAAAAGAAGAACAAATGAAGCCCGAAGTCAATAGAAGAAAGGAAATAATAAAATATTAGAGCAGAATTAAATGAATTAGAGAACAAAAACAGAAAAAATTAAATCGACAAAGAGCTGGTTCTTTGAAAAAAATAAATAAAATTAGCAAACTCCTAGCTATGGTTACTAAGGAAAAAAGACAAAAGACTCAAACAAAATCAGAAATGAAAAAAAAAACAAAATCAGAAATGAAAGAGAAGTTACCACACATACCACAGAATATCAAAGGACTAGGTAGACAAGCTTCATTTGCTTGCATGTACAAAAATACTATGACAGGATACAGGCCACCAAATTTGATACTCTAGAACAAGCTTGTCCAACCTGTGGCCCATGGTCTGCATGCAGCCTAGGACAGCTTTGAATGAGGCCTAACATAAATTCATAAGGACAATTTTTCTTCCTCCAATGTGGCCCAGGGAAGCCAAAAGGTTGGACACCCCTGAATAAGAAGAAAGGGACAAGTTCTTAGAAATATATATGACCTTCCTAGACTGAATGAAGAATTAGAAAATCTAAATAGACTAATCAACAGTAAGAAAATTGAAACAGTCATTAAAAACCTTCCAAAAAGTAAAAGTATAGGACTAGATGGCTTCGGTAGTAAATACTACCAAATATTCAAAGATTTAATACTTTCCTTCTCAAACTTTTCCAATAATTGAAGAGAAAATATTTCCTAACTCATATTGAATCCAACCTGGCAAAGACAACACAGAAAAGAAAAGTACAGACTGAGGTCTCTGATAAATTGAATATAAAAGCCTAAACAAAATACTAACAAATCAAATACAGCAGTACATTTAAAAAAATACAAAAAAAGATAGTACATCAAAATCAAGTGGGGTTCATTGCAGAGGCTCAAGGATGGTTCCATATATGCAAGTCACTCAATGCGTTTTAACACATTAACAAAATAAAGGATAAAAATCACATGATCATATCAATACAATCATAAAAAGCATTTGGCAAGATACAACATCCATCTGGATTAAAACACTCAATAAAATAGGTATAGAAGAAAAGTAGCTCAACATAACAAAGGCCATATATGACAAACCCTCAGCTAATATCAGACTTGATTGTGAAAAACTGAAAGCTTTGACTCTTAAGATCAAGAAGATAACAATGCCCACTCTCACTGTTGTTACTCTACATAGTGCTGGAAGTCCTAGCCAGAACAACCAGGCAAGAGAAAGAAATAAAAGACATCTAAATTAGGAATGAATAAGTAAAACTGTCATTTCTTACAGATGACATGATTCTATATGTAGGAAATCCAAACTACTTCACCAAAAAAACATTAGAATCAATACAGAAATACAGTAAAGTTGCAGGATATAAAATCAATGGACAAAAATCCATTGTGTTCCTACTAACAATGAAACATCAGAAAAAGAAATGGAAACAATTCAATTTGTGATTGCAATAAAAAGAATAAAATACCTAGGAATAAACTTAACAGAGGAACTAAAGGACACATACACACACACACACACACACACACACACATATAAATTTTTGTTGAAAAAAACTGAAAAAGACACAAAGAAATGAAAAGATAATCCATGTTCATGGACTGGAAGAAACAACATAGTTTAAATGGTCATATTACCTAAAGCAATATAGAGAGAGATTCAATGCAATCCCTATCAAAACCTCAATGGCATTTTTCAAATAAATAAAACAAAAAGCCATCAAATTTGTACTGGAACCACAAAAGACTCCAAATAACCAAAGCAATCCTGAGAACAAAAAACAAAACCAGAGGCATCACACTCCCTGACTTCAAATCAAACTACAAAGCTACAATAATCAAAACAGTATGGTATTGGCAGAAAAAAAGATACACAGACCAATGGAACAAAATCAAGAATCTAAAAATAAAACCACTTGTACGTGGACAAACAATTTTAGACCAAGGAGCCAAAAACATACAATAAAGAAAAGGAAGCCTCTTCAATAAATTAAGTTGGGAAAATTGGGAAACCACATGTAAAAAGAGTGAAACTGGACTGCTATTTGATACCATACACAAAAAATTAATTCACATGTATTAAAGACTTAAATATAAGACCTTAAACAATAAAATACATAGAAGAAAACTTAGGTACTAAACATATGAACTTTGCCCTCAGAGAGGCTTTTATGAACTTGAACCCAAAGGCAAGGGAAGTAAAAGCAAAAATAAATGAATGGAACTATATCAAACTACAAAGATTCTGCACAGCAAAAGAAGCCATAAACAAAACAAAACGGTAGACCAACAGAATGGGAGAAGATATTTGCAAACAATACCTCTGATAACTCATACAACTCAAAAACAAAAAACAAACAGATGACCTAAGCATAAATTTTTCCCAAGAAAACAAACAACTGGCTAACAGATATATGAAAAAATGCTCAACTTCACTAGCTATTAGAAAAACGCAAATCAAAACTACAAAAAGATAACTTATACCTTATACTTGTTAGAATGGAGAGGATGTGGAGAAAAAGGAACCCTCGTACACTGTTGGTAGGAATGTAATTTGGCACAGCAACTATGGAAAAGAGTATGACAACTCCTCAAAAAATTAAGAATAGAGCTACCATAGAACTCAGCAGTCCCTCTTCTGGCTATCTACCCCCCAAGTTTGAAAACATTTATTTGTAAAGATATATGTACCCTAGGTTCACTGTGGCATTATTCATAGCAGTCAAGACATAGAAACAACTTAAGTGTTGTTATTCAATGCATATTGGATAAAGAAGATATGGTACACACATACAATACTACTCAGCCATAAGAATGGATGCAATACACATTAGTGAAAACATGGATCCGTCTTGATAATTATCATAAAAGCTAAGCTAAATAAGACAGACAGAAAAGGACAAGAATCATATGATTTCACTCATAGGTGGGATGTAAAACAGAAAGTAAAAAACAAACAAAGAAAACAAAATGTCACAGATACAGACAACAGTATGAAGTTTACCAGAGGGAAAAGGAGTGGGGGGAGGAAGACTAAGATACAAGTTGTAAAATATACTAAGTTGGACAATTAATTCCGCGAACTCATCCTAGAAAAAGTCCTACATACTTCACTGATAAATATCACTTCAGTCACCTTCGAAGGGCTCCCCTTGGGAAGCTGTGCACCAACGCCAGCGCCTAGTCCACCCTTCAAAGCAGTTTTGGAACTCTTTTTCTGGCATGGCCATCAGAGCTGTTGTTGTCCCCAAAATCTGACAGTTAAGTTTGCGAACTTGACACCATGCACTTAGTTAGCAGCACTGTCTAGTGCTCATACCGAGTTGTCTGTACAGTGCTGCCAACGTAAGTGCACACCATGGCCAGTTTCACTTCCTTTGATGTGCAGAATCACTTGATGTTAAAAGAGTAGGAATTGCAGATCAACTCCCCTTCATTATTTAAAACTAGTTCCTCTACTTATCACAATGAGATAACCCCCATCAGTCACTCTCCATAGTGATGTAAGAATTAAACAACCATGTGTATTTGCTTTAAAAATCCATGCTAGTTTATCATTCCTTATTTTGCTGTCATACAGGGTGGAATACTAACATCAGCATAATCAGAACATTACCCCTCTATAGGCAGACCTACATGGGAGGTTAAATTAATATTCTCAAGGTGAATTGTTTCATTTGTAGCAAGTAATAAGTTTACTAAGGGACTCAGCGCTTACCTTCTGTGGCAAGTGCATACAGGGCAATTTTCAAATAATTTATTATTTTTTTTTCACTTTGTGAAATAAGCACGAAGAAACACAGAATAGGGCCCCTGTTACTCGGTAGCAGCCTGTAAAAGGCAGAAAGACCAAGTCTGGCAAGAGAATTTGAGAATGGGTCCAACCGAGTGAAGAGTGTCCAAAAAGTCTGGAAATACAGGGAAAAGAGTGCATTTATCCTATTTTTTTCAGTTTAACAACTGGATTCTTGCTTTAAATTATGTTCTGTATCAGAAATGATGTTTGGAAGTAAAAGAAACATAGAGTGAGTATATTAATTGAAAAATTAACTAGCATACTTTTTAAAAATAATTTTGTCCTATGTTTCCAACATTTTGGACACCTTACAACACTATTTTGTCAGAAGTAGTGAGTCTAGGCTCGCCAGACATACCGTTGTGAATGGGAAAGAAAACAACAGTACTGTCCGATTTCAAACGGTGCACATGGTCAGCCTAGTCTCCCTGGGCTAAATTCAAGGTGTCAGCAGCTGACCATACATACTGTTTGAAATGGGACAGTATTGTTCTTTTCTGTCCCATTTGAAATGGTACATTTGGCCAGCCTAAGTGGGTCACATTTCTAGTGGAAAGAGAGAAAAGTCTAAATAAAATGCACTAACTTCCTGTAATCTTCATTCTTTCATTTCTCTATCTATCTTTCCCTCCAATTTCATGAAACTTGTGTGATAAGATGGGGTTTCTTTTCTTTGGAAATCTTAGAGGAAACAATCAGCCCACTGGAAAGGAGTCTTCTATCTTTGAATATTGAGACATTGAGCCTGCCTCTTTCATTCAGAATTAGATGCTAGCATTTTTGATGATCCTACTCGCTCTCTCTGCTCTCCGGGATGCCAGTTGTGGGATTGTTTTCTTCTTTTCGTATTACCTTAAAAGGCTTTGAAATCACATTTCAACTACCAAGTGCTATATCAGCCTATTGACATTTCAGTGGGCTTTGATTTGTGCTCATGGTTATAGGGGAATAAAGATACTGATCGTCAGAAACATTTACTGACTTATGAATATAAATAAGTCAGCAGTTCTTGGGCAATGGCTGATGAATGTTTGTTTTGACATTTCCCTTCTCCTTAAAGGACATTAAAAAAAAAATCTCTCAAGATAAAAAAAAAAAATCTCTCAAGACCTACAGCTGTTGAAGAGAGAGGATTAGATTTTTTATGTGTGGTTCAGAAGAGCTGTCTAAAACCAAATACTTAAAGAAAATAAATTAACAATTAGAACTGTCTCAAATTGGAATGGTTTCCTAAGGAGGCAGAGGATTTCTTTGCTAGAGGTTAACACCTGGATTTTGCATCTACTGAGGTTTAAGCTGCATGATGTCCTCCAAGGCATTCTTAAATCCTGGAATTTGAACTTTAAATCCCCACCATCACCTGTCTACTTTGCATTTTCTTACACAGAATCTTAATTAGCAAGATGAAACCAAAGCGTCTTCTATCTTTATAATATTAAGATGTTGAGCCTGCCTCTTTCATTCAGAATTGGATTTTGACATTTCGTATGACCATACTATCTTTGCTCTCCTGTCTGGTTGTGGCATTCCTTCTTTTCTCATTACATTAAAAGGCTCTGAAATCACATTTCAACTGCCAAATGCTCTATCATTGTATTGACATTTCAGTGGGTTTTGATTTGTTCTCATGGTTATAGGGGAATAAAGATACTGATCAACAGAAACATTCACTGGCTTATGAATAAAAATAACTCAGCAGTATGCTTTTTACAGAGAGAGTTGGTTTACATATACAGGATCATTAAAATTATGGATTTATACAAAAGATAATTTATTGGGTGCCTATTTGCTTTACAAACTAACTTACAATAGGTTTTGTTTAATTATATATTTGATATAGTTACTTATTTCAGAAACACTTTCATTGTACAATGAAATTTACATGTTCATCATTTTTTTCTCTTAATTTTATAAAAATATTCCATGACATTGGGTTCTATATTGACCTTCCGCACTCTATTTTTTTCTTAAGCTTAGCATATCCAAGTTTATGGTATTGCCCTGCATTCAAGCTGCAGACAATAATCACCTTCTTATGGAATGTGGCCCAGGCTGCATTTAACCAGTCTTCGCTAAAATCTAATTTGTGAACTATGCCATATTGTACTTGATAATTTTTCTGGCTACAACAATGCAAAATCACTGTATACCCCCTCTCCACAACCCAGGAAAACGCTACAGCTGAAATAATTAAAATCCATATGCTTAATGATGTGTGCCTTTTGCAAGGTGGTACATTACTGCATCTAATGATGTTTAATAGCTCATAGCATTCAATATACTTAATCATCAGTTACTGACATTTGTAGTACTTCTGCATAGTGAACATATCTTTATAGGGGGAAACTGCATTAGAATAGACTCCATTACCCATCCTGATAAAGAATACTGGACTTGACCAAATGAACGTTTGTCTTTAGGGCTACTGGAGATACTGAGGCAGGGCCATGTGGTTGTTTTGGGATTTTGTTAGGTGAGGAGGAAGTTTTGATTTGCTAGTGTCACACTGGCTTTATTGGTCTCCCAGGCACTCTGAGAGTCCCAAATAAAGACGTTGGGAGACTGGGATGCCTGCCTCACTCAGCTGCCTGACATCCAGCAGGTCACTCGCCACTTGCTTTCTACATCTTTGTATGTAAGTTGAGAGTGAGGTGCTGAACAATGTGTGAGGAGGTCCTACCCAGACCAGAAATTCTCTAGTCTCACAATCACTTAGGAAAAAGTGGACCCATTAGCCTTCTGTCATTTCCATGTAATATCTTGTTTGCTCAGAGAGCTCCTTAGAAAAATTAAGAAAGATAGAGTCCTTGTAAGCTAGCCCTCTCCCCTCGGTGGAATGATACAGTTATAAGACTTTCTTCTTAATATCATATATTTAGGCCAATATTATCTTGCTCCATGATAACATAAGGACCTGCACTGTTCAGTGTTAGAAATGAGAAGGTCTGGAGGAAGTAGCTTCCTCTATGGAGATTTTGCTTGAGAAAATACATGATTTCATCATCCCTGAGCCTCTGAAAAAGTCTGATTGTCAACCTTTTTCACTAATCATGAGTTTGAGTCATAACCACCCTGGGGTGAAACGCATACATTGCTCTCTCAAGTTCCCGATTATTTCCAAAATAAAGTTTTAAGACTTTTTCTCTTCGATAGCAATTCCTACGCGGACAAAACTAAGAAGCAAAGGAGTGTCTGCTTCTACCCACACCACCCTCTCTCAAATGTACGGCTTCCCTGCTGCGTGATGAACTCACAAGTCCAACTAAAAAAAAATACTCAAATTAGGATTTCACTGTGAAGTTTATAGCATTCATGAATTCTTCAGTCCTTTCTCCTTGCTTCTGTATCAATTGTATATGCTCCAAAATGCTCATATAGTGTCAGGCAGGAATTCCTTTGCTCCCCCCAACAGTTATTGAGTGAATGCACCTTGTCAAAAATATGTCAGGTACTAGGAATAAAGAAATATTGGTCACTACTATGACCAAGCTTACAGTCTTGGAAAAGGGGTGAAGGTTCAAATGTATATACTCATACACTAGCTCTGACAGGAGACAATAGGGAGTGGTAGAACCTGGGGATAATGTGAGAAGTATCTCTGTTTATTTCTCTCTTCCCTCCCTCCTCCACTCCCCTCCCCTCCCCTCCCTCTCTCCTACCCTCCCTTCTTTCCTTCCTTCCTTCCTATACTCTACTAACTGAATAAAACAGTGTACAAGTCTTCAACTCATAATGTAGGTCCAGACACAAATACATAAGCTAATAATTAATACAGGAAGCAAAATTTAAAGATACTTCTAAAGTGCTGGTGTTAAGGACAGACTGTAGACCCAGACAACCTTTGAATTCTAGCCCCAGCACTCACCAGCTGTTTGACCATAGGTAAGTGACCTCCCTTCCTTATTTCTGTTTCCTTTGGCATAAATGGTGAAAATGTAAGCATTTATTTCATCAGGTTCTCCTGAATAGTAACTGTGTTAAAACAGGTAAAGCTCTTGGAACAGACCTTGGCACACGGTGAGCTCTAAGTAAAAGAGGACTACTCTTACTTGGAATGAGATAAGAGAGCACATGTTAAGTCCAAACAGATACAACTTAATAGAATCCTAAAAAGGAAAGAATCTTGAATCTTGTGGGCACCATCCTCTTGCTGCTGGAAGCACCCCAGAGAAGAATATTCCTCAGCGTTTGCAAATGCAGTTAGTTCAGAGGTCCTCAACTAAACTGACACCTGATCAATTCATCCTTTCCTACACATCCACCAGTTCTGCATGATTCTTATCAAAGGAGGGCTCATCTGTGTCTTCTATAAAGGAGCCCAAAGGCATGGTGTAATGTGTCAAGACTGCTTCTGATAACATTGTAACTTCTATGGTGTTTTCCACCCTGACTGTTCATTTAACATTTCAGTTGGCTTTACTCAAATGAAGATAAATATGATCCCACCATGCTGTGAAAATTAGCCAGCCATAGTGTAAGTAGCTTTCAAGCATTGAGTGGCCTTATGGACTCTACAACATAATCGAAAGGATAAAGCATTCAGAAAATGTGCAGCAGCTACTCAATTACCATTTTAAAATTCAGTTATGTTTATTGCTGTGGGGGCTCTGTGAATACGTGGCTCAATGAGGATGCACAGCTTAGGGAGCAGAACTAGCCAAGGCTTTGCAACGCTATGGTCAGGTACTGTACCTCACTGATCTTGCTTTCTTCTCTAAAAACATATTTCATTTTCTGCATTGCTGTACAGGATCCATTTCTCAGCATCCTTTAAGATTTGCACCTTGAGGAAAACATGTATGAACAAGATTCTGAGGCAGGCATAGGTTATTTTGAAAAGGGAACTAACATTAGTTAAAAGGATCTTTTTCTCTCATCTTCTCTAAGAATTCTGCAATGGGGGAAATACCAAAAACATTAACTCTTAATATATGTCAGATAATTTATGCAACTAGAAAAAGAAAATCTATGTAATTAGACAAAGGAGAATGTGCAGTTATAGCTATTACATATGAAGACAGCTCATCAAATGTTCCCAGGTGATTGTCTCTGGTTATGGGAACAGTAATGCTATTAATGTTTTGGTTCCTTTTAATTGTATTTTTCAATTCTCAAAAGGAGAAATCTTTATTTATAATAAAAATACTGACAATGTAAATTACTACACAATATGTGGTAGGTACGTTGTAATTTCCCCACTTGGCTTTCTGTGTCTTAATCTGTTTTATTCTGGTCATTTCATTACATTTGTTCTTTAGCTTTGATTTTTTTCATTTTCATTCTCACCGTAGTTCTATCCTCCAACATTTGATTCTAGGAGACAGGCCCATTGCCTGCCATTGATAAAAGAGTACAAAGACAGGGTAAGTTAAATCCTCATCCACACCTACACTCATCAACATTCTGAGTTTTCCATTCCTTCACCCTACCCTCTCTGAAGCTTGCTTTTCACCACACCTTTTTCTTTGCTTCTGTTTCTCAGTAGTTCATTTGTCAAGTATTTAAGGAGTGCTTCCCTTGAATGTAGGCTCACCCTTCAAAGGATGAGCCAACATGGCATTCATATCATTGGTTCATGATCTGCTTCCTAAATGACCTGTCTGCTTTTTAGACTCCATCCTCTGCATGTTATCCCTCTCTTCTATTTATTATTACAGTCCTGCTTCACTCCACACTTGAGTTTATATCATCTCAAACCTATGCACAATTATCTACCTATTCTGATGCCTCCAGGGTTGCCTAAGAACCAGAATAATCACTAATTTGAAAACCAAGCACTAGTACTATATGGGTCAGGGGCAGAAGGTACATTCTGACTTAAAGCAATTAAATATTTTTATTGGGCAAATGTGTTTTATTGCTTTCAAATTACTGTGTACACAAGGAGTGGAATCAACAAAAAAATGCACTTTCAGGGGTTCACCAGTAAGTCTTGTTGCACTAGAGAAGATTGCAGTGATAGTGGTAGCAGCGGCATTAGTAATAATAATGAGTAAGCCTGCATTATGGGTAAGGCTTGTGCTGTGTACACTGAAGCATCATCTCTAATCTTTAACCCTAATAGTAGTCCACAGGAAGCTATCATAATTTTCACTTCTTAATTTTATATTTAAGGGAACTAAACACAAAGGTTGAATCATCGCCAAGCTCACATATTTAGTAACGGTTGGGGTGGAGCCAAGAATGAGATCCTAGGTCTTTGTAACTTTAAAGATATATTCTGTTTAAATCTATGAGTTAATACATATATAAGCTTAGAATAATACTTACATAATAAACCTTTATAGGAAAGCACTATATACATATTAATTGTTATTATTCCCCTTTAGTCCCTTATTTGGAGATGTTAGTTTTTCATCTTTTCAGCAGAGAAAGGTCCCTTGAGGAGCTCAAAGGCTTTACCATAGAAACACTGCTCTAATCTCAGGTCTCTAATCAAGATTAGGACATTGAATACAAGAGTTTCTGTAAAAGACATAGGAAGATCTGTTACCTCTCTTCACAGTTCCCTTCCCTTTCATATACATGCATGCTACTTCTTTTTAAAATTTATTTTTATTATTTTTTACTTTTCAATTATAGTTGACATTGAATGTCATGTTATATTAGTTTTAGGTGAATAGCCTAGCGGTTAGGCATTTATATAATTTACAATGTGATTCCCCCAATTAGTCAAGTACCCACCTTGTACCATACATAGTCATCACCACACTACTGACTATATTCCCTAGGCTTTACTTTCCATCCTCATGACTATTTTGTAACTGCCAATTTGTACGTCACCCCTTCACCATTTTCACCCAGTACCACAAGCCCATCTCATCTGGCAACCATCTTGTTCTCTGTATCTATAAGTATGTTTGTGCTTTGTTTCTTTATTTTTCTGTTCTTTAGATTTCACATATGTGGAATTTGTCTTTTTTTGTATGATTAAATTCACTTAGCACAATATACTCTAGGTTCACCCATGATGTCATAAAGGTAAGATTTCATTCTTTTTTATGGCCGAGTAATACCCTATTGTATACGTGTACCACAACTTCTTTACCCTATCATCTATTGACAGGCACTTAGGTTGCTTCCATATCCTGGCTATTATAAATAATGCTACGGTGAATATAGGGGTGTTTATGTCTTTTTGAATTAGTATTTTGGATATTAGCCATTTGGATGTATTATTGGTGAATAACTTCTCCCATTCAGTAGGCTGTCTTTTTATTTTGTTGATGGTTGCCTTTGCTGTGCATAAACCTTTTAGTGTGATGTAGTCCCATTTGTTTATTTTTTCTTTTGTTTCACCTGCATTAAGAGATATAACAGAAAAAAATGTTACTAAGAGCAATGTCAGAGAGTTTTATGCTTGTTTTCTTTCAGGAGTTTTATGCTTTTATGTCTTACATTTAAGTCTTTAATCTATTTGGGGTTTATTCTTGTATATGATGTAAGAAGGTGGTCCACTTTTATTTTTTGTATGTTCCTGTCCAGTTTGCCCAATACCATTTATGGAATAGACTGTCTTTACCCCCAGTATATATTTTGCCTTCTTTGTCATAGATTAAATGACTATACAAGCATGGGTTTATTTCTGGGCTCCCTATTCTGTTTCATTAATCTATGGTCTGTTTTTATGACAGTGCCATGCTGTTTTTATTATGATAGCCTTGTAGCATAATTTCATATCAGATATTGCAATACCTCCAACTTTGTTCTTTTATTGTGACTATTCAGGTCTTCTGTGTTTCCATATAAATTTTAGAATATTTGTTCTAGTTCTTTGAGAAATCCCATTGGTATTTTGATAGAAATTGCATTGAATTGCTTTGAGTATGGATATTTCAGCAATGTTAATTCAGGTAGACAAGCACCCTTCATCATGTCTTGTAATACAGGTCTTGTGGTGGTAAATTCCCTCAGCTTCAGTTTGTCAGGAAAAGCCTTTAATTCTCCTCCTATCTAAAGAATAACTTTGCTGGATATATTATTTTTGGCTAGTCATTTCTTTCTTTCAATATTTTGAATATTTGATTCCACTCTCTCCCAGCATGTAGGGTTTTTGCTGAAATATCTGATGGTAACTTAACAGGGTTTCCTTTACAGGTTACCATCTTTTTCCTGGCTGCCTTGATAATTCTTTCTTTGTCATTAATTTTTGACAGCTTTAATATAATGTACCTTGGAGAACTCCTTTTTGGATTAAGATAATTAGGTATTCTATTAGCTTCTTGGATTCAAGTATCCAGTTCTTATCAAATATTTGTTTGAATAAGCTCTCTGTTCCTTTCTGGTATACCCATGATTCTTAAATTGCTTTTCCTAATAGAGTCAATAGTTCTCCTTGAGTTCTTACTTACTTTCTTTCTTTTTTCCCCCTCGATTGTCTTTTTCTACCTGAGTCAGTTCTAAATTTCTCTCTTCCATATCACTAATGCTTTCCTTCATTTGGTCTGGTGTGCTCTATTTCCTAAGTTGGCTACTTCATACTTCATCTCATTTATTGAGTTCTTTATCTCCAGAATTTATGTTTTTTTCTTTTTTATAGTTTCAGTTTCTTTGGTGAAGTACTTAATTGATTTTATTTTTGAGCTCATTGACTTTCTTTTCTGAGTTTTCTTGAATTTCATTGAATTTTTCAGAATTGCAATCTTGAATGTTCTGTCATTTAAATCACAGTCTTTCATGTCCAGTGTATTTTCTGGAGAGTTTACATTTTCTTTCTGAACTCTTGTTACATCTTGGTTATTCATTGTGCTTGATGGATTATTTCTTTGCCTGGGCATTCGTGGGAATGAATATTTTTTTTTAGGTATTTGAATCTTAACTGTTTAGCAGGTTGATAAGACGAGGTCTTCTGTTTTTCAGTAAGTGGTGCTGAAGTACAAGTTTGTTTGTTTGTTTTTTCTTACCTGCACTACTGAGACTTGTGGGATCTCTGTGGGGCTGTGACACTTACCTGTGGAAAATTACCCATACTTCCCAAGGTTGTGGGTGTCCTGTTTAAGATCCAGTCACCCAGGTCTCAGAATACTAGACCTGTGGTGGGATATGTCAGGCTATGTGTCTCCTGGCCTGTGTGTTCCCAGCACTCCCTGCCTGCATCCAGAACCCACCAGCAGTCCCTCTCTGTCTGAGTGTCCCAGCTGCTTCCACCAGGCTCTGCCATGGTGGGAGGGGGAGGAGTGGGCAGGAGGAAGTGAGTTCACATGTCTGTAGTTCTTTTCTTTCCAGCAGGTTTAGCCACAATGAGTACAGAGCACTTACACAGGAAAGTTCTTTCTGCCCTTTTGCAATCTGCTGAGTGAGTATTTTACCACTGGGTGAGCCACAGGAGGATGGTGGAATGGGTTTCCACATCTATGGCTTCCTTTGTCTGGTATTGGTGGTTTGTGCAGTGCAGCCACACGTTGCACTGCTTCTCTGCCTCTGGCTCCGGGCTCAGCCTTAATGTGTACCAGCTACCTGGGTCAGACTGTCGCCTCTGCCCCGCTGGTATGCCCCCCTTCACTGCTATCAATCTGCTGGAGCCATGACGAGCATCAGACTGCATCTGTAGCTTCCTTCTCAGTCCTCCCCACCACCATGCCCCATCTCCTCTGAGTGCCCCAATGCACCCACCTTCAGATGTCTCAATGTGTGGACCCCTCAGACATATTTGTGTGTTGAGCAGGGAATCTTTTTTGAATCATAGCTGTCCAACTTGTTCTAACTTCAAGGGGAGAGACCTGGAGGTCCTCTCAGGCCACCATGCTGCTGCCATCTCATCAGTACTTTAAATAATTACACAGTCCTTGTCACTTCCAAAGCCACTATCCTAACCAAAACTCTTAGCATACCATCCAAAACCTTACAAAAGTACCTACTTAGTCCCCCAGTTTCTAGGCTTATCCTCTTTCTACTCAGCAACAAAAACTGTCAAGTTAGTAAGATCATGAAAATCAAACTTATAATGATCATTAATCAGAGTATGTTTTTACATTAAATCAAGAACTCTAATATATACTTTTAAAGAATTGTGCCAATTATAATCCCTCCTTATCATTTATTCAGACATAGCCTCTTAGTGCTTTAGTTTATACTATATACTCTAGCATGAAAAACCTTCGAGCTTTTACTAAATCCTGACAATCTCCTTTCTGCCTCCAAATGCCTGCTCTGCTTTTTATACAAACCACCCACCCCCATAGTCTTTTTATTTTCATGGTCAATATAAGCTCCACTGATCTAAGCTGCTTTTGCATTTCCCTTAGCTGTGGAAAGCTGGGGTGCATAATTAGTTATTCCAAATAACACAGAATCTTTTAAATCCTCAATGAAAGAGTAAACTGAGCTCAATGAACAGAAATTTTAATATTAAATGCACTTGCTTCGTGTCTAATCTTTTAAAAATATTAATCTATTTATTGAGTATGGTATAACTCTATTAAATTGAATCTCATTCTTTTCACCAATATAAATACAGAGAAAGGACCAATCAATACAGAGGATTTGTCCAGAATTGTAATGAATATTCACAATCAGTCCTAATCACAAACATCTTAGAATAACATTTTGCATAATAGTAATCTTTTTTATTTAAACTCGGTAATTTTCTAAAAATAAAATCAACCACCTATGAAAATTACAAATGACTGAACAATAAAGCATAAATATTTTGGGAGAGCTGGATTATTTCCCCATAGACTAAAACTGTATTTTCAAAAATTGATTTTTTAAAAAATACCTCTTCTTACTTTTCTAACAATAAATTATGAAGGGAGAATGTATTGAGTACTGGGGAATAAGAAAATAATAAATGGGCTAGGAGAAGAGAAAGGAAGTGGTCCCCTGGCATCTCCCAACGTACACCAAAGAAAAACCAATCACAGAATACATCTCCAACCTACATCCCTTGCCATCAAACTTACCACTCGTAAATGGTAGTATGGGTTGTATTGTGCCCATTCCCTAAAGGTATGTCAAAGTCCTAACCTCCAGTACCCATTATTGTGATCTCAGAGAAACTCTGCATAAATGTAATCAAGTTAGGATGAAGTCATATTGAATTAGAGTGTGCCCTAATCGAATATAACGGATGTCCTTATGAGAAGAGAAGAGACCAGATACAGACACACAGAGGACCACACTGTACGAAGACAGAGGCCACGATTGAAGCTTTAAGTCAAGGAACAGCAAAGATTGATAGCAAATCACTAGGAGCTATGAGGGGACAAGGAAAGATTCTCCCCGCCAGGTTTCAGAGGGACCATGGCCTTCCCAACACCCTGATTTTGGACATCTACCCTCCCGAAATGTGACAGAATAAATTTTTGTTGTTTGAAGTCACCCAGTGTGTGGTACCTTACCTTACTACAGCAGCCCTAGGAAATGGATAGAAAAGGAGACATGTATAGTCCCTTTGTGAGAAATACTGCATTTTAAGAACAATTTTTAATATATGCTATATGACAGCTTTTGTTGTCTGATCACTGAAAAATTATTCAACCACCAAGATGGCCAATAAGAATTTGAGCAGAAGCCATTAAAGTTCATACTCACAGTAAAATTTAGTCACCCAGGTACTACCAGGCTTCCAGAATTTCAAATGTCTCTAATGACTGCTGACCCAAAAAGAAGCAGAGACACAATGTAACCAATTTAGGGAGTGAAAAGCAGCCTCCCTAAGTGCGGAAAAAAGAGTCGTATTGCCAAAGGGATCTGATGCTCCAAAGATTACACCCAATGGGCTCTGAATGGCTGCCATGGTCTGACTGACAGGAATTGTCTGTGAAAAGTCATCTCTTCCCAGGGTAAGACTGGGAAGTGAGCCAGAAGTGACAGGAGGCAGAAGAAACAAGAAACAAGAAAACAGGAGATCTACTATGGCTGCAATTAGAAATGATCCTAGGGAACTAAGCAGCAGATACTGCACCATGTAAGTCAAGGTGAGAGAGTCAAAGATGAAGAGAGGCAGTTCTGCAGCGTGGTATAATATAACCTTTAGCTCTCACCTTTAATTGCTCAGTCTCCCAGTGACACACAGATGACAAAGGTCAGCTTGGCAGCATATGTCAGCAGATATGCAGGAATATATTGCTAGAAAGTAAAGTCTCAGTTGCCCAAAAGAGCAAGCCAAGCTAAAGGGAGTCAAACATCCAGTAGCTCGCTGTTCTAAGTAACTCTGGTTACTGATTGATTCTATCTTCAAATTTCATTGCTGTTGCAAATATAAGTTTGTATTAGAAATCTAATTTTTTTTAAAAAAAGGCCCATTAGTGGACTCAGTATGTAAGACTTTTAAACAAAAAACTTAAAGGTAGAATTTTTACTGTACAATTCCAATAAATGTCAAACACTAAAAACTTCTTTATAAACAGATCACGGTCTAGTGTAATGTTTGTAACTTATCTTTACTATCCCAGTGACAACACTACTGATATTTGCTGAATTGTGTTCTTACTGAGAATACATTATATGTCAGGTACTATGCCAGGTGATAATGATAGTGTCAGTAGTACTTAATGTATGTCAACATCCAAAACCCCTAACACCTAATAAATACTTAATCGAAGATTTCCCTGAGTCCACTGGAAAAACTGAAATGATAAATAATTTGAAAAAGGTGCTCATCCAAGGCAGATGATTATAAATGTGACCAAGTGATGATTTTCTAAAGATAAATATTATCATTTAGAAAAGGAGGATTTCTTCAGTATTTGAGTCACTACGCAAGATATACACACGATGTGTATTCTACTCGCAGCCTACCTATATGTATTTTAAAAAGACAATGGTTTAAAAACTATTCCTGTCAGTCATTGTCCTAGGAAATCAAATTCCAAAGCAACCACCAAAAATGTTTTAGATTAGTTTTTTATTTTAATACGCAACCAAAATCCAAGTACAACATGATAGCTTATGTTTATGATGATATACTTGAGGTATTAAATAATGTTTAAAATACAGATAAACATTATACATTTTTTAATCGCAATAACCATTTTAAAATAAAAGAAACAAGGGCATTCCCTGGTGGTGTAGTGGCTAGGCTTCAACATTCTCAACTCCGTGGCCTGGGTTCGATTCCCAGCCAGGGAACTACCCTCCCCCACAAAAATAATAAATAAACAAAAGAAACAAAAAATGTATTTGGTATTAAGACTTTATAAATTTCTAGAAATAAAACAAGAAGGAGAATTTATATGGAGGAAATGATAAAAGCAGTGAAATATATAAAACAAAACATAATGGAATGGAGAAATACACCTTAATGATAATTAAGACTCAATATTTAAAGATAATAAAATCTTTTTGAATTGATCTATAAATTTAATGCAACCATAATCAAAATCCCAACAGAGTTCTCTTGCAGAGAAATTAACAAGATGATACTAAAATTCAGATTCAAGAATAAATGCTAATAAAGAATAGACAAAATGATTCTGAAGAACAACAAAAAAGGAATGAAGACTTACCCTGACAAATATCAATATTTATTAATAAACTATGGCAATCAAATCCAAGTGCTTGCTATGCACGCAGAGAATGACCAATGGATTACAATGAAATGCCCTGCAACAGCCCGACTTACATATGCAAATAGGACGTGACAAGTGGGAGATGGATGAACTAATTACTATAAATAGAGAAAATAATAAAACTAGATCTTAACTCACAAAATAAAAGGCCATGACTAAGACAAATGCAAATGCAAAATTTTTAAACATTTAGAAAAATACATAGAAATATGTACTTATGAGATTGAGATGGGAAATAATTTCTTAAACAGGATAACCAAAACACTCAACAAACAAGGTCAATGAAATTAATTACATTATTTTTTTTTAATCTTAACATAAAAAATAGCAATGAACAAATTAAAAATGTGAGTCATAGACCAGGAGTATACATTTGATAAAAAATACATAAAATACACAGTTTGAGTATCTAAAATGTTAAGTCTCACTATTTTAGATGAAAAACAAACACCCCAAGGGAAGTAGCAAAGAACATGAAAGCTAGCAGGCCCAAATGGCTGATAAATACGTGAAAAGCCCAACAATTGAAGAAATAAAAATTAGGAACAGTAAGATACAATTTTGTACCCATAAGTTTGGGAAGAAAAGAAAATACTAAACACTCTGATAAAATTAAGGAAAGATGTTGGAGACAGGAAATCTCATATACTACTTGGAAGAGTATAAATTATTACAACTACTTTAGAGACTATTTTCATACTGTTGAGTAAAGGTGAATGGTAGTACCCTAGGACTCAGCAATTCTACTTTTAGTCAGCCTATAAGAGAGAAGAAAAAAAACAACAAAACAAAGCAAAAAACCAAAAACAAATTAAAAAACAGCTCTAAGAACAAATCGCTTGCAGTTATTGTCCCTGGAAAGCAAGTACCAAAAAACTGTTAGAACTTATACCTATTTTTGGGCTGTGTTATTTAACAATTATACTCCCAGGTATATTCCCAAATGACACTCTTATACATGTTCTAAGAAGCACAGAAAGATTTGTTTATTGCTACTCTGTGTATTATCAAAGATAGTAGAAATGCTCAACAATAATGAAGTAGTTCATTTGTGTGTCCAATGGAATAAATAAGGTAATTATAAAAAATAAACTAGGTTTGCTTAGTTAAGTTAGAAAAACACAATTTGGTAAATGATATTTCCAGGATAATACTAGTAATGTAAATACTAAAGAAATTCCAAGTAATAACACATATCATTTATGAATAGATACATATATTGCAAGAGGAAATTAAAAGATTCTTCATGGCAAGACTGCTCTATGGTAGATGTCAAGAAAGAAATGCAGAGCTCTTCCAAGAATATCTATTTGTATTGTTTTATTGGTTCATACTCGGCAATAAAAAGATGTTATTTTGTACATCAATTTGAGTATTCTGGTTTTCTGGGTGGCATGTAATAAAGAGCAAAAATATCAAGATGTATTAAATGGAAATAGTTTCCCCACCAGCCGCCTGGGAAGGTTGCATTCCCAGTTTAGTCTGAAGAAGTATTGTCTGGAAGAAGTAACAATTACTGGAATGAGTTCTTAACTGACAATTTTCACTACAATTCACTCTCTGAAAAAAGAGAGAAGTGCTGAGGGCATTGCTTTTGATTGGGCAAAGAGTCTGACAAAGGCAGGCATTTCTGTGTAGTTAAGGAAAAAAAGGGCACTGAGTTCCTAGGATAGTCCCCAAAGAGAAGAGGACAGGAGTGGAGCTTGGGGCAATGACACCAGAAGACATCCCTTTTTATGCTTCATTTATGTGGCCTAGGGCCAGGGTGTCTTTGTAAGGTAACTCTATTTTCAGGCACAGCATTCATTAAAAACTCTCTGGAGAGCCACAGAATTGGGTTCTACATACCAAGCTTCTGAGTAAATTCTCAAAATCTGATGCCAGAAGACACGAGATCCTTTCTTATTGGTGTTTGGTGAGCTTTCTAATTTACACACACATTAGCATGTTTACGAAAGTACCTTTCCTTCATTTTGGCTAACATTTAAATTAGTTTCATTTTCTGAGAACAAAACAAGTTAAAAAAAAAAGATTAGAGTTATACTATAACTATAATCAGTGGCAACAGAAGACAAAACAAGATTTAAAACTTCAAAGTGAAAGGTGGAGCCGCAGAAGAACACAAGGCCAAGATGTATTAAAAGTAAAACTTTATTAAAACCGCCTGGGTGCAGGTGGGCTGAGGCATACTAAGCCATGTCAGCCCTGAGCAGAGAAAAAGCACTTTCTATTATAGGGAAAAGTGAGAGACTAACTTAGAGGGGCTGACTGGTCCAAATTGTCGGTGGGGGTTCAGCTCAAGGGGTTTCAGACAATTCCCTAGTTTCAGTTCTGGGTGCAGCATACCTCAGAGATCATCTTATTGGTATGCCTCAGGGACTGAGTAACTGATCAACTCATTTTTGCCCGCCAATCTGGTTCCTGGCTGTAGAAGGGAGTTGGGGGAGGGGGGAAATTGCCTCCATTTTTACCTAACAAAAAGAATAACAAAACCACAATAATTGATGGAGAAATGGCTGGATATACTATTGACACTGCCACATCTGGTGCTGGCACTGCTGAATAACCACACCGAGGCCTTGTGCAGGCACACAAGAAGCCTGCAACAAATGATCACCCCATTTAATATTCATTGAATTCAGGAACGCATGTACTGTGACTAAATGCTGAGATGAAATTACGAACAGGCCTGCTTTTGTTTGGATGCATAGGAAAACAAAGCGCCAATGCTCAGTCTCTCTCAAGATTTCTTCCAGCAAAACAAAACATGATACAGCCAATGACTGAACTATGTATATAAAGACTGCACACCAGCAAACTGCCAAATTCATGCAAGGGAAGGGAAGGGAAGGGGAAAAATCCAATGTCAGTATAAATGGAGCAATATACGTGAGAGAAAGTATATTCTTAAGTAAATTGGTGGCCATAGAAATAACTTCCTTAGGTGAAGTTAAAAAAAAAGCACAGTGACCAATTGTTATGTCACAAATTCGCCATACAATGAAGAACACCAGATTAGTATATGCTTTATAAAAATCAGGAAGGCCTAGACCCAAGTCAGAGCATTCACCGTCGGGGAGAAATCAAGTATTGTTTCATGTAATAGCTATGGAACACTCTTGTTTCTCTAGGTAGTGCAGGAGTATTTCCTTCCACATCTTGTTGCATACAGAATGTGGCCATCGGCAAGGCAGGACGTCCATTTTAGCAATGTGCCCAGTGCGGTAAATGAGATTGAATTTTGGGGTGAATCACAGAACCTGAAAGCACAGAACCAAACTAGAAAGCTTGATCAGAAAAATGACTATAGGTCATTGTAGAGCCAAAACCTGAGAAAAAGCCAAAGGCTTTAAGGAATGAGTGAACTACAATTTGGTTTCATGCCTGAGGAGATTACGGGAGAAAACTGGAAATGTCAAATATCAAAAAGAAGACAAAACCAAACCAAATGCAGAAACTGTTAATTATCTGCATGAAATTTACTGGCGTATTTGTAATGAATTAGAAGTCACAATAAGTAACTAAGGGATGAAAACAACATTGGAATGCAAGCATTTACTTTTTTGATCGAAGGATAAAATACTGAAATTACTCTGGCAATGTTTTTTAAAAATGTGTAATTTAAGTAAATAAACACTGAGAACAAAAGAATCCAACCAGTAAAATGATAGTAAGAATTAGAAATGAGGCATGAAGGGATGTAATAGCTGAATTACCAATTACCTTGCAACAGCCTTTACAGAAGAAAAGCTGGCATGCTGTCCAAATGAGTTATTATATTTCCCATTAGGATTTTGGAGTCAAATTTTATTAAGAGAAAAATGTCAGAAAGATTCAGCGTCTCTTACTCTACGTAAAGCAACACAGAAAAATACCTTATTTATCTAAAAATAAAACAAAACAAAAAAGAAGATGCTTGAAAATGAATTCTGGACTGCTAACAATAAGGAGCTAAATGATGCAGGACTTTAAAAGCAAAACACTGTATGATTATACTGAATGTGGCTTAATGTGAAAAAAATGAAAAAAATTAGAAGTAATTATGGCTTGTGTCAAGGAGAAAAAAATAAACATTTTCCGTATTTTTCTTATTTTAAAATGATATAATGTTTTTTAGTCTGAGGACTTAAACCAAAGTTTAACAGATCTTATAAAAATATAATTTACTTGAGAATCTTATAAATTTATTGATAAAAAGAAAACATTTTTTTCCTTCTAAAATGATTAAGCAAAGTATAGTAATTTGGCCTGTCAGGTTCGTATCAACCAAAAGGACAGAGTGATTTATGGCTTTTAAAATTCTGTGTCTAAAAGAGAAAATAGGGGGGTGGGGATGAGGAGTGGCAATAATGTCACCTTTGTAATTAAAAGCACTCAAAGACAAGCCAGTTACTACTAGCAACATTTTCAATTCGCATGAATTAATCATTCTAAGATTCATGACATACACATTCTACAGGATACCAAGCGATGTATTCCAGCAGAAGAGAATAACAAAATCCCTTTGGAGACTCACAGGGTAACTTTCTGGGAGTGCTGGTGATAGGAATGGGCTTCGGAGCCAAAGTGGGCAGGTTGCATTTAATAGGTAGCCTCCATCAACACCAGGGCCATTCTTTTTACAGCCTGCATTTGTCATTTTGAAAGGAAGCCTGGGGCTCTGGTTCTCTGCTTCCTGCTTCTAGACCAGCTTGTCAGACACCTCAGGCAAGGAGCCCTATTGCTTTCGTGACCTTCCTGGGGAGGATCACAATGTCAAGTGCAGGTGAACATTAAGTAAACGCTCCCGGATGAGGAGAGCCAGAATCACGCCTGGACAGCACTGTGAAGTAGCCCAGTTTCCCTTGGAAGTCCCAGGATTCTTGGTTAGGCCTCGATTTTTTAAGTATTTGTTTGTTTGTTCATTTGTTTGAGTATTTATTGCCCACTCTACTTACCCTTTTGGGCTCCACCGCTTGGCAGACACTGCTAGGCTGCGCCCAATGTCCCCTCAGGACCTCTTTGTGCCTTGAGTGCCCACTTCTCAGTCAGCAGCAGGACTCTGCCGGGGCTTTCTCTAAACTCCAGAGTAGAACTGGCTCAGAAATGATGCCGACTCTCCATCCACTGCCAGCCCACAACCAATGACAGACAGGAGCCGATAATATCCTGAAGCAATACTTTGCTCCCTTGAGACCTCTCACTAGAGGAACTCCGAGACGGGTTTCACACTGCATTTCCGAGGTTCCCAGTCACAGCAGACGCTATTGCTGGCTCCCTGCCCTGCCGGTCTCTCTCTCCATCCCCGTTAATGTTTCCTGAGATCATCTAAAATAAATTCCTTGTTCTAGGATCCTTACTTGAAGCCAACTACTGGGGGCACTGGAACAGACGTACTGCAATCAAAATCTGGTATCATTAAATAATGGAATAAGGTCACATGTACTCATAACTTACCATGAATTGAGGCCAATATGTTTTATAATATTGAATAAAAAGGTTATTCAATAGTTTTGAATACTTTGTATCTTGAGACATTTATCTAAGAAAATACAAGCTGCACTTTTAAAAAGCAGACATGAGTAAGCAGGTGAAGAGGAGGGATTTTATATTAATAGCAGATTTTCAAATAAGGAATAAGCAGTTTTCCACTCTATTCTCCCGGCACAGCCATCTCTGATCATCATCAAATGTAAAATTCAATTACTTTAAGTATAACATGTTCTTTTGAAGTGGTCAGACTTCAGTTGTCTTTATCTTCAAGCAGAATCTGGTCTCTCTCAAAGAACACATGGGGTGGATCAGGGAAGGATCCTAAATGTTTCCCTTAAGCGAGGTTGACCAGACATATGGTTTTAAAAGGGACAGAAAACAACTGTAGCCCAGGGAATCTAGCCCAGGGAGATGAGGCTGACACAAGTACCATCTGAAATGGAAAAGTACCATTGTTTTTGGTCCCATTGAAAACTGTGTGTCTGGTCAGCCTACTAAGCACATCTGTAAGTCCAGCAAGTCAAGAGTAGAGTCAGGTCGAATCTTTTGAACAGTTTTTCAATCACTCTAATCAATGTGAGCAGTTCATCTGAGCAATTCAGACAGCTCACCCAAGTTCAGACCAGTGGTTCGCAATCGTGTGTATCAGAATCACCTGGCAGGCTTGTGCAAACACAATCTCTGGTTCAATAGGTTCTGTGGTGGGACAGAGAATTTGCACTTCTAACAAATTCTCAGGTGATACAGATGCTGTCAGTGGAGGAACTATACACTAAAGGATCACAAGTGTAGACAATTCTCATATTCTCCTTCCAAATACTGTATCTTTAAATTCATCAGACCTTTCTGCACTTCCTTCAGTGGATACAGCCCAACAGCTGACACTTTTTTTTCCAGGGATTGTCGTCCCTTTTGATTTCCTGGCGGCCTGAAGGCGATGCCATGGCTTTACAATTGATCCTTAACATAGTCTTTCCTGCATTCGTTCTTGCATGCTAAAGTCACCGTCTCCTTTAAGCCATCACTCTGTACAGTACTCAACATTCACTCAACAACAAAGGTGATTTTCTGCCAAGGAGTGAGTGTGACAGATATGGTCCCCACACTAAGTTGTATTTGCGTTGTTTTGCTCTGCCCTAGATTATAAAGGAGTACGCCACAATAATCATAATGATTATATCTCAAAAATGCTGCATCTTAGATTTACTTGGCAATGACAGCCTTTGGCAATATAGAAATTGTCTTCTAGATAGAAATAAGATACAAAATAAAGAACCTTCAAGTTATTTTAATACAGCAACTTGAAGGGAAAAATTATCAAATTCTAAGATCTTTAATAAAAACAACTGACGCAGGTTACTACCTTCTCATACCTTCCTTTGTACCTCGTATGTAAATTATTGCACATACTCTGTAATATAATTCAATGTATCTAACATAGAATAATGAAAAGGCAATTACTTAGGAAGAGATCTACAAAGAAAATAATGCACAAAAGGAATTTTTTTACATTCAAGAACATAATACTATTTTAGATGGACCAGATAAAAATTATGAAAATGTAATTTAGTTTTCAGAAAATAAAATAATGTAGCAATACCAACCTGTTTTGATACAATTCTAATTATGAATACCTTACAAAGGGTTGCTGGAATTTTATCACTCAATGCCACCAGTATGACTGCATGACAATGTGATAATCATTGTCACTCATTCCAGTCCTTTCTTTTTTATCCTTATTTGTTTGTTTTTAAAAATTATTTTTCTTTTCTTGAAGCATAAGACTAAAAAATATATCATGTAATTATGGCCAAGGGTATAGAACAATTCATTTCCTTTCAGGAGCATCAACAGAGTTGCTTTATTTATAGAAAAGGTGTCTATGTGTGTGCCAATTGTAAAGCTGTTTCTAATTCTAGCTGTCTCTTCAGTATTGATAGAGTATTCCAACTGGCACACTCCCGGTCACCATGTATATACAGATTCACTGCCTCTTTGGGTATCAAAGAAACGGCTCCCCACTCTCCTAGGCCTGCTACCATCCTGGCGGACTCCTTGTTGGTTTTCCACTGACAATTCAATCAAGATTTACCCAACTTTCAGCTGTATTCAAAAACATGTCCTAATTAATTATTTACCTTTAAAAAATTACTATCTAATTATTTTGTGGGTAATTTTGTTACAACTAAATATTTTCATGCTACCAGAGCAGTCTGAACTTCAGACATTCTTCCATGCTGAAAAAAATACAATTTCCTTGCAAAATGTCACATGATTTTATGCCATAAGCTTGGGTGCCTTTAATAAATGGAAGCCAATTTAATGACTCCTCATTGTCTTCCTGAGTCTGGATGTGATCTGATTATCTCTTTTCATTGAATGATGCCACTTTTTGAGCCCAACTGAAAGTTTGCCTCAATAAGCCTCCATTCTCTTTCCTTAAAGATTGTGTTGGGAGGTGATCACACTGGGAACCCAGAAAGGAGGCTGTATACGACCCTTCATTGAATAGACTGAAGAAGGTTCACGGCAATGGAAGGAGCTGACATCTGACTCGTAACTCTCTCATATAAGCACATGGACACACACACACACACACACACACACACACACACATTTTCCTGTTTGTTGGAATTTTGACTTTGACAGCAAGGACATTCTGAGCTTTATTCTTTGATGGGCTCCAGAAGACGCCTGAGTATAAAGATGAAGGTGGCCACAGATGCTCCAGGAGGCCTCGAGTACTCAATTTAGATGAGGCCAAATCTCATTGTCTTAAAAGCCTGTCACTACCCTCTACTCCAATTACCAGGACTGTGGAAGTGTGGGGGAAGCTAAGTCATAATGAAAGGAAAACACTTACCCCCTGGTCACATTGTCTCTGACAATGTCCAGACACTTGTCTCTGATCCAATACATCATTTCTCTTTTTGTATCCAGACAATCTTATCTGAACATTATTACATTTTTCAATGGGCATAGCGTTTTCCACTGAACTGAAAACTGAACCCCCACCATGCCGAAAGCACCATTCCACTCCTGCTGCCTCCATTCACCTTGCTCTGTTTCTATCTTCTTCTCTCTAACTTCAGCCACAACAGCCTTATTTTATTCATTTTAGCTTAGCAAGTGCTGTCCTCCTCGAGACCCTTACTGGTCAGGCTGCTTTCTCCTCCTGAAAAGCAACTCTGTCCCTGTGCCTGTCATAACCAGCTCTCTTTGAATCCTGAGGCAACATGAAAACACACCTCAGACTTCCTGTCCTTGGCCATCCTCTCTGAAGGAATCCCCTCCCATTATTCACAACCACAGCATCCATTTCAGTTCATCTCCCTTAGATATCACCTTGCTTTACTGTTTACTTGTTCAAAATCCGTCTCTGCTCACCAGGCTTCAAGTTCTCGGAGGGTAGAAGCTATTTCTGTCAGGTTCATCAGTCTCACTCATTGCCAGCAAAATGTCCAGCACACCGTAGGCATTTAATAAAAGTGTGACATAGTAATGAATATGACAGTGCCGATAACCATAATAATGTAAGTATATTAGCTCTCATTGAGATATACATACTGTTCTAAGTGGTCTGTGGCTATTAACTCACTTAAGGAGGTATTATTACCATCCTTCTCCGAAGCACAGCGAGCAAGTAGCAGAGCAGAGATTCCAATCCCTGTCTTCAGGTCCCACGAGCCAAGCTCTTACTCCATCTGCTAGGCTACCTGCTAAAGCATAATGCTGAACAAAAATCAGGGAATCCAAGGACAATACAATATATTCACTAAAAATATAAAAACGAAACACAATGATTCATAAAAGCCAAGGAATTTGAAGACAAATATATTTGGTATAAAATTTTTGATGCTTTAGAAGGTGTGTTCGGGTCATGAAGCATATCAGAACGTCATGCTGTCATACTGGGAACCCACAGTAGCTACAGAATGTAGACTATGAGTCCAATCTCACCTGCCCCTATGGAATCGTTTATATTTTAAAGACATCCTGTATAAGACCATTCAGGTTGATTTTCTCTTTTACATAAGTTTAAAAAACAATGTCAGCTGTCTGACCAAACTAGGTTAGATTTTGATAAAAATGGGATACTAACAATCGTGGGTAGTTTTCAGACTTGTAAGCATTGGTACAGTGGGCCTATTCTTTGAAAAGCAATCTAGAAATATAAGCATGGTTTTGCACTGTTCTCAAACTGATGTCTCGTCCTAAGATGGGTTATGATGTCTTGAAAATTACCATTCAACCCCAAAGCAGCCCCTGGATACACTCATTTATTGGCTCATGCAGCTACTAAAAGTTGTTTCTAAACATAGTAACCCATGCTTGAGGCATGATAACTGCAAAATTGGAAAAAAATGAAAGAAGAAGAAAGGAGGAAGGTGTTTGGCCTGTAGGTAATTCAGAGGAACCATATCTGGCAACAGCAAGTTGTGAAAATAACATTTATCAGCAACAAAAACCTGACTTCAGGGGCAGTCTGAGATAGAGACCATTATTTGGGCTCTCAGATGTTCAAAAGCTGAAGCATGATATAGATAGCTTGGAAAGATAAAGACCAGGCTCTGCCTGTTTTCATTTATCCCTACTGGCTTTTCAAGATCTTATCTCATTTCGTTTCCCTCTTTTAAGTGATTTTCTATCTTCTTTCTTAAATGTATACAGCTCCCTGGATTTAGCACTATTTTGGCTTCTTGGAAGGTTTTTACATTTAATCCTCAGGGGTAAGCAAACTTCTGCAACCTCTCTAACTAAAACTAAATATAAAACCAGGTAGGAGGGCTGTTACATATCCGGAGTAATGGGTGGCATTTGGGAGGTGAGATGGAAGGGGATTTGAAAATGATAAGCAATGTTATTTTCTATATAATTTTCTAAAACTGACAATAGCATATACAACGACATCTTCATCCTATAACAATGAAAACATGGTTACTTAGTGGTTTAATGATAATATTCCTTAGGGTTACAATTGAACAGCAGTTTGATCACATAATCCATGAACTTTTAAGCTTCTATCCCTGTTTCTATGACTGTTTAGGAGATATACCATATACAGAGGGTGTCAAAAATAAGTATACACATTTTAAGAAAGGAAAAAACTGTATTAAAATTATAATACTCAATATTTACTGATAGCAAAAGATGAATACAAGTCATATTTGGCTTCTGCAATTATAAGAGGTGCCCAAAGTGGTCACCATCAGCACCCAGACACTTCTGAATATGGCGAACTACTGCTTGGGCAATGTTGACCAAAGTATCCACTAGTATCACCGTGCATGCCATTTCAATTTCTTCCCAAAGTACCCGCAGCGTAGCTGGTTTTCTACAGTACACCACATCTTTTAAGGTTCCCCACAGGTAGAAGTCAAAGGGTGTTAAGTCAGGAGAATGTGGGGGAAACTCAAACAACGTTCTCCAATTTCAAATACCACTTCAAAATGGTCTTGTGCTCCTAGAACAACAATCGTGCTGTTAGCATTTTCACTGACTATCCAGCCTGTCACATGGTGACACTAGCATTCATTTGATTAATGCTATCTTTTTGAGTGAACGTCGTACTATGTATTGCTACTGTAATTCAATTCAACTTCGAAGAGTAACACAGATAACAACTCTTAAAATGTGTACACATTTTTTGGCACCTTTGGTATATACTCCATGAAATGGGTTGGTTTTGTCTCTTTAATAGTTCATATTCCTAAGATTTTAAAATGGAAAGCCTTTTTAGTATGCATAGACCTAATACTATTTATTGATGACCTATTATGCTTCTGACTATGTCCTACACTCAGGCAATAAAACCATAAAATAGACATGGTTTATGCCCTGACTAATGAAAAGTTGCACTGAGGACAAGAGCTGTACTGTTAGTTGCTATAATGGGAGGACCTTATCCGGGTAAAATTGTCAAAGAAGTCTTCTCTAAGGAAGTGACATTTTATTCACATCTCAAAGATAAAAAGGAGAAACTTGGATCAGGCAAAATATCAGCATATGGCAGGAGAGAGCCTGTCAAGGTCAAGGGATTGAAGTCACGGATGACTGTGATCTAACTACAGATGGTGGTGGGTGAGGTGGAAGGTGGGTGGTCTAAAATGTATCTTAACAGGGCGGAAAGCTACCACACACAGCCTTGTTGACCATGCTCAGAAGTTTTGTCTTTATCCTTAGAGTACAGAGAGACTCCTGACATGTTTCATTAATAAATCAGGAGGCCAGGTAATGAGGTATGCGCCCTCGAATGGGCCCTCTATAGGGCACAGAAAAGACCACAGGGGCCTAGGCGGATGTGGGCAGCCCTGTGAGGAAGTTAGAGCAGTGGTCAGAGAGCAAACAATGATTTGGACTAGGAGGTGTTGAGGGTAGACAAAAGCAGATAGATTTGAGGGATATTTAGGAGGCAAAATGAACCAAACTCAGGGCAAACTGGAAATCAGGATAGAGGGAGAGGAAGATGTGGAGAATGACCCCTGTGTTATTCTCTCCATCATACCATCTGATGTGAATTCTACTTTGATAATAGATAAGAGTGGTTAAGGGCACAGTGTGATGACACAGTGCTATACTATCAGATTTTTATATAAAATATAAATGTTTATATTTGCATACTGGAATAAAGTACTTCCTTAGGTTTAAATTTATTTCTGCTAAATAAAGAAGAATTTTGAATTAATGAAAATCATTCACTGAAATAAATTAAAGGCGCAAAATACAGTAAGTTCATTTACAACAACTTTATGAGGAACAAAAGGCACTGGATTTCTACATGTAGAGAAATAATGTAATATCATTTGCTTTAATTAATCATTGAGCAAACAGAAGAAACACTGAAATCAAATATCTATACCTAAAGTAACTAACAAAAGAATTCTCATTAATGTCATCATAACTTTCGGGAAAAAAGCTACCAAAGGATAGGCAGATAATTTGTTTTGAAGTGCAATATCTGAGTGGCTATAATAGTAAAAGCATCACATCCTTTTATGTAGAATCAATTACAATTGGAATGATTAATGGAAAAGGTAACAGAAAGCATTGTATTTCAAGGATTTAGTTAATCTTTGCTATACTTTCCTTAAATTTTAGTTTGGAAAATATGTACAAGACTGAAATGAACCTCTAGGCTTCGCAGTCTAGCAAACATTAATTCAAGTTACTCTCCAATAAGAGTAAGTATAGAATAAATTCCAGCTAAGAAACACCCAAATTAGGCTCTTATTCTACAGTCTCTGTATGGAAAAACCCTTTGATTTCCCATCTGTCTACATGTTATTTATTTCAAAACCTAAATTCATAGTTCATTTTTCACAGAAGATTATATATACTGCTTTCTTCCTCAATATTTAGTATGCAGTATAGATTATATCTTACACAGATGACCCTTGAAAAACAGGGTTTTGAACGACATAGGTCACTTACATGTAGATGTTTTTCATTTTGTACACAGATAATGTACACTTATAGCACCGACAAATACAATACAGTACCATATGTATATTTTCTCTTCCTTAAGGTTTTCTTAATAACACTTTTTTCTAGCTTACTTTATTGTAAGAAGGCAGTATATAATACATATAATATACAAAATATAGGTTCATTGACTGTTGATGTTATCAGGAAGGCTTCCGGTCAAGAGTGGGCTATGAGTAGGTAAGTTTTGGGGGAGTCAAAAGTTTTACACAGATTTTCAACTGTGCAAACGGAGGTGTCAGTGCCCCATTCCCAGTACTACTGAAGGGTCAATTGCACTCATTTTATTCTTTAATTTTTACATATCTCATGCTCAACCTAAGATAAGTTTGTGTTTTCCTCATCTGGTAGAGTGTTCAGCATCTAAGAACACTTATTTAAAGCATAAGAGGTAAATGAATGCATGAATGAATGAATGGATAGAGGAATGGATTGTCTTTATATTGCAAGGGAGTTAATAGTTCACACTAAGTTGTATTTGTTTTGTTTTTCTTCTTAATTTTGACAAGCTAAAGACAAGTTTTGGATTTCTTTGAAATGATTAGTTATCAGGTTTTGTGCCATTACTATGAGATTTATTTTGCTCATGATATACTGAATATTATAAAAACCCCATGCAAAGATAAACATGCTAATTGAAATGAAACCAACCACTTTAGGAAATACATAAAAGACAACAATACCACTATCCATTTTCTATAGAATTTTCATTTAGAAAAAAACCCTTCCTCATGTAATATTTCAAGTAATAATGGTAAAATAAGGATGAGTAAATACTGATTGAGAAATCAGGAGTTCTATGTTCATGTTTTAGCCCTGCAGTTAAGCAGCAGCATTCCTTAGCACATGTCATTTCATTTTGAAGAGCTTGAGATTTACTGAAGTTAAAAGAGGAGTGAAAAGACTTTTCAGACATGGTTCACAATAAATATGGTAAATTTAAAACCTTTCCTTTCTCCCTTCTTTCCTTTATAATAAAATTATGTGAAGTGTGACTATAATTTGTTGAGTGCATATACACATATACACAAAAGTAAAAGTAAACACATCACCTTGACTCCAGGGGAGCTAGGACTAAAAAATGCCCCATTTTTTGCAACTATTATGAGTAAATTGGAAGACATTCTCAAGATGAGGATTTGGGCCAAGTGGGAAATCTGCAGCTCCCGTGTGACATTTATGGGTTTAATGCTTGCTATTGTCATAGTGTTTCCTGGTACTTGAACTTCAACTTTTAAAAATACACCTTGCTTTGAGTGCTACAAGCAAATTGGGATGAAAATTCCAGATATGCTGAGGGAAAAAAACAACAGAATAATACAGGCATCACATTTCCAAGTGAATTCACAGAAGATGCACTAACACGGATGGATATTCCATGTGCCAAAGAGCATATAAAAAAGTAACCATCGCCTGACAATATACGACTTCATTGTTATAAACAATAAAGGACCCTGAAAAAGTGTGTGGCATTGAAGTCATTTTGCAACTGACTTCCATTTTAATTTTAGAAATGTGTTATCTTCCACTTGAAGTTATCTTAATATATTAAGGGAATTTGTTTTTATTTATTTATTTGTTGATGTTCTGAACCCACAAGAATACTTAATTCCTGAGGAGACTCAACAGTTACTCCAAGCATTCGTTTGTTCATTCAAGTGCCTAACATTCCTGAACACTGTGTGAAGGGCATATACAAATGCAAGTGGTTTTCTTTATTTTAGGAGTTTACTGAAGAATGGAGGAGACAGAGAAGGAAGCAAGTAAAGGGCTGCAAGAGAGTGGACTATGTACCAGCATAACAGCAGTAAACACAGATGGCCATGGGACCCGGAGGAGGGAGTTCTGTGTGGTTCTGAGGAAGGAGGAAGAACAGCAGTTGGGACCAAACAATACTCGATATTTCTGCAGTTAGTATTTGAAGTTTGCTTCAAATGCATTATCTACCTACCTACTAACCTCTGTCTTTGCACTTCCAATTAGCAAGCATGTGATACCAAACAGCAAAACTGTTATCAAGGTTTAGGTTTTTTTTGGAAGGGGGGGGTTCCCTGGCGGGGAATCGAACCCGGGCCCCGGTGTTGAGAGCTGAGGCCTAGCCACTACTCCACCAGGGAACCCTGTTATCAAGTTTTAAAAAATAAAGAAACAACAACAATAAACCCTTTATATAACTTCCCTAAAGGACAACTTGAGCAATAAAGGCACAGAAATGTTAATATTCTAGGGTTTAAGGGTTCTTGGTCCTGCCTAAAATCAACTCATTAACAGTCTCTCAGAAAGAATTCACAACAACCATTCAAGAAAAACACCAAATATACCAAGTTTGATATTTCGGCCCTATACTAAATAAATCTAAATTATGAAAAATGAGTAATATGAAAGTAAATAAAAAAGTGAATTTTTTTTTTTTTTTGGTTCATTCCCTGAGCGGGGATCGAACCCAGGCTGTGGCAGTGAGAGCGCCAAAGCGTAGCCACTACACCAGCAGGGAACTCCCAAAAGTGAACTTCTTAATGAAATTTGTTATCTGCTTCAGTTATAATATATAATTGAAGGCATTATTTTAAGATAAAGAGCACGCAGAAAAACAAGTCCATAGGAGCAGTCAAAAACTGTAAATAACCTTGGAGCTAATGAGGATACCTGAAAAGAGCAAATTAAACACTGAAGCCAAATATAATACTACAAGAGGGTAAAAGTGATTTCATCAGAGCAGCAGAAAGTATTTCATCACCTATCTTCAACAGTCCCCGTCAGGAAGGGGTGATTTACACGGGTGGGGTAATGCGATACTGAGGAAATGACCCTCCAGCTGGAGGCTTTCTCTCTCCTTTAAAACCCTGTAACAATCTTTTGTTCGGCATCATTCTGTCATTACCATCCTGTCCTTTGTTTAAGGTACCTGTTTGTCTCCTGTCCCTTTCACATCCTCAGACCTCGAGAAAATCAAATGCATATTGAAGGCAAAGCTCATGTCTTCCTCGTTTGGGTTTTGCTTTTGGTAATTCGACTTGATGATTCATTAAATATCTCATAAGAAAAGGTGACCGTGATTTGGGTGTTGAAATAGGAAGAGGAGTGACCAGTCGCAAGGATGAAAACCCATCCCAGACAGAGCAAAGGAGAAATGGTGACGTGCAGGCCAGTTCAGTGTGGTCAGAGCGCTGACGGAGGATGGGGCTCCGTGAGAAAGGCTGGAGGTGTAGCCGGGAGCCTGATCAGAGCCTGTGAATCTGTGCTCAGTGCAGAACCACCCGCAGGTTTTAGGGGTGGAGGCTGACAATATTTGGGCACTGATTTAACTTGAAAAGGGGCAGAAAACGGTGAGAAAGAAATAGATCATGGTACATTTTCTGGTTTTGGGGATCAGACAATGAATCCATCCAATCTATGAAATGTGAAGAAGAGATCATTTGATTGAAAAAATAAAAAGTCAAAGGTTTGAGAATTTCCTCCGTGACTAAAATGGGGAAGAACGTGGAAGTACAGAGAGAGCCAAAAGTTGTAAGTTAAGTCAATGGTGTCCAACCTGTGGCCCACAGGCTGCATGAGGCCCAGGACAGCTTTGAATGTGGCCCAACAAAATTCATAAACTTTCTTAAAACATTACAAAAATTATGCACGGACCTTTTTGTAGCTCATCAGGTTATCGTTAGTGTCAGTGTATTTTATGTGTGGCCCAAGACAATTGTTCCTCCAAGGTGGCCCAGGGAAGCCCAAAGGTTGGACACCCCTGAAAACCATCTTGAAGTTTGAGATGTCTTTCACCTGGCAGGTGTGTGTCACTATATAGCAGCTATTTTAACTTTTTTCCTCATTTATAAAATGAAGACATTAACAGAGTTGTGAGGATTAAATGAGGTATGATACATTAAAAGCACTTAGGACAGCATCTAGCATCCATAAAAGCCAAAAATGTTAACATTCATTGTTAGTATCATGGTTAGTGTTGTGTGGAGCTGCCCGTGCGCAATGAGAAAAATATGTCTGGTTTCTAAGGAACCCTTCTCAGTGCTTTTCTTGTATGTCCTCTCTCTTGATTGTGTTTCCTTCTTGAAAGGGGGCACAGGCTCCTGCCCTTCTTGGTTCTCCTCATTCTTTTTGTCACTGTTGCTTCCTATAAGCCATCCATCAAACATTGGAGAGTTCTGCAATATGCCTTTGGAGGTTGGGCTTCAATGAATTTTTGAATCCTTAAAATGATATTAAATTGTTAGGATTATGTCCCTCAAAAAGGTATATTGAAGTCCTAATCCTAACCTTATTAAAAATAGCTGGGGGTTCCCTGGTGGTGTAATGGCTAGGTTTCAGTGCTCTCAAGGCTGTGGTCTGGGTTTGATTCCCAGTCAGGGAAGTACACCCTCAAAAAAAAAATTAAAAAAACAAAACAAAACTGTGTCATTGCAGATGTAATTAGGTAAGATGAGGTCACACCAGAGTAGAGTGGGCTCTTCGTTCAATGTGACTGATGTCCCTTAGACAGAGAGCCTGGAGTAATGCAGGTGAAGTCAAAAGATGCCCAGGACAGGAAGCCACGCCCATGAAGCAAGGATGAGGCAAGGAAGGATCTTCCCCTACAGGTTTGCGAGGGCACACAGCCCTCCCACACCATTTCAGCCTTCTAGCCTCCACCACCTTGAGATCCTAAGTCGCTGTTGTTTAAGACACCCAGTGTGTGGTACTTTGTTACAGAAGCAATAGAATACTAATAGAAATATTTATTGTGTGCTTCTTTCTACAAAGAGGGTTCTTAGCTGTCATCAAGATTCTCAAAAGTTGGAGTTCCCTGGTGGTGTAGTGGCTTAAGGCTTTGGCACTGTCAACGTTGCGGCCTGGGTTCGATTCCCAGCCAGGGAACTACCCACATTAAAAAAAAAAAAAAAAAGATTCTCCAAAGGACTCAAAATGCAGGAAAGTTTCAGAGCAAGTGTTCCTTGTACTCTCCTGTGACAATCCCATTTACTCCTGTGACTTTAACTTGAACCTAGAAGGCACTGTGTCCCAAATCTGTACTACCAAGCCAGACCTCTCCAGCACTCTAGAACTTTCTGTTGAAATCTCCATTCATACATCCCATACTGAATGGAGGACACACCGAATTAGCATTACCTTTCCTGTTTTCGTAAATGATGCCACAATTCACTTAGCTGTTCAAGCCTAACAGTGAGTATGCCCCCATGAGCCATAATCCAATCCATCAGTATGACTTGTTCACTTGACCTCTACAATAAATCATGAATCTGTCTATTTCTCTTCTCCCTTTGTTTCTACCATCCTGGGCCCGTCGCGTTCACGGCTCTCACGAAGTAATGCATTTTCCTCCCTAGCTGGCCTGCTTCCTCTCTTGTCCTCCTTTCATTTCTTGGTGCAGTGAGGTGCAGAGATTAACATTCAGGAAGTGAAGCCCCCAGTGTTCTCAGGACCAGCACCCGTGGGGCAAAGGCATGAAACACTGGAGAGAGAGGAGTTGGCTGTGAAGCTTATGGTGACTGAATTATTCTACTTTTCCTGACTTTCTTCCTACTTTCAGCAGTGAAAAGTTTAGGTTTTAGGAGACCCCTCAGTTGTAGGCAAACTGTAACCACCTAGTGTTGGTCACCCTAGGTGTGCTGGAATCAAACCAAGGTCTCAGCTGACACCATGGGGACGTGTGAGGTTGGGGAGTTGTTCAGAATCAGGCCTGCAGTGTCCATGCCCCTCTTTGGGTGAAAGGGTTTGAGTCTCAATACTTCTGCTTTGGACACGAGATACTCCCGGCAGGGCTGACAGGTGAGGTCTATCATCCAAGGTACTTGAGGCCTCAGGGGAAACCTTAGCCCTGTGGTCACTATAAATACTGTTGCTAAATACAAGCATGATATAATCAGAGAAATGCAAGAAATTTCTCATTCTAGAACAACTGGAGGTACATGTGAAGAATGTTAAGAAATGAGGTTAGAGGAACACAGGCAAAAGTCAGACCACGAAGTTTCTTATGTATTAGGGTACAGAAAGTCAGCTCGACTGTGCTATCGTCACGGAAATATTTTATTCCATTTTCCTTTTACTGTGATCATTGTGATTACTGCAACAGACACAATGAAATGCATTTGGAAAAAAGTTAACATCCTTTCATGCTAGTGACTCAGCCAACTAGGAACACAAAGGAACTTCAGTGATGGATGGAATGCTTTCCCTCTACCATCAGAACAGGCAAGGACGGCTGTACCCACCGTCACTATCTACCATCACAACGCGAGTCCTAGCCAGTGCAATAAGGCAATAAAAAGGAAACAGAATGAAAAAGCATGAATGAAATTATCTCTTTTTGAATAAAATATAGTTGTCTATTAGAATTAATACAGAGTCAGACAATTAATTTCACAAACCCATCCTAGAAACAGTGCTACATACCTCAGTGCTGAAAGTCACCTTGGAAGTCCTCCCCTTGGGAAGCTGTGCACCGACACCAGCGCCTAGTCCACCCTTCAAAGCAATTTTGGAACTCTTTTCCTGGAAGGGCCATCAGAGCTGTTATGATACCTTACCAAGTTGTCCAAAGTGCTGCCAACATAAGAGTATGGTGGCAAGTTCATGAACTTGATTGTCAGATTTTGATCATGACAACAGCTCTGATGACCATTCCAAAAAAAATTGTTCCAGAACTGCTTTGAAGGGTGGACTAGGCCCTGGCATTGGTGCACAGCTTCCCAAGATTATGACACCATACCGAGCTGTCTGTACAGTGCTGACAATGTAAGCACACGGTGGCACGTTCACGAACTTCATTGACAGATTTTGGGCATGATGACAGCTCTGATGGCCATTCCAGAAAAAGAGTTCCAGAAGTGCTTTGAAGTGTGGACTAGGCACTGGTGCTGGTGCACAGCTTCCCAAGGGGAGGACTTCAAAGGTGACCATAGTGATATTCAGCACTGAGGTACGTAGCACTTTTTCTAGGATGAGCTTGTGAAATTAATTGTTCAACCTTGTATAAATAAGTTTGGTAGGTCATAGGATACATGGTCAATTCAAACACACACACACACACACGCACGTGCACACACTGTATTTCTATACAATAGCAATGTACAATTGGACATTTTAAAAAATTTTAAGTACCATTAAAATAATACAGAAAATACTTAGGTATAAATCTGATGAAGCAGGTAAAGATCTATGTCTTATTTTTAAAATATGAATATCTGTATCAGTTTTATGTTGAAAACTGGTGAGAAATTTTTAAAATCTAAAGAAATTGAGAAATTTCAATTTCTATGTTCAAAAATTGGAAGTATCAATAATGTTAAGATATTGGTGATTCCCAAAGAAATCCACAGAGTCAACACAATACTAATAAACATTCTGGCAAAAATACCTTTTTTAATAAAGAAGCTGATTCAAAAATTATATGGAAGCCAAAGGAAATCAAATACCCAAAATTTTGGAAAAAAGAATAAATTTGGAAGATTCATACTACATGATTCAAAATGTATTACAAAGATATAATAGTTAATATACTGTGGTATTGGTAAAAGTATAGACACACAGATCAATGGGAGAGAACAGAATCCATAAATAAACTGTCACATATGTTATCAATTGATTTTTGTCAAAGGAGCAAAGGCAATTAAATGTTGAAAGCATAGTTTTTTTAAGAAATGGTGCTGGCATAAATAGATGTGTGTACATAAAACAATAGCATAACCTTGACCCATACCTGGCCCACATGCAAAAATTACGTCAAAATGAATTAAAGACCCAAATGTGAAACCTAGGACTATAACACTTCAAAAAAAAGATAGGATAAAACTGATTGAACTGGCGTTAGGCAAAGATTACTTAAACATACAACCAAAATCATAATCCATAAAAGAACTGAAGTCAATACACTGAACATCATAACATATAAATCTTTCCTCTGAAGGACACTGTAAGGAAAAGGAGAGGGCGGGTTAGGACTTGGTGGTACCATTGAGCAGCAGAGGTTTGGGGATCCACCACAACCTTCAAGCCAAAGACATGCTTTTCCCCAAGCAATTTCACCAAGGACTGAGGACTGACCATTTCTTTTCACTGAACAACCAACTCCTCTAAAGTGTGATTGGGGCACTGTAATCCCCCATTTTCAGGCCAAGGTGTTTTCAGAGCTGTACCACAGTCAGAGGTGTTCCCTCTCCAATCCTTCTTCCTTCCTCCTGCTTCTATTCCTGTTCCCACTAACCTTTATCTTCCATACACTCTACCCCTAATAAATCTTTTTTTCATTTCTAACTGAAGAGGACCCAAAGTGGGGGCCCATCATATAGGACACTGTAAGCCAAGGCAAGAATTTGGAGATGTAACCCCTAAAGAAAAAATGTCCTGAAATATTTTAATTTATGCTTATCAGAGTTTCGATGATAAATAGTATGTTTTACAAGATAGGACCCATGTAAAACATAATTTTGTAAAAGCAGATTTGACATCTTAGATCATGGTGACTTTAAAGAAACAGAATAGTAGCAATCAACTACCTGAAAAATCTGAAAAGCGGAAAGAGAAGTCACATTAGGTGGTGAACTTATTATACAACAAGTTGACAATGCACTGTAGAACTGTATGCCTGAGACCTATGTAATCCTTGCTAACAGATGTTACCCCAATAAGTCTAACAATAAAAATGAATTTAAAAAAAAATCTGAAAAGCGACGTGAATATACATGTTTTGATTACCCACTCGTAATCTCTTGATATCAAAGAAGTTTCACCAAGCCCCACCCACCTTGCAAAAAACCCCAGAAGACAGTTATCATACTATTAATAGTAAAGTACCATTTCCTACTAACATCCTTAGTTTTTCTTTCCCCAAAATTATATCTTAGTTTTTAAAGCCAAGAAGGGCAGCTGTAACTTCAACATATGATATTAAATGTATCAGTATTTTCCTTCCTTAAATGTATAAAGTTACTGATGTTCATTCAATGTAAGTCCTTTGATTCATGTTTTTGAAAAGAAATTTTAGTAACTTTCAAGGAACAAATATACTGTTTGAGCACAGAATGAAATAAAATAAACACAGCAAGTCTAGGAGATTTATTATAACATTACATCAAGTCAAGTGATATTTAATAACCATATGTTCAGTTACTGGAAACAATTAAATCATTTCTAAGCAGAACAAAACAGTTAAAATTAGGATAAGAAAATTGTTTTTAACATGCAAACAATGCACATTACAACTACAGGCTAATTTAGCAACAATCCAAAAGCTTGATTTTAAAGTTTTGTAAACATTACTTTTGAAATCAAAAGGCGTGAAAGCCAGAGAATAAAGAAAGAGGGGTTTAGTGAGGTCTTTAGAGAAGGGGTAGTAAGAACAATAACGCATTAAAACATTTATCTGTAGAAAAGCCCATAAAATGAGGAAATACAGGAGGAAAAGAATTCCAGATCTAGCAGAATGAATAAGCAAACCAATAAGTATTCATATAATAATGTGTTTTTTTGGTAATCAAAATGAGGGTGATTCTCACTAGAATGATGGTAAGGGAAGACAGCCTGGAGGGCTGAGGAGTGGGGGTGATTGTGTGGAGAGGGCAGGTGTATGTATCTCAGAGGACACCTGAAGAGCAGCAGAGAGAGGTGGAGGGGACAAGGTGGGACTCAGGTACAGAGTTTTAGGATAACGAATGCACAAGACTATCCGTTGCTAGAAGCCAAGCTACATGTGAGAGGGATACTTGGCAGGCAGCTTGACTTAGACCTTAGTGTGTATCTACGTGGATGCACACAAAGAACCATAAACGAAAACACGGTCTAAGCTATCCAGGGAGGCGGAAAGGTTCAAGCAAGAGAAATGGGTGGAATTTCGGCGGAATCACCCGGGGACCTGTAGTGTCCTAGCTAAACGCTCGGCCTGGGGGAGGAAGCAGGTGTAGGAGGCTGGGGCACGCACGGGGGTCCTAAGATACAGAAGACTAGGGGGGAGGGAGTGTGCGCATGGTGCCCTCAGTTTTCTCAGGATGACAGGGACGTCAGAGCCAACTTGGACAGTGAGGTGGCAGGGACAGGGTAGGGCAGGGGCAGGAGGGATTCCAGTCACCTCCACTGCCATTCTACGCCAAGCTACCACCTCCCCCTCATCCCTTCCCTTTCAGCAGGTAACTTCATCCTTTATTTTCAATCCCTCCTTTCCTTATCGAGGTGCCTGTACAGGTCCTCTAAAGCTTGCACCACTCCCACATCCTCTAAAATATCCTCCACAGAAAGTCATCTATCTGAAATGCAAATCTGCTCCCTTCATCCCCTCATTTAAGTTTTTCAGTAAATTTAAAAAGTTGACACTATTTAAAAAGTTAACCTCCAATGGGCATATGACCCTAATAAGTGGCCTTAGTTCCTACTAGGTGACCATAAAAAATCAGAATTTATTACTGAAATATGTCATCTGAATCTATGTGTAGTGGTACTGACTAATGTGTAACTAGAGTTTTTAAGAGGGGCAGGAAAGATCATTTACACTGATACCACATGGAAAACTGATAAGGAAAAACATTCTCATCTCAAAGAGCAATTATAAATCTCCCTTGCTCTGAAAATCATGAGCTATGCCTTCTTTCGTTACCACCTGATTGCCTCTGAATACTCCTTATTGTTGGAAAAATACAGCGCTCTGCAAAACAGTCATCTTAGGCAAAATTAATCTTCTAACAAAGGAGCTCTCTCAAGTGCTATTATGACTCAAGTGTGCTGCTCGGTAGGGTGATGATCTCACTCTCAGGCTTATCCAACAACCTTCCGAGAGAAAATCCTCTTCCCCATACAGTGTGTACTCTCAGGAAACAGGACACACACGACCCAGCCCCTTTGGTCATGCTGACCCCAATCCCTGCCCTCCAAGACTGCCCAGCTCATTCTTACTTACTCTTCAAGACTCTTCACAGGGGACATCTCCCCTCGCCTGGATTCCCCGACACGCCTGCTGCTCAGCACTGAGACATGTGAGGTGGTCTTGGGATTTCCTTCAATGAGTTTTAAAAATGATCCTCTCCCCACCATCCAAAAAGTGCAAGAACGTGCGTGTTAACTTTTTAGCATCTTCAAAGAAGATACTTCTGAAGCTCTACACTAAGTGTCTAAATTTTATACACACAAGGATGCCTTTTTCATGTCTCCCTTAATTTATGCATATTTTCCTATTTTATTCTTTACATATATAGAAAAAATAGTTAGCCACAATCCTTTTTAGCATAATCTACTTTCATGTTTCAGGATATAGATTAAAATCCAACTATAAACTCCATTAATTTTGCCTCCTCCAGCTCTTAAACTTCACTTTGTTTCAATCCTACATCGCAGAAAGAAGGTAGTCAGTGCTCCAGATACAATTCACCTACAAACAAACAAACAAAAACCAAACCTATGTATTTTCTTTCATTACATTTCTATTGATTAATATTCATTTGTTCAAAAAACAACCAGGATACAAATATAATAAAGTGTTACTGCATAACTGTGATTTTGGTCAAAACAGAAAATCAGCTAGTGTTTTTCTTCATCTGGTAGACGTTTTAAGTTGAGTACATGTTAAAACATACTTTTTAAAGATTTTTTAAAACTAGGTAACTTAGGAATGCATGCAGTTTCTTTCAGGACTGAATAGTCACCATTTAATAAAAAGAATTATGTGAAAAAATAATTTATGTAATAGAATAACATTACCAGCTCTAGAGACATTATCGAGATTGCAATTAAATTCTTTTAGGGACAAAACAAGCATGATTTTAAACACCTTTTGATGAACACTAATGAATTTAAAATTTGGTTTGGGACCAATGACCCAATGACATATGGTCAACCGCTTTTGTGGCCCCTAAGAAAGAAGATGCCCACTAAGAAGGGCTCCTGGTGGCTGAGCTAACCAGAGCCTAGTGACCATTTATTTCTACACAGGGGCCTCTCACGCAAGCTGGGCTTCAGGGAAAAGCCTGCACTGAACCACCTGCCTCCTGCACTGAACCACCTGCCGGTACTGTGCTCTTCCCATCTGAGCCAGCCCTTATAAAACAGCTTCTGGAATAGTATTCTAACCAATAGAACTGAGATTTTTCCCATCCAACTGGGACAATGCAGCTAGATTCCCCCATCAACATCTTCATCAGCCAGTCAGTGGCTCCATTGTGACCAATAAGGACGGTGCCTTTTGAACCAACCAAACTGTGAGAATTTTGAGTCTCCCTCAGCATGAGGACAGACCCATCAGGGACCAGGGACCAGGGACCAGGGACTTCTGTCTATACAAATCCCCTCTGGCTTGGAGATCGCACTTTCCCCTTCCCAGTATTCAGACTGAATACTGAAGGTGAAACAGCAAAGATGTCTTGGGGACCAGAGCAGAGAAGAGCAGGCAGAGCAGGGCACAGCAAAGCCGACTGTCATGGAGCAGAGCAGAGCAGAGCAGACTATCCGGTCAGGGAACGGACCCCGGGTGGCCCGGCCCCAGGGCCCCAGGGCCCCAGGGCCCCCTCACAGCCTTGCTGTATCACGACTGAGCTGTTGGCACGGAACCCCACCCTGGGGATTCCTGCTGCTGTTGAATTGATGCCAAGGACCATCAATTGACACCTGTTAGTCATGAATCTAGTAATATTTATGCAGACTTTTTATTTTTGAATCAAACCATTTTCTGTAACCATTTTCTTACCTTTATAAACTATTCCTACCAGGAAATGTTCTTTGAATTAGACTACTTGTGTCTTCTCATGCATGCAAACTGTACTACAACTTAGATACTTGCTCATAACCAAATGGTCTGATGTTTTTTCATTCTGAACCAACTAAATTATAAGGGTTCTATGTCATACTTTAAGGCATTTATCAAACACACTATGTTTTAGAACTGCAAAAAAAAAGTATAAATGAAGAACATCACAAGGAAGTTCTTTGAAAATGATATTAACATATAATGCAAAAATTTTCATGAAAAAAATAGTGTAAATACATGCCCATTTAATAACACTCTTAACCAATGAAGCATCATTTTTATCATCACATTTTTTGTAATACTAAACTTTACAGAAATCACTTTCGTAAAGCCGTTAACTTCTCAAAATGTTTGAAAGCCATTATCCCATTTCATCTCATTTAGTTGGTGTTAAAACATAATTCTGCTTTACCTGTTATTGCACATTAAGAACAGAAAGAGGAAGAAAGAAGACAGCCAAAAGTAATCTTAAAAGCATTTTCTGTCACTAGAACTGACAAATCAAAACCAGGAACACATGAAAGGCCTGTAACTAAGACATTTTACCCAACAAGTGATCTTCCTAGTCTATCTTGCCGGCCATCACTTGAGTCTCCCTGCTCCACTTTGCATCCCCAATTACTCCTATAATGACAGTCTTTGTTGTCATTTTGTTCAGAGACCCGCCTGCGGTAGTAAAAGATGCATAATGCACATGCATACCTGGGACAGAGCAGGCTGGAAGCAGCTCTGCTATCCCGTAACCCTCAGCCTTACTCACTCCAAGAGGATGAGCTACCAGGCTTCCAGGATTACAGAACCAGCAAAGGTAAAACTGGGCATAATGGACTGCCATCGCCCAATTGTCTGACAACATTGACCATTGGCAAGATCACTCCTTTCTTGAAGTCATTAAATCCTATAGCTCTACTTTGTGACTAGAGGAAGAAATACTGCCTGTGAGTATTACAGCTGAGTATTATAACTGGTTTACAACTTGTTTCGGACATTATCATTTGTACCTGGAAGACAGGTCCGGTAAGAAATCTGTAACGTAATTCCCAGCTATGTACTATCCAATCTCTGCTGCTGAATGTGGCTGTTTGAAACAAACTTTGTTGCCATATTTATTAGCATTTACTATGAAAGATACTCAATCTAATGAGTCATCAATGGTAAACATACTAAAAGCTGCTATCTGTTGAGCATATTTTAGGTACCAGAGAGAATGCTAGCTCTTCACACAAAGTATCTCATTACTATTAGAGTCTTAGAGATAGAAATGTAAGTCTCTAGCCTTCAATGATTTAGAATTAATTTTCCTTTTCCTTTTCCCTTTTTCTCCCTGATAACATATCTTCAATGCTTCAGCCCTTGCGACTGCATTTTATATTCTCTCTGTGTTCTTGTACCTCCGTGACTAATCTCCCTCTCTTGGACCAAGTAAATCCCCGCTGCAGAAGGCACTGGCGTACATCAGAACCTTAGGGGTCACACTTAGAGTTCCCCTCTTGGAGTTTGTCAAGGAACACACATAGATAGCATCCTTAGTCATCACATTTCCTGACACTGTTGGGTCTGCTGGGTTACTGGCCTGATTGACTGATTTGCTGAGATGCCTCTGGTTGTTTTAAAGAGACACAAATGAAATAAATGGTGATATGAATGGGATTCACAATCTCTACAGGCCTTAAGTCTTTACTGGAGGCACTAATCTATGCAATTCCTCCTGGATCCAGTGTTAGTTCTGATTTATCTGATTTATCTAGTTCTGGATCAGAGATTTCTAACGTTTTCTTTCCTGAAGAAGTTTCTTTCTGAAACTTCTATGGTTTCAGAAAATTAATTTTAGGGTTCTACCCACTGCTAATTATATCCATCACACTTTAGTACGCAACCACCAAGACTAAGGAAATTGGCAGACTGGGTCTGTCAACCTGTGAAAGAACTGTGAGATAATAAAAGTAACTACATTGCTTCTGATCACCTAGGATTATCACCCCCGACCAGTACGCCAGTACCGGTCATGTCCTGCATATGATTTCACATTCTCGTCCTGAGGGTTTGCTTCCTAGGGCTGCTTCTGGGACAAGCATCTTAGTTTGAGTTACTGCAAAGAGCCAACCCTAAGGAAGGGCTTGTGTGTATGTAATACGTATTTTTGGAAGTGATCCCCGTAAGAACTGGGATGAGTGAAGAATTAGGAAACAGGGTAGTAGGGGAAGATCAACCCAATGGTGCATTTGCAAGCTGATCCCCCCATGGGCATCTGGGACTGGACACTGCTGGGAACCTCTGCAGAGATGTGTAGATGCTCCTCGTCACTGTCGTCCTGGGGCGGGGGAGAGGGAACGTTTATCCACTGGCTTCGATGCCACCATTTGTGGGGCCAACAGAGACCTGGGTGAACTCAAGGGTTATAGGGGACTCAGAACGTCTAGATCAGGTACGTCCCACCTGCGGGCCGGGGCGGCTTTGAATGCGGCCCAACGCAGACGCTTAAAACGGGAGATGTTTTTGCAACCTTTTGTTAGCTCATCGGCTATCGTTAGTGTTAGTGCATTTTATGTGTGGCCCAAGACAATTCTTCTTCCAATGTGGCCCAGGGAAGCCAAAAGGTTGGACACCGCGGGTCTAGATGGTGCCCCCCAATATACCTAACAGTCTGGGGCGGAAGCGCCCTCTCAGGACCGAAGCCGGGCATGTGCGTGCCGCTGAGCCGGCTGCTGTGAGGCTGTAAGGCTGAAGACCAAGAGTGCGAGGCACAAGCTGTGTCCAGCCCATTCTCTCATCCTGCTTGTAAGCAATTGACCTTCTCTAATAAGTTATTAACAAACTGTAGAGACACTGTTCTTAAACCTTATCCAGCTTCTCAAAGGAGCTTTTAATTAGCAAATAAATTGCTCACGATTATCTTTGCTTAGATGACAAAGGCAAAAATCTGATGTCAGGCATTGCAGGGTTACAACGCTTTCACAGCTTTCCTGATATATTACATTAATCTAGAAGTGGCAAGGAGTATTTCCAAGGTTCCAAAGACAAGTTCTAATTCCACCTCCATAACCCCTTCATACCATTTCTAAATGAGCTGAGCCTTTCTGACAGATGGAAGCCATCAACAGTCAGCATCACATTGTAATCAAATAATAATTAGCTACCATTGGCTAAACCCCGCAAACAAGCATGTATTAGAGTGCAATTTGACTGCCATCAGGCTAGTTATCAGGAAATGTACAGATTACTCAACATTCCCCCTTCTTCTTCTGCCTAAACTTCCGCTTGCTCTTGGTGGACCCCCCATCACTATGTCCTCCTAGAACAGAAGCCCCGTGCACCCCGCGGCTGTGCCCTCCTGCAGGTGGGAGTGCTCTGTCTTCGGCACCTGCCGATGGGCTCCTTTACGGTCCCCAAGCCGTCAGTCAGACCTCCCCAGAGAGAAGCACCATCAAGACCGTCTGAGCCGACTCTTTTTGGCATTTCCTTTACTTTTCAATATGGGAGGGGTGTTGTGGAGAGTCTAACCAGTAAGAGATAGAATTCACTGCAAATGGTCATCAGCGAGGGAGTCCATTTTCACTCCGAGAAGGAATCAGAATTGAACGTGAGGTAAGTGGAGCATACCGAAATGGCAGTGGACACTTGCATGGAGTTGAGAAGCGGTGAGAGCCACGAGTCAGGATCGTCAATGGAAAAGAAGCAGATTCACAAGACCAGGGAACATTCTATCCTTAGTGTTCGGCCTAAGTATGGCACATGTTAACCACCCAACGCACAGTCTTGTTTTCTTTTCATACTATAAAGCTCAAGGTTCCAGGAAATTCTTAAAGTTTTCACACTTTATACTACTTTAAAAATCTCTTGTTTTGTAACATTTTCTTTACAAATTTGAATTCCAATCACCACACAAGTTCTCTCCTGCATTTCATTTGACAAAGTAACAGCATTCAGCAAATCCGAAATGTTGACATAAGTCAGAGTTTAATTCATGTGTGGGTGCACCATTCCATAAGAAACAATCCTGTGTAACATTTGAAAAACTGTATCAGTCGTCTGGCCTTTCAGATCATGTGATTATTCCTCCTTACTACTCAGTTCCACATCCCTGGACTTTTCCCATCTAAGAAAAGCTAGCAATATTGTATCACTCCACAGAGTAAGTTATTACCATGACTACTGACCTGTATCTGTGTCTAAGATGTTGCTTTCTTTGTGACAGATGAAAAATCTACATTTTTATAACGATCACTACCATAACCCTGTGAAAAAATAAATTAAATATAGTTTATAAAACGAAAAGAATATGCTAATGTGACATTAAGGCTGCAAATTCGGGGCTCTTTTAAGTTCAATGATGCTAAACAATTTTAAGAAAAAACATGTTTAAGCTACAGTAAATAGTTCTCTTGCTCTCTCCTTTTCTAAGCTTCATTATTTGTTCCAAAGATGTATCAGCCCAACTAATACCTCCATATCCTCCTTATGTTCAGTAAGCTGCTGGGGACTTTCTATTCTGACAGTATTCTTTACAGGTCATCCAAATTGAGATTATTTTCCACAAGGCTTATTTCTACATGTCTTTCTAGACAAGAAGGCAAAGTGACCTTTTGGAGGAAAACTCTCAAATGATACCAAAAAGGTCCCTTTCAATCTTTTGAGGCCAGCCCTATAGAGGGGTCAGTACTGCAGGACGGGGGTCAGTTATGGGATTAAGGGACCCTGATAGGAGATGAGATTAAAATGCCTAGACACATATTTATTTATAGGTGTATACAGTATTTAGATCTACAGGAACATATATCACAGAAGGGAAAATGAGGGCTCACAGGTTTAAAAAAAAGGTCTGATATTTCATTGGCATTTGAAAGGAAAGCTGAGACCCAAGCAACGACTTGACTTTATCAAAACCACAGACAAGAGCTGCCTGGAGAAGTATTCCTTGCTTCCTCCAATCTCCGACATGGCAACCATAGGCTGTGGCTCACCAGAGGGAATGGGAAAAAAGAACGAACATGAACTCTACAGCTGAAATGCATCCACCTTTCTTGAAGAATGAATCAGGTGACCTGTTTTTAATGCTGTTGTGGTGCTAAGTTTTGCCTCATCCCCTCGGAAGATTCAGAGAGTCACTGAGAACTCTTCCAGTCTGTTTCTCACATTTTCTGAGAGTAAAAACAAATGACACCACTGTCATGGGAAGCATCTGTTTTATAAAAAACTCTTTGCTTTAAAAAGAAATCCTCAAAGTCTTATTCAATATCTTTGTCTTCTAGGAGTTCATGTGAATGCTGTAAAATTCCTTTTCATTTTCAGATATTCAAGTGTCTTGTCTCCTCTCTTCAATTAGGGATAAGGAGTGTCTCAGTTTGGACACATTATAATTTCTAGACGCCTCACATGAACTTGCTTTTCTTTCAAGGTCAACTTTATTTCATAAAAAAGTCTGCCTTATTTTAGAAATTAGTTGATTTTTACTAGAACCTATTCACCTCAGTGCTTCATCTCATATTCTATATTATGTGTTAAAAAGGTATTAAATTTTCAAAAAAATTTAAATCTGATGAAAATGGGGGAAATGCCATTATATTATTAAAAGGCTCTGATGGATTTCAAATTTCTATGGGATTGGACGATCCTGAAACCCACCAGGATGCTAATAATTACATTCTTGACACGAAGCTCAGTGTTAATGATGAAAGCACTGGAGTAGCTGTTGGAAGACCAGGAGGCTAGTACCACCTTGCTTTGCACCTGTTTCCTGATCTGGAACCATAAGAGCTCAATTAGATCAATGGTTCAGAATCTCTTGGAAATTTGTTCAAAACATAGACTGCTGGGCCCCAGCCCACAATGTCTGGTTCATCGGGTCTGTGGTGGAATGGAGAATATGCATTCCTAACAAGGTCTCAATGCTGATGCTGCAGGTTTGGAGCCACATTTGGAGATCCACCAGATTAGTGAATGACAGATATAGATATAGATATAGAGATATAGAGATAGAAATAGAAGTATATAGATATAGACAGTATATCTGTATCTATATATACAGGGGATGCCAAAAATATATATACACATTTTAAGAGATGTTATCTCTGTATTACTTTTTGAAGCTGAATTGAGTTATGGTAGCAATGTGTAGTATGATGTTTGCTCAAAAGATGGTGTTGATCAAATGAAAGCTAGCATCACCATGCAACTAGTAGGAAAGTCAAAGAAAATGATGGAAGAAGCATGGTCGTCATTTGAGGAGCACAAGACCATTTTGAAGTGGTGTTTGAAATTCGAGAACATTGTGGAAGTACAATGACAATGGTGATGTGAGTATGCAAAAGAAACTTGAACACACCTAACAATTGCATGCATTCGTGATAAGTTTAAGACGCATGGTACTGTGTGTGATGTGCACAGGGCATGCACAGTGATACAAGTGGACACTTCGGTCAACATTGCTCAAGCAGCAGTTTGCCATAATCAGAAGTGTCTGGACTCTGATGGTAACTACTTTGAGCACCTCTTGTCATTGCAGAAGTCAAACGTGACTTATATTCATGTTTTGCTATCAGTATATATTATTACAATATTATACAGTTTTTTCCTTTCTTAAAATGTGTATATGTTTTTTGGCACCCTCTGTAGATATGGATAAATTTCAGGAAAAAGCTGTATCAGTGAGATGGGGTACAGATACACTTTATGTAAAATTGGTGTAAATATAAAGAAAAATAAATGATTAAAGATGTCTCACTTAATGACGTCCACAACAGAGAACACTGCAATTCTAAAGCATATAATAATAAACCCTTAATTTTTACAAATAAGAGAAGTGGAACATATTTAACTCATACTTTTAAAGTGTTTAACTTCTCATCACAAATCCTCTTTGTAAATCTAGAAAGTTAAATATACAAACACAAGAAAAAAAAAGGACATTTTTTTCTGTTAGGTTAAGCCACTCTTTCTTCTAAGATGAAATTTCCTATTTAAACAAGATAAGACCAACATTACCCCCTCTGAGATGACCACCTGGGCCAAGAATGCTTGGGCTTTTACTGACCTCCACACTTTCCATCACATCCTATCCATCCTTCACCTAAATTTATGCTAGATGACTACATGGTTACTTATTCATTCTAGTCACTCAAATACATTGTGGAACAAAACCCAAAAAACTCCTTTCGTACCACGCCGGCATTCCTAGCTTTTATTGACAGTATTTTACACTTTGGATATATTTTTTGAATTTTGAAAGGTACCGTTTAAAGACTTAATGAGAATTTTGGCAACAGAGCTGGAAGTGGAAGAGAAAGAAGGCCAAGTGACCCATTTAACAGGCATAACTAGACTGCTGTTTCATCTCCAGGAGAACAAACACAGCACTCCAGGCCATGGCAGAAATGCTTAATAAAGACTGGTGGCTTGCGTGTTTTTAGCCTACATAGCTTGGAATCTTAACGTCTGCACGCCTAGTAGCCTACTCTGATCATACTGCAGCTAGCCAGTTCTCATTCAAACTCATACCGCTACATGCATGTTTCTGCCCCACCTGATTCCCTTACTTCGCTTGAAACTCTGGAGCTGCCATAGGCCACCCAGCTCTGACAACCACGCATCTGAGGAGTCTATCTGCCACTTCCTAGTGGGCTCCACCTCTGCCTTGTCCCTCATGTCTCTTTAAGGCCAACTAACACACTTGAAGTCAGGAGTGTATGTGTGTATGTGTTGTGTTGGTTTTCTGTTTTTGTTTTTTGCAAAAATAAGGGAGGCATTTATTTTATCCATTAGTTTCTCACCAACCTGGGCATGGTTTAAACCATATTAAAATAGCTGTAGAAGGGATTATAATGTCAAAAGCTTTCTTAAATTCTAGAAAGATCCATACCTAATTTTCTTCCCCTTTTACAAGGACTGCCTCCATCCTTACAGTGGTTTAGGGGGCTCCTGTCCTAATTCTCTTTAGAGGACCTTGAATATCACAAAGTCACAAAATATTAATGTATTAAAGAACAGATGGGCATGCCTACTTGTCCAGCCAGCAAAACCTGTGTCCCTAAATACATGCTCTCATGACTAAGACTTTTTAGGGCCAATAGAAACCCCTTTTACATATCTACTGCTCAGTGTTCCCAAAAGCAATGGGCAACTGCTAAGAACTCTCCTGGGTATTGTTAGAAACAGGTGTTTCTCCTGAGGATAGGAGGCTTGAAGAGGAGAAGCCTTTATTTACCTAATAAGATAAATTAATTAACGTATCTTTCCCAGAAGATAGTATCAATGCAATCAATTCTTGTATAGAGACACATGTTTTTCCGAGTTAAGTGGCTACTTCTTGCTTCTCTTTCAAATTGTAGTTTTGATTCATACACAAAATACCACAAGGTTCATATCACCTGCACAGGGGGCAAAGAAATACAATATTAATAAACTACTCATATTAAACTGAGGTGTGTGTATATTTAGGTCCTGATACAGCAATATGTGTAAATCATGATATAGGTTACATATTTTGACAACTAGAAAGCGACTGAATAGTATAATGGCTAATAATTCATTTTCAGAAATAAATTTAATGGGATTTAATTTAATTTTTAAAAAATTAAATAAAATGTTCCATTTTAATTAAATACATTTACTTTGTCCATTAATTTTAGAAGCTAATTTTGAATATAGTAAAGAATAGGTAATTTTTAAAAATCATACATGTAAAATCTTTTATACCTTTTACATTTTTATTTTAATTTTTGAAAAATACATTTAAATTTTGTGCACTTTGATTACAATTACTTTTTTATCATTTAGATCATGACTCTGAGCAGAACACATATTATGTGAAAATCTTTACTATAATATAATTTATGATTTTGCTGAAATGAAGGCAAGAAAAATAAATCTTATGTAAAAATATATCACAGTTTGTATATGTGATTTTACTACTTATGCAGCCAATCAATATCACCCCAAACTGAATAGCAATATTTACAGTTAGTTGACCTGGAAATTTTGCTGACTTTCTGTCATAAAAATAGTATAGCATTGCACATACTTTTCACTATCATCATTATAAAGTGTGTTTGTCACGGCAAGAGGCTTAAAACTTATTTTAATAGATAGCTTATAAGCCCGATTCATAAATTCAAATATTCAGAAATGTGGTAGGTAGGCATCCAGTTGTACTCTTGCTCTGGGCCCCACAAATACTAAAGTGGAAGTCAAATCAGCCACACAGATAGGATCCATGTCCACAAACTGGAGATGGTCAACTGAAGGGAGGGCCTGAAGAAAGATGGCACAGCCAATGATATGTGCTGGAAGATATACTAGATTTAGGTTTTAAACCAGGTAGACTCATTCTATTCACTGTAACTTGGCCCAACATTCATACTTTTCTGCATGGGATATATTCTTATATACATTCTCACTTTGATGTTAATATTAAGTCTGCTAATCTTTTAGCTAAGACCATGCTGAAAATAGTCTAAAGCCCTGTGTCCACTTTTCCCACCTCCCTTTCTCAGAAGCTTTAATTTCCATGTCCTTCAAAACCTCCACTTTATTTTTCCCTTCTTTATTACATGTTTTATCACCTTCGTGTGTGTGTGTGTGTGTGTGTGTATGTGTATGTGGTGTGTGTGTGTGTGTGTGTTATTAAGGGTAGTTGGAAAAAGATGAAAATAAAAACAAAAAAGGAAATATTGATGCAATGATAAAATCTGACTGTATATTGTAATTTCTGCACTAGAGTTTAGCCAAATTGGAAAGGAAGCTAAAACTTTCGTTAAAACGCCTCCCCTTCATCAGGATATTGAGAGACAGATCTCTACATCAGTCTCTCGCCTTTCTGCACATCTTATGAGCAGAGGCACTAATGGCCCCTTTATTTCAGGCTTTTCTGTTACAGATGTTTATATAGTGCAAGCCTGTCCAACCCGTGGCCCAGGAAGGCTTTGAATGTGGGCAGACACAAATTCGTACGCTTTCTTAAAACATTACAAAAATTATGCATGGACCTTTTTTTGAGCTCATCAAGTAGCGTTACTGTTAGTGTACTTTATGTGTAGCCCAAGACAATTCTTCTTCCAATGTGGCCCAGGGGAGCCAAAACATAGGACACCCCCGAATAGCAGAAAGCCTTGAAGACAGAGAAAGCAATTTGGTTATTATTCAGTACAAAAAAATAATGCCTTCACCAGGGGCAAAGGAGAGCCATGCTCACTGGCCAGTATAAAAGATTCGGGTTCATTTAGCTCAGGGATCCCTCAGCAGGGATGCAATCCACTGCATGTACTATCCCCATGAGTAAATATATATTTATGTACGTTTTTATCATTGACAAAGTTACTTGGATTTCATAAATATGTCATTTTGCTGAATGCTGATAATTGATAGTGTCATGGATATCACTGTATCTGTTTTCCTGATTCAGACACTGAGGAGCAGAATGATTAAGTAATTTTTCTGATATCACAAAAACATGAACTGTTTAATCTCGGATAAGAATTGTGACCCTAAAGTGTGGAATCTTTCATTATTTTCAAACTTCACAAGTTTAATTAAAAATAAAAAATAGTAATGTCAACTCATTGAAATAAATCAGGACCAGGCAACGTGGCTGGTAAGGTAAGACAAGTAAGGACACAAGTGAGCACAAGGCCACTTCCCATTCATCATGTCACACTCAGGGCTGCTGCCTGCTCCACCTGGCCTCATTAGAAACTTCACGGCAATGGGGGCTGACACATTTTATTTTGAAAAATGAACAGTATAAACCTGAGTGAAGTCTATGAGAATTGCTTTATTTCAAGAATTTTATGTCCACAGCCTAGTAGTTAAAAGCACACATTCTTGTACCAAGCGTGGATTTGAACTCTAGCCCTGATTTTCTGACCTCATCCCCATTACTGGGGGATGATGATAGAACCTTCCACATCAGTTATGACAATGATGAAAGGAGAGGTTAAATGCAAATTTTAGTACAGTGGCTGATCCATAGAAAGGGCTCAATAAACATTAATTCTTATTATAATTATTATATTGTGTCATGCATGTATTCCTTTCTTCTTTCCTAGCAGTATTTAAGATGTCAAGAATTCTAAAAGGTCTCAGAGGCTGCTGCAGTTTCATGGGACAACAGTTTTATGGGACTGGCCATAATGGATACTTGCCCCCACACAGATTTGTTACAGGACAGGAACTCAGCTTAGGAAACCTCAATCTTTTATGCATAGCAAACACAGCTGTCCTCTGCTCCAGGGGAAGATATTTTCTTACCTTTTTTTAATTATACTGGACAGTCAGCGGGCTTGCTTTCAGTTCTGAAGGGAAATACTATCTTCATCTTATAAGGAAGCAAGTAAACCTGCCCTGTGTCCCAGAGGGAGACCCTATCTCTATTCCAAGGCCATTTACTATAAAACATCCTTGAAAAGATAATCTAGTACAAAGGGCACTTAGTGCCTCTGCTCACAAGACGTGAAGAGATGTGAGGAACCCATGGAGAACTGTCCCTTGACACAAGGACACAAGGTCTGGAAGAACAGAGCACATGTCAGTCACCTACAAGGCTGTATTCCCAGAGGCAAGGAAGAACAGGCCATATTGGAATACAAAATATTTTTGTTAAATGGAAGAATGATAATAGTTGGTATAAATTTACATCCACAACTACACTGTGTAGAAATGTCACATTATTTACTTTTATTTAAATCTGATTCCTAAGAAATTTAATGGTGAGTTCAGGAGACCCCTCCTCCTCCCTCTTTAGAGTTACAAATAACTCAGGTTTTTACCACACCTGAGGAAGGGCTCAGAGTTCATTGTTGAAATTATGCATGATCTCTGGCTGAGTATGCGCCTGCATCTCTCCAAACGCTGGGAATGTGGAGCTCCTAGGAGCATGTGGGGGGCTTTTCCCTTTGTGGTCCTGCTAGGGCATGGCCGTGCATTTGGTCTTTTTAGGAAACACAGCCCTCCATCTGCTTTTCTGTCTTGTAGAATACTTCCACTTCTTTCTTCTTCCTCTTCTTTAAAGTACTATTCTTTCCCCCGTCTTCTCCACAATAGAGTGATTTCTTCAAGGAGTTTATATTTTCATAAAACACAAATCATATATAACAAAGCAATCACGCTACCCCTCAAGCAACCACCCAGAGGAGAAGATGCAGGTAGAATCAAACAAATATTACTATCTCAAAACATTACCCTAACCTATTAATATTGTTCACATAGCTTTATAGGTAAGTACCATTTCTTTATTGTACAAAGCTTTGAGAATTGGGGGAACGAAAGGAGAGATTAAAAAAGAAAAGCTGAGAAACGTTTGGGAGAGTAATGGGAAAAAGAACAAATTTAACATTGGCTCCCCAAAGGCCTCATGAAATTCTTCATTGCCACACAACTCAAACTATGATCTCTTACACTGTTAAATCCTCAAATAAGGTGAAAACCAAGTAACAGATCTTTGAGGGCCTCCTCTAGTCTGATGATTAACTTAGAGGCTGAAAATATTACTTTAAAATAGCTTTTCAATTCTAACCATGATTGTATTGGGTTAATTTTATGTCTTTGCACAATGGATCATATTTTGTAAATCATGAATCAAACTATGGTATATGCTGGTTTGTAAGGATTCAAAATAAAAGGCTCATTCGATTTTTAGAAAATAAAGATATAAAAGACTTAGTCAATCAGATCTAGTCAATATCCATTCTCTAAAATTTAAATGATCTGCAGAATATTTCACGATTTCTGCTTCTGAAAAATAAGCTGGATGAAAATAATTATTTCTCCCTAATTGCTATGGTTTATCTAAAGCAGTTAAGAGGTTTTACTGTGTCTACTATAGGTCTAAGTAATGATCAAAACGAGGGACATTAAACATCCCCATAAGTATAACTGGAACAATGGACTATTAGCTCTAGCAAAACCGCAAACGGAAGAAATAGCATGAGACCTGTATGTACAATTGGTAGCCAATAGCTGGACCTACTTACAGTTTATCTGGCTCTAATAATTCCCTGGAATTGATCTGATCCCCAAATAATTTAATTTAAAAGTTACAACCCCATTTTGTTTCTAAGATTATACTGGTTAGTTTCAAGAGATGTTCGAAGGTCATTTATGCACTCAACAATGATTATGCCTCAGTTGAACTTTGCTTTGCATCTCTGGCCACTCCTTTTGGTGTTCTGCCATCCTCAGCACATCGAATCACTCTCCCAGAGGTCCCCAATTACTTTCTTCATCACTAAGCAGCAATTTTCAGTCATCATCTCACCCATCCTTTCTGTGTCTTTGGACATTGTTCACTATGCCCCCTCTCTTGGATCTTTCTCCTTCACTGCCATCTCTGACACCACTCTGTTTGGTAATTTTATGAGGCACTGACACAGTGCTTAACTGAGATTCCTCTTTCCCCGTTGCCCAGGGCTCCATTTCCTACTCTCCTTCTACAATGTCTACCTAAGATATTGCAGCCACCACTACAATCTCAGCCACTACGCATATACTGATGACTACAAAGTCACTGTTTGTGATATTAATTTGTACTCTGTCCTCCAGAAGTACATTTTTTCCAAATGTAGACATTCCCACAGGTGCACTTTCTGGCACTTTGCTCTTCTCACAAGATCTGATCTCCCTAATGAGCTCCCTTCATTCCAGGAGTTTAATTTCCACCTTTTTAATCACAGTTTGCAAAATCAGCATGTGCAGCCTGAATGTCTTCTGAGCACTGGGACCATACATTCAACTGTCTACTGGGCACATCTACCTGGATGTCCAGGAGGCATGTCAAATGCAAAATATCCAAATATTAATATGCCATGTCCCAAAAGGCCAGACTCTCCACTCACAATCACAATCTTAGTGTGTAGCCCCAATAGCCACAAAATTGCCCAACACAGGAACCTCTGTTTCCACATTTTCCACACTCCCCATTTCCATTCCCATATATTCTCGATTCTACTGTAAAAAAAGCATTATATGCTTATCCTTTCTCTATCACCAGCACTGCCAGTGCTACCATAGAGACACAATTATCATTTTTTTAATTACCTGGCCTATCGAAATAGACTACTTAGTGTTCCTCATGCCTCCTGTCTTCTGTACCTTCCCCAAAGCTCTCTAGAAATGCATCCTTCATTCTGTTGCAATAAAAGTTCTGCTAACAAAGAAATCAAGTCAGCTCACTATTCTGCTCAAAATTACTCCAGTCTTCACATAAGTCACATGATATAAAGTAAACTCCTTACACTATAGCTACTACATCCTTTGTGAGTTGACCATATTTCTGACAAGCCTCATCTGTTGCCATTCTTCATCTGGCACTTTATTTGGCACACTTGTTATTCCCTGACACTTTGTGCCTTCTCAAATTTCTCAGCTTCTTCAAATGTTTTTCTTCCTCTGAAAGCCTTTCAGATTTTCAGACCTGTAAAACTTCATCCATAAAGTCTCATTTCAAGGGTTATCTCCTCTATGAACATTTCCCTGACTCGCTTAGGTTCTACTAAATGACTAGTAATGTGCTATCAACCTTTTCCCTGCTATGCATTTGACACACAGTACCTACCTCTGATGATGACTGTTAGATCTAATCAATTAACACACTTAAAAGGATGCATTTTGCTGAGGTCATAAAATCAAAACCCAATAATTATTAGCTATTACTGTTAACAATTGAAATGGTATATCATTTTTGATTGCATCTGATATTAAACTCTTTAGAGCAAGAACCACATTGCCTCAATTTTGTAATGTGAAGGATTTGTAATTTTTTTCCCAACTGCTTTGTGTTTCTTTTAAATTTAGATAAGGTATGAAATGTGTGCAAAGCAAAATTATTAAATGAGTTTGAGTCTACATGGACTGAGATGCAAGCAATGTCTGTGTTTAACAGAACACTGATATCTGAAAATTTTGGTAATTTATAACATTTTATACCATTCTACACAAGCCACTAAGATCAATAAATTGTCTGCATGTATGTTTGCATATACATATATATGAGGTTTGATGAAGAAGGTTGAGAACTTGCTACTGTGCGCTTATGTTGGCAGCACTGTGCAAACAACTTGGTAGGGTGTCACAATGTTAGTATATTTGTGTCTCACGACTGTGTTTGTGCCAAAGTGTGGTGGTGTCTTGCTGACTAGCATTCATTGTTGTTGCATGTTTTTGTGTGCCATCATGAGAATGTTGGAGCTCGAATTGGAACAACTAACAGACATTAAATTTTTTGTTAAACTTGGCAAGAGTGGAAGTGAAATCAGGGACATGTCAGTCCAAGTTTATGAGGATAATGCCATGAAGAAAAAGGGAGTGTACAAATGGATTAAACGTTTTTCTGAGGGGAAAGGAAGTGTAACTGATGAAGAGAGGTCCAGGTGGCCTGTAACAAGTAGGACTGACGAAAACATTGCAAAAATTCGTTGAAAATCATCAGCTGAGAGTGAGAAGCATAGCGGACCAAGTAAACCAAGATTGAGAAACAGGAAAATCTTAACTGAAAAGTTTGGCATGAAAGAAGTGTATGCAAAAATGGTCCCAAAGGAGCTCACTGATGCACAAAAGCAAAGGAGAGTCAAAGTTTGCCAAGACCTTTTGAAGAGGCAAAATGATGTTTTGAGCTGTTATAATATCACTGGTGATGAAATATGGGTGTACCAATACAACACTGAAACACAGCATCAGAGTGCACAATGGAAGTCAGCCCATTCTCAACGACCACAAAAGTTCAGTCAGTCCAAATCAAGAGTCAAAACAATGTTGCTAACCTTTTTGATATTAGAGGAATTGTTCATTCTGCATTTGTACCAACTGGACAATAGTCAACCAAGTTTACTCTCTGGAAATCCTGAAAAGTCTGTGTGAAAAAGTCAAAAATGACCTGAACTTTTCACCAACAACTCATGGCTCTTGCATCAGGAAAATGCACCAGCTCACATGGCACTGTCTGTGAGGGAGTTCTTAGCCAGCACACAAATAACTGTATTGGAACACCCTCCCTACCCACCTGATCCAGCCCCCAGTGACTTTTTCCTTTACCCAAAGATAAAGAAAATATTAAAAGGAGGAGATTTTTATGGCATTCAGGACATCAAAGGTAATACAATAACAGCTCTAATGGCCATTTCAGAAAGAGTTTCACAATTGCTTTGAAGGGTGACTAGGCACTGGCGTGGGTGCACAGCTTCCCAAGGGGAGTACTTCAAAGGTGACTGTAACATTCAGCAATGAGGTATGTAGCACTTTTTCTAGGATAAATTTGAGAAATTAATTGTCTGACCTCATGTCTTGGGTGTGTGTGTGTGTGTATGCTGCCTGCAACATATATATATATATATATATATATATATATATATATATATATATACACACACACACACACACACACACACACATATATGTGTGTGTGTGTGTGTGTGTATATATGTATATATGTATATATATATGTATATGTATATGTATAATTATTTCTGCATTATTAATACATTGTGTATAAATACATGCAGAAATAACTTTAGCTTTGCAACTTATTATTTGTAATAGTGATTTCTGCATGTATTATTATATATTATATATTAATGATAATATATGCAGAAATGATATACTATATGTATGCAATAACTCAACCACTCTTTGGAATGCACTCACTGAAGTAAGCAGCCGCCAACCCTTTCCATTATCCCCAAAATATATACTTGCAAATCTAAATGGAGTATATTTTTATTCTTTTTTTTTTAATTCATTTTTATTGTTAGACTTATTGGGGTGACATCTGTTAGCAAGGATTACATAGGTTTCAGGCATACAGTTCTACAGTGCATTGTCACCTTGTTGTATAATAAGTTCACCACCCAGTGTGACTTCTCTTTCCATCACCTTATATTTAGCTTCCCCCCCTCCTCTCCCACCCCCTCCCCTTTCTCCCCTCCCTAACCCACTCGTCCCCAAATAAACATTAAACTATTGATTGTGTCCATGGGTTATTTGTTTGTTCATTTTAAATGGAGTATATTCTATGCAATATTACTGCAGCCTCTGCTTCTAAGTCTGGTACAGGTATGTCTCACATGCATCAATAATTGAATATATTCAAATTAATTAATGTTGTCCCTTCTTATATAGCCATCTAAGCTAAAAACTTCAAAGTCATCCTCAAATTCTTACTCTCACACACCTAAACACTTCCAAATCACACTGAATCATCTCCAAAACATCTACACTCCAATTCCATCACCACTCTGAGAGTTTAGGCTTTTTACCACCTTGAATCTGACCTCCAACCAATACAGCTTTCATTTTTCCACCAGTTATTTTTCAAAACTATAGAACTGATCAGAGTTTTTATCTGTTTAAAATATACTGATAGTTCACAACTGCTTAAAAGATAAGGTTTCCAAACTCTTTTATGTAGAAGTTCTCAAACCATTAGTCCGTAGAAGCATGCATGAGAGATGAAATCCACAGTTCTGACACACTCTTTGTTGTACTCAGGTAATTCCTTTTACACTCATTTGAGAGTGAGAATGGCACTATTAGTGACTGTGGCAGTCAAAATAATGGTTCTTCCAAAATGTCCACATCCTAATCCATAGAACCTATAATACGTAAAAGAGACCTTCAGGTATGGTTTAACTATGGATTTTAAGTAAGATTATTCTAGATTATCTAGGTGGGTCATATGTAATCATCAACTTGATTATAAAAAGAAAGCAAGAGGAGCAGAGTGAGAAGATGTAACGATGGAAGCAGAGGCGGGAGTGATGTCACTGCAAATAAAAAAGCGGGGAGGAGCCACAAGCCAAGGAATGCAGGTCACTTTCAGAAGCAAGAAAGGCAAGAAAACAAATTCTCCCCTAGACCCTCCAAAAGGAACCAGTTTAATGACATTTAACTTTAACACATGAGACTGATTTTGGACTAATCACCTCCAGAACTGAAGCGTAATAAATTTGCGTTGTTTTAAGCCACACAATTTGTGGTAATATGTTGTAGTAGCAATAGGAAACTATTATAAAGATAATTATTCTAGCTTTAACAAATTAACCAAGTGGTACACTTTGTCTTTTATGAGTAACAAATAAGCCACCTAAGCTCTTCTTTTCCCATTCTTCCCCATGTCTCTTGCATCATATATAAAAACTTAGTGACTAAATCACTGGTGTCCACTGAACTTTGTTATATTTTTGCACTAAAGGAGTCAGGGAAGATCCTTTTATTTTCTCAAGAAGCTGCAAAAATAGTAAATTGGAAAAAAGTTATGAATATATGAGAAAAAAACAAATAAATTATACAATAATAGAATATATTTAAAAATCAAGGCAATACTAGGTAAGACTGATTATTCTGAAACTGGCATGATTTAGGTTATGTTTCAAGGAGTTCATCTAATTTGTTATTTTTTAAAAATATTTTTTATTTTTAAATTACAGTTGACATACCATATTAGTTTCAGGCATACAACACAGTGATACATTTATGTAACTTACAAGTGATCACCCCAATAAACCCATCTGATTCCATACACACTTACTACAATACTGCTTACTATATTCCTCATGCTATACTCTACATTACCAAGATTATTCTGTAACTACAAATCTGTACCTCTTACTCTTCTCTTCCCTTCATCCATCCTTCTAACCCTGCCCCACAATTGGGGAACTGTCTAAATACTCTCTGTATCTAAGACCTTGTTTCCATTGTGTGTATTTGTTTATTGTGTTCTCTAGATTCCACCTATAAATGAACTACAACATTTGTCTTTCTTTGTCCGACTTATTTCACATCACATAAATCCATTCTTTCTATAGCTGAGTTATATTCTATTACATATAAGTACCACCTCTTCTTTATCTGTCCATACACTGATGGACATCCAGGTTGCTTCTTTTAAATAAGCTACAATAAAAATATGGATGCACATATCACCTTGAAGTAGCATTTTGGGTTTTTCTGAATAAATACCACAAGTGGGATTACTAGGTTCTTCTTTGTCTTTCGTTATAGCCTTTCTTTTAAGTCTATTTTGTTTAGTATAAGTATTGCTACCCCAGCTTTTTATGTTTGTTTGTTTCCATTTTCATGAAAGAGCTTTTTTCCATTCCTTAACTTTCAGTCTGTGTGTCTTTCTATCTAAAGTGAGTCTCTTATAGGCAGCATGTCTTATTTTCTTATCCATTCAGCCACCCTACGTCTTTTGATTGGAGTATTTATACTTAAAGTAATTGTTGATAGATATGTAGTTATTGCCATTTTATTATTCATTTTTTCCCCTTCTTCTTCTTAAGTAAGTTCCTTCAACATTTCTTGAAATACTGGTTTGGTAGTGATGAACTCCTTCAGCTTTTTCTTATCTGCACAGTTCTTTATCTGTCCTTCAATTCTAAATGATAGCATTGCCGGGTAGAATAATCTCAGTTGTAGGTCCTTACTTTTCATCACTTTCAATGTTTCATGCCAATCCTTTCTGGCCTACAAAGTTTCTGTTGAGAAAACATCTGAAAGTCTTATGAGAGCTTCCTTGCAGTTAACTAACTGCTTTTCTCTTGCTGCTTTTAAGAGTCTCCCTTTATCTTTAGCATTCAGCATTTTTATTATGATGTGTTGTGGTGTGGGCCTCTTTGGGTAAATCTTATTTGGAACTCCCTGCACTTTCTGGGCTTGTTTGTCTTAGGTTTTCAATTCCTGTTCTCTTCTTCTTCTGGTACCTCTATGACGTGGACATTGGTATGCTTGGTATGCTTCCTATTGTCCCAGAGGCCCCTTAAACTATCCTCCTGTACCTAAATTCTTTTTTTTTTCTTTTTTTTTTTTTTGCTATTCTGACTGGGTGCTTTCTGCTACCTTATTGTCAAAATCATTGATTCAATCCTCTGCATCATCTAATCTATTGTTGATTCCCTCTAATGTATTCTTCATTTCTGACTGGTTCTTTTATGTTTTCTATCTTCATTTTTATCTTTCCTGTGTCTTTGCTGAAGTTCTTACTGGCAACACTGAGAATCCTTATAACCAGTGTTTTGAACTATACGTCTGGTAAATTGCTTGTCTCCATTTTGTTTAGTTCTTTTTTTGGAGCTTTGTTGTTTTTTCATTTGGGACATGTTTCTTTGTCTCCCCATTTTTGCTGTTTCCCTGTGTTTGTTTCTATGTATTAGGTAGAGCTGCTATGTCTTCCAGGCTTAGTAAAGTGGCTTTATGTAGCAGGTGTCCTGTGTGGCCCAGTGGTGGAGTCTCCCTGGTCACCTGAGCTGGGTGCTGTTAGGTGTGTCCCTGCTGTGGGTTGTGTGTACCCTCCTATTATAATTGAACCTGGTTTGCTGTTTTTACATCAATAGAAGGGATAGATCTTCAGCCTGTTCGGTTGTAAGAACGATCATGACTACAGTGGAAGAGCTGTTGTGCAGTAGCTGACCCTACACAGCAGGATTTGCTTTTGCAAGGTTCTGGTGCCTGCCTACTATGCCCTTTGGGTGTGTCTTTTGTTTAGGTCATTGTGTGGTGGTCTGGTGTTGTCTGAAACTCACTACCAGGTGTGTTGGGTCTGGATCCTCTTGGGAGGGTTTCTGTTACAGGCCCAGATGAGCTACTGCCTGTGCATTGCCTGGGGCCACTTGGTATGAGTTATAAAGTGATGTGCAGATGGTTGCCGCTTGCACAACAAGTGGTACAAGGCACACAGAAGCCAGGTGTTGCTTGTTTGGGGTTTGTGAACCTTTGAGAGATTTTAGGAAATCTCAGTCTCTCTTAGCCACAATCTCCGCTGGTTTTCACAGCCACGAACTGTTGGTGACTTTTTCCCCAGCACTAGAACCCTGGGCTAAGGAGCCTGGTGTGGGGCTGGAACCCCTAGCTCCTTAGGGGGGGAGTTCCACAGCTAAGATGTCCCTCTGGATTTGTAACTGCCATGGGAGTGGGGGTTGGGACCAGCCTGTTCTACATCTCTACTCCTCCTACCAGTCCCAACATGGCTTCTTCTGTATGTCCTTAGATGTAGGAGTTTGGTTAAGCTAGACTCCAGGAGATTCTCAATGATAGCTGTTCTGCAGTTTATTTGTAATTTCCATGTGGCCGGAATAGGAGGCAAGCATAGCAGTTACCGATTCCACCACCTTGACCAACCTCTGATTTATTATTGTTGTTAACCACTTACATTTTTATAAAATAAGTATTCTGTAAGAGTGGAGACTATAGAGGCTAGAAAGAGAAGTTTATATAGAAGAAATGCAAAGCATGTTAAGGGACAGAGTTTGATGGATAATTCAATGTCCTGATTAACTCATTAAGCACATTCTCTCTTTAGTTAAGCATCTGTATATAATTGAAAGGAGCATGTGAAGAATATCATGAAGGTATCTACTTAATTGTTTTCCTGTTGGGATATATTTACAAAGTTAGAAATACCAGATCATAGGATCTAGCATCATAGCTCTTGCCACATGGAATACCTGTTTCATAGCCACTTTCATTTATTCACAAATACCCCCAACTATATACCAGGTCCCACTCTAGACAGTAAAGATACAGCAAGAAACTTTCTGGATGAAAAAAACACCAAAAATTCTTGCTCTCATGGAATAAATATTTTATGAGAGCAGGCTGATAAATTTTGCATCCACTGTAATATTTTTTGTTATATTAGACATATCTGAATATAACCAGTTCTGTGTAGTCACATGGTCTCGCCCCTCCATCATTCTTGCACACACGATGTGTACATTTTTCAGTGTTCAGACGTTCAGTTCGACATGTGGTTACTGAATTCTTAACACCAGAAAAAGTTCCTCTGATTTTTTTTGAAATTTTTGAAAAAGAAAATGAGGAGTTCCCTGGTAGTGTAGTGGCTCAGGGCTTCGGTGCTGGCGCTGTCAGCGCTGCGGCCTGGGTTCGATTCCCAGTCAGGGAGCTACCCACATACCAAAAAGCAAAAAAAAAAAAAAAAAAAAGAGGGCTTTTTAAAGAAGATCATTACAGACGATAAAATTTGGTCCATCATTATGACCCTGAGAAAAAGGGTAGTCCTGGAATACTGCCATAGGGATCACCTAAGCTCAAAAAATTCAAGACTCAGGCCTTGGCCGGGAAGATCATGCTGTTTTCGGTCTGAACACTCTTCCATTTTGATGTGCACGGGGTAAAAATGTAAGCATCTGTGTGTGCAAGTTAAAGATGATGCAGGTGAGATGCCAAGTGACTACAGAGAGCTGGTTAGTTATATCCAGACATGTCTAATATAACAGATATTTTACACTGGAGGTAAATTTATCAGCCCACCCTCAAAGAAAAGGTAGAAATACAGTAAGCAGATTTGAAATATAGCTTTTCCTATGGTAATATTCCTGTGGAAAAACTTAAGTAGATTAAGGTAGCTAAGGAGTGGCAGGGATGCTATTTTATACAGATGGGGATGGAAGGCCTCACTGGTAGGAAAACACTGTATCAGAGATTAGAAGAGATAAATAAAGGACACCCTGAATGTGTACAGGGATGACGTACAGGGAAGTGAACAGGACAGCAGAAATGTTCTGAAGCAGAGTGGTGGTCAGCTGCTTTGAGGAATGTTGAAGTCTGTGTGCATGGAGCCAAGCAAGAAAGGGAGCAAGAGAAAGTACATCCAGGGGGGATGCAGACAGTATACAGGTCAGCCTTTGGCTTTGAGTCTCTGAAAGACAAGCAGGCATTGGAGGCTTCTGAACAAAACTGATATAAACCGAGTTACATTTAAAAAGACCACTCTGGCTACATACTGCAGGAGAGCATGGTGGAAGGACGGGCACCTAGATAAGAGGCCACTGCCAGCATCTGGTCCAGAGGTGATACTGTTTGGACTACAGAGGTAGCAGTGCCTACCCATGTTATTTTTATAAACATAGCATATATAAAAGCATCATGGAGAAAGTACGCAGACCTTAAATACATAGCTTGATAACTTTTAACAAAGTAAACATCCTGGAAGCTGGCTAACAACCCCTTCCAGTCACTAACTTCCAAGGCTGGTGGTTTGCAACCTTGGGAGCCCCAGAGTGAAATCTGAAACTGGACCGCTATACACAGAAGGCAAGGGGACACTGAAGAAAGAGCAAGGCTCCTCCAGGTTGGTAGGTGGCAGGTTTAGTAAGCAAGGTAACTTAAATGCAAGGCTTGCCTGTGGTGGCCAGAAGAAGAGCAGATCTCTGTTTTGACTACTGGAATCATAAAAGTTTATATAGAGGCCTTCACTAGGTTGTCACATATACTGTCCAGATGATCTCAGTAACACCTTCCTCTCTCAAAGTTGCATCCTTGCAATAGCTCCTGCTGTGGGAACAGTGAGCAGAACCTATATTCCAAGGACAGGGGAGGGAGGGAAGAGCCTTCAGGTGCCAGGTTTAGCCCAGGGGGCAACCAGAGGTCATATCTTCTTGATAACTACCTCCAGCAGAGGACAACCTGACTTTTATTGGATAAGTTAGTTTTGCCAGTTTTTGTACTTTACGTAAATAAAATCATAGATCATGTACTCATGTGTCTGGCTTCTTTTAACATTATTACATTTTGTGAGATCCATGCATATTGTTATTAGAGATGTATGGTAGACTTACTGTTAACCAGAACTTAAGCAACCAGCAAAATCTCAAGCAACTGGCAAAATATTTTGGCCGGTTGCTTGCAAATGCTGGTTGTTTGAGTTCTGGTTAACAGAGAGTCTACTTACATTTATCTGGCATCTACCAACCCCATGGATTAGTTCATTCTTCTTGCTACATAAATGCCATGTGTGAATAGAATATAATTTACATATAAGTTCTGGATATATTTTTAAACTAGGGCCAACAGAGTTGGATGACAGCAGGGATGTGGGTACTTGAGAGAAGAGTAGAATGACTCCAAATATGGTCTGAGAAATTGGAATTGAGATATAGAAAAGTGAGGGGAAAGCAGAATTGAGGGGGGTGGGAATCAGGATTTTGGTTTTGAACATAAGTTTGAGTTCAAATAGAGTTACGTAGTAAATTGTGAAATATATGAGTCTGTAGTTCTGGGAAGAAACACAGGCCAAAGAAGTAAATGGGAGGGTTATCTGAGAAGAGCTAGTCCACGCAGCCATGTGATGAGATCCATTTCCTGGGGAGCCTGTGTGGTCATGACAGTGCTTTGCAGCACTGCAGCTCTTGGGGTGGAGTAGTGGATAAATCATAAATCAACCTTAATTTAGAAGCATTTGGATATGTAGATCTTTAAGAAGAAGCCTGTGGAATTTAAACATTTAGCAACACAAAGCCAGCTTCTGTTTTGGTTAAGTGTCTTTTCCTGAGACTTGACCACTGGAAGGAAGGAGGAGACCAGAAGTAGCCACTGCTGTCAATCAGCAGGCACACTGGTCCTGCTCTGTGACAATCCTGTGCACATTAACCCTGATCTGTTCCATTCACTTACTGCAATATGTGCAGAAGAAAATGTTAACCTCCACTCTAACCATAAAGCTAAAATACAGTTGCCTAACATTATTAGAACTTCAAATTATATGTTTCTTTTTACAATAGCTGCCATTAAATGCACAAAGTAAGGCTCCATAAATATTGAATGAATACTTTCACATACAATGCAAAAATATTTAGCAATTGCTGTATGAATTTCACTGTGATAGATCTCTGTGAGATAGATCTGTTAAGAAACTACCCTCACAATCTAGTTGGGAGAATGAACAAATTCTATTAAATACATCAAGATAAACTCTGTGTGTCTGTGTGCCTGTGTGTGTGTATTTTAGGAGGGAGCAAGGAGATATATGTTCTTAGCTAGCAAAGTAGCCTGTCTCTTGGGACTGTAATCACAAAATGTTAAGATGGTACACTCTAGAGAGGCTAAGGGTAGTAATCATGCTCTCCTGTCTTGACCAGAGGACAGTTCATTATCATTAAGGGGATGCCTAGGTTCCATGCTACTGTCTGTCTCTGTTCTTGTGTTACAAAGCAAGGAACTTGGGTAATATGACTGAAAAACCGAGGCATTTTCTTATATTACTCCTCAGTTTTCAGAAAAAAAAAATTTATTTTCTTCCTGGTACCATCTTATTGTTAGTGCTTGTTCAATTTATTCAGCTTAAAAAAAAAAGTGTGCCCATGGTCTGCAAGGGAAGAAACGGAGGAATATAGTAGAGGGGTTAGAATGAAGACAAGCATTGTAGGTACAGCAATCATTAAATTAAATAAACAAACAAACAAAGATGTAGGTGAAATTTAGAGATAAGAGGTACACCACTCTTTATACTACGGATTCTCCTGCAGGGTTTAAGGGAAGAAATGCCACAAGACTGTGTGTGATGAGTTCCCAAGCATAAAAAAGAAAATCCACAGAAGTCCTGAGAAGTTTAAGTAAGAGGGGTTTTAGAAAAGGAGAATTTAAGAGGAGCCATACAATCATACCCCTAGTAGAGATTTCACTTCTGTTAACTGGACATACCATCAAAAGGCCTCCAGCCTGGGATCGGGTGGCTAATTATTTTGTGCAATAGGCTGAGTCACCAATGTCATAGGACTAATTCTAATTAACTAGAAAGCTTTGTGAGCCTCAGATTCTATCCACGTGTGGCCTCACGTGAGCCCAGGGTTTCCAGCCCCTGGCAGCCCAGAGATGTCCCTAAGCTCCTCTTTCTCCCCTCAGCATATTAAAGAGCCTCCATGAGTGTGAACAGAGGAACCTAAAATGTCAAGATTAATTCTAAAGATTCATGTGAAAACTCTGTGTGACAGCTGAGTTGAAATAAAAAAATTACTCAGCATCATAATGCACAATTAGGGGGATTAACTAGGAAAGAGGAAGAAAAACTGGCAAAAGAGGAAAAAGACTAGCCCTGTGAAGATCAGAGGAGGAAGAAAACATAATTATAAAAGAGGTGATGTGGACAGAGTAAGAACGGTGGTGGGGGCAAAGGCAGGTTTGCAAAATGGAAAAATTTGCAGGTAGACCACCCATTCCTTCCCTTCCTTGCAAATGAATTTGCATCTTTTTTCCCTGCCAGACCCCAAACTGGCTCTTAGTTGACATTATTGCACTCAACAGCTGCTGCATTTTACCCCAGAGGCAGTTGCATTCATTGTTGGGCAAAGTGATTCTTATGTAGAGATTGAACAATTAAGCATTTAGGCATCCTGCCCACGAAGGGAGACAGCCAGAATCGCCACACAGCATTTGTGGGGGAAGAGGAGAAATTTTCTCTTTTGAAAAGTTAAATGAAAAAAGAAAATCTTGAAGCTGAGAGCACATTTAAAGGAAGGCAGGAAACCGTGTCTTAAATTAGCTAATCTCTCTCCAAATGGAAAATTTACATATAAAATTAAGCACAGAGAATTATTTTCAACTTACCCTTAGAAAATTTAGAAATCTGGCAAGCAACTAATGCTACTTATATGATGCCACTGAACTAGAAAATAATTTATTATAATTTATCAGTTATTACTTAACTTCAAGCACTATAAATCAATGTATCAAATGTCAAATCCCAAAGAAAATCTTCCCCTTTGAAACTAAATAGAGAATCTTTAAAAAGAAAAGGACCTGATGACATAGTTCTGATTATTTTTAATTTCCATTAAAATGTTACAGAGTAAACAATAAAGAAGTATCTTACAGTTCTTATTGTACAGTTTAAATTGGGTCTTCTCATAAGATTAGGAACCTTTGATTTCAAACTAAATAGTGTCTGTTTTGCCTTGAAATGTTGCCATTTCAGAACTGTTATTGATTACACATGCATAGCTGTGAACACACACATATTATTAACAATTATATAATTACATATTTATATAAATTACATAATTTAATATATAATGTATAAAATAAATAAATATACAGAATTATAGAAATTATATGAGGGCTGTCCGGAAAACATCCAGCCATAAATGCCTCTATTTTTCATATTATATGGTTGGATGCTTTCCCAACAGCCCTCATGTATTTAAAAATTATATTAAAAAATCAGTTACGCCTACACTTGTCTCAGAGTTTCCTTAAATGTGAATTCTGTGCAAAGATGCTGTCTTTGATCCTTTTTGTTCAGCTCCAACTTTTACATAAAGCAGCTATCAGCTATTTTTTGATCTTCCAAAGGTTGAGCTGTTAAAATCAATTACATTGCATTTAAAAAACCAGTAATTATGGTCACCACAGAAGTGCATGTCTGGTGATACTTTTGGCAAATGTGGAATGTACTGAAGCTTCTCAAAATTTGTTTTATAAGTCAAATCTCTAAAACAAAAACAAGAAAGAAAGAAAATATTGTACTGACTGAATCCTCTCCCTTATGGTGTCTGAAACTATATCTTGGATGCTTTATTATAAGTATAGTTACAAACAATTTGAATTTAATGTGGGCAAGGACAAGTTGCATGAATTTTAAGAAGCAAAAATATAAAAGTCAGTGAAAAATGTTTAATAATTCATACCAGATAGTGTTGTTTTCGTAACCTGGGTTCCCTCACGTCTTAACCTTCTTAGGCCATTTAGGGCACTAGCCCATTTAGGGCTTAGCCCGTGTTCTAAGAATGTGTAGACGAAAACCAGGGTACATATGGAAAGTGACAAGCTCAGGGAAGGTCTGCACAAACTCAGAGACCGAAATTATCCACTGGATGGTCTGAACATAAAAGTCCCTAACAGTGGGTCATGCTAGGTAGTCGTGTCCTTGGCCTGTAGCTTCCTTGACGAAGGTCAATCTTTACCTTAAATGAGACTGTCTATTGTCTTTTGCATCTAAGATTACATATCCTTGAACGTCAGAGTAATCCCTTTTTCCGGACCCCTCTCAGCACAACCCACAGAACAAGAGCATGAGACCACAGAACCACTCATTATCATCTTGTTCCCCAAATACTACTTCTAGCTCCATGTGCTGTAAATGTTCATCATTAACTACCCTATACCCACCAATGTAAAAGTAGTATCTGTCTCTCCAATTGACTTTTATCCAATTCCAGAGGTTTCTCCGCTTTGCTTTCTCCCACCCTCTTATTAAATAACCACCAAGAGATTTCATGCAACCTTCCTTTGGTCTCCTCCTTTGATTCTAATGTGTAACATAAGCTACAAAACTGCCATTCTCTGGAGTATTTTAATTCACTGAGATTTTTCTTCCAAGCTATTACTGTCAGTTTGGCTCAAATAAACTCGTTAAAGTTCTCTATAGGTTTAGACGTTTCTTATGTCGACAAATGACATAAGAAAATTCACAGGAATTGAATAAAAACCTGAAACTGTGTGTAATGTTTTTTAATGTAGGTAGCATTTCTGTATGTTTCTGTGTTTGTATGGGTTATCAGCAGCTGAGCGGTATTTGTGTTTCCCCATATAAAAGTTTAACAACAGTTGACCTGGACTATCTCCAAGACTCTTTGAAATCTCACGTTTATCAGAGGTCTAAGACTCAAATCTGATCATCAGGTAAATGTAACTGAAGTTCATCATTCAACTGCTCCTGTCTGAGTGACTGGCATTTGTTTATTTCCTACTTAGGACAATACATCCATGGTAATCATGGGTAGCAAGGAGACTTTAGAAAAGTCCAGTATATTAAGATCGTCTACCAAAAAGAAGTCCCATCTAAATAGTGGGGAAGGAAGAAGAAAATACACAAGTCAGAGTTAGTGAGGACAGGTGAAGGGGAACAGAATTTGCCACTCCAATGTATGCCTCTTCGGCATAAGGATTATTTCAGGCTAATATGTTTTGTTTTTGTTTTTAATTGAGATATAGTATACAATATAATGATTTGATATTTGTAGGAGCCTTATTATTTTTAAGAAATGACAGACACAGGAGAAGCTCTGAAAACTGAAGTTACCCTTTGTAAGAGACATTTACATGTATAAGGAAACTTCCATCTGCAAGGGTCTCTTCCTCTCTGTAACAGGAAGATGACCAGATCTCCAGAAACTCTTCTCTACAGAGGAGGCAGAGACAATTCTGCGTAACAACCTTACCTTTGTTTACTGGGCATTGCCCATAACCTCCCATTACTGACTCTACTGCCAACATCTTTTCTCTTTAGCTGAAGTTGGTATTTAAGGTGACAGCTTGGACCATTGCAAGGAGTAACTCAGTTTTTGAGTATCTGCATGTACACAGGAGGTATACATGGTATTATACACTCGTACTTCTGTTTGTCTTTCCCCTATGGATCTGTCTTTTATTACAGGGGTGGGGGAAGGTGGTGGAGTCTCAGCCAAGAACCTAGAAGGAGAAAGGGAAAATTATTTTCCTTTCCTACACAGGAGAGGAAGGAAAAGAAACAATGAAACAGGTCCATTTGTCCATCTGCCCCTTTTATGCTCTAGATAGACACCAGGTTTGTTGTGGGCCGTTTACTTTCCCACTGGAAACCTATCCATCAGGTAGGTATCTCTGTTCCATCCTGCCCTTACTCCCTGCCCCTAGCAGAAAGGGCTAAGGAAGATAAGCTCTTGCAAAAACTCCAGTAGCAGTCACTCCTGAATACACCAGGTGGCTTCAGTCTACTATGCAGGTGTCAAAATCATTTCATTTCTAAAACAGCTCCAACCTGAAGATTATTTTTCCCATTGAAAATATCTCCTAAATTATAAGAGTGATGGTGTACTTCTCAAGATTTAACAATTTCATTTCTTTTCCTTTTTTCATTTCCTTTCCTTCCTAGCTGACTCAATAATTGTTTTTCTTCATGCTACATGTATGCCTCATTAATCTGATTAATCACCAGAATGCTGACTTGAAAGAAACGGATCCAGTCATCCGACATCTGGACACCGGCAACCAAGCTACAATTCTGGACTGCAATTTTCCATCAAAGGGCAGATGAATCACCCTTACAACTGGGTTCCGGACACCCATCGCAGAACAAACCGGACCCAAGGAGATGTTCTTCCGATAGCAGCACTAAGGAGTCCCCTAACAAACGTCCCCTTTCCTTCGTTCTGCCTCTAGGAACAGGGGAGGTGGTCTTGCCAGCCAGCAGCCGAACCTGAGCTCAGTAACAAGATTAGAAGTCAAATAAATGGGAAAAAAATATGTTTTCAAACATAAATACCTATCTGCTTTTCTTACTGTTCAAAACATGATAAATCCGTGAGGTTTCCTTCTATGTAAAGGTGAGAGAACAGGTTTGGGCTCAGCTCCACTCCCTTAACCAACAGATCCAGCACCACCCAGCTCAGAGGCTGACAGTGGCTAATCTCCAACCCTAAAACCACCCCCGCAAGGCAATTGACCCCAAATCCCTTCTGCGCACACGGCCCTGGGTTGCCCACTATGCAGCTGTCCTGGGGTGGCGGTAACAAGCAGCACCGCCGTGTTGAGCCTACTGAGCATGCGCCAGGCCCTCAGCACGGCCTGCGTCTGCACAAACACCATGACCAGGCAGAAAGGAGAGGATCACCCCAGCGGAGATCAAGTCCTCTCTCACTCTGCCCTGTATAATGCCCCAGCAGGAGAACTTCTCTCACTGCACTGTCTCCCTTGTGCTCAAGTGTAGGGCCCAGCAAACCTTGTCTGAGCTTCTGGTTTGGCTTCTTATCAATTTCTATTGCATAGAGAGCCTAAGAGTCCAAAGTCGGTAACAAATGGAAGGCCTTAGCCCTTTGTCTTGGGGTCTTTATATGGGCAATGACCATTCAACGATGACTGCTAAACTCATTTCAAACTCTCAGCACACACCAACATTCGTATAAACAAAGTTGTTCACTTGCCATTCTAAATTCCTAGCTTGGCCTATCAGCCTGCCACTGGCAGGAATTAATTGTTGTTCCTAACCCAGGGAATGGCCAACCCGCTAAGACAAGAGCTGGCAAACAATGGCCCACAGGCTAAATGTTGCCAGCCACTTGTTTTCCTAGGCCTCGCAAGCTAAGTATGCTTTTTACCTTTTAAAGTGGTAGCTGTATAAGTACCTACATAATAACCTCAATTTTCCCTCTTGACCCACATACCTTAAATTTCTGGCTCTTACAGAAAAACAAGATTGCCTACCCCTTGTCTAAGTGATGCACTTTACAGAGAGAGAGAGAAAAAGAGAGAGAGGGGCAAGAAAATAAATTTAATCTAATCTCACATACCCATATGGATGCAAAATTATAAAATACTAAAAAGTTAAATATCTCAAGTTATTAAAAATATATATTTATTATGACCAAGGAAGATTCCCCCGGCCCCCCAGGAATTCAAGAATGGTTCAACGTCAGGACATTTAGGAATGTAATTGCTATAATAAAAGATTAAATGAGAAAAACTAAAAGCATGAAGAAAAGCATCTAATGATGTAAAGGAATACAAAATGGATGAATAGGACTATGTGAACAATGAAACGTAATTGGTTCAGACAGATCTAATGGTCCCATGTCATTTGATTTCCTTGAGTTTTTTCAAAAATCAGCTTTTATTCTTGTCTCTGGCAAAACAAGCACAAAAACAAATTAACTTGATGGTCTTTAGCTACCTGCACATTTCCCCTTAACAAGTGACCATTTAGCCCACCTTTGTTATCTTTCCGCCAACTCATTTGGACAAGTATTTTGGATTAGAAACAAAAATGTAAACTTTATTTTTCCCTCTTATGGGAGAAATCAGTTTGGCATCAGAGAATTCATGAAATAAAATCAGGTCTGAATTCCCACACTTTATTTTTTCTTTTCCTTTTTTCCCCCAGATATATTGAGTATAATTGACAAAACTGTAAGATATTTAAAGTGCACAGCAGATCCTCCAATAATGTCACCTCATTTAACATTGTTTGAGTATAAAGTTGATGAGGAAAAAGAAACTCAGTTCCTGGCTGGGGTCCCTGTCTGCGTTGGCATGTCCTCCCCAGGTCTGTATGGGTCTTCTTCCGGGACTCTGGTTTCCTCCCACATCCCAAAGAAGCGCAGTAGGTGAGCAGATGTGTTGAAACTGTCCTAGTCGGAATGAGTGTGGGTGTGTGAGTGAGTGGCCCTGTGGTGCCAGGGCGGCCTGCCCAGGCCGGGTCCCACCTTGTGCCCTGGGCTGCCAAGATAGTCTCTGGCCACCTGCACCCCTGAACAAGGAAAAGCAGGTGGGAAAATCGTTATCTTACTTGTTTTCATTTATCTTTCTTAAATGTATGGATGGTTCAAATTTATTTCCATGTTTACTATTAAATGTACTCATATTTTGGGTCTTTATTTATAAGTCTGGTGATGTTTTTGTGACCAACAGTATGCTACTATAGGAACTTCACTCTTTTTTCCAGCCATTAGCTTACAGTATCATTCTACATCACTTTAAAGACACAATTTCCAAGAACCTATTGATGACATTATGTGAAGACTTACTGTGTTAATACACTTATTTGATATACATATACATTGTGAAAAGATTCCCACCATCTATTTAACATATCCATCACCTGACATACCACGCATACTTCCTTTTGGGAAGGTGGATCTTAATTCTACACTCTAGGCTCACCCACCAAGTGTTCTGCACAGAGAATGAAGAAGCCTCTCTGCTGGACACAGAACAGTACAGTAGGAAGTGAGTGGGCCCTGGATGCATAGTGCCTGCCTCTGAATGCTTGTTCTAGTGATTACTAAACTGTGACCTCAGGAGGTCACTCAGCTCTCCTTTAAGTACCAGTTTTCTCATTTATGTATTAAGGGTAATGATTGTAACTTACTCGTAATATGGTAGAAAATACAAATGACTATGGACATACAGACATACACGCACACTTAAAAACTAGTGTATTTATATGTACACACATACATACACATACACTTAAAAAGTGGCACAGAATAAGAACTCGGTAAATATTGGCTATTCTTATAATAATCATTCTGTTATTGACAGATCGCTTTTGTTTTAGATCAGCCCAGTTGTAGAGTAGGTGGTTCTTGTTTTTAGATTCCAATGAACTCCCCTCTAGAACAAAAATAAAGTCCCTTCTCTTCAACTGGTTTGTGTGTGGCTTAAATCTTGGCAACAAACCTGTGGTTGGAAAGCTGGGCCTCTGGCTGCACAGACATGCTTTACCCCAGCTGGTGCCCAAACAGGACTCAGGCCAACCTGCATAAATCAAATTGTGAGCTAATTCCAAGGGAGCATTTTCATTATTTGTAAAGGGTTACTCACAGATTATGCTCTTAGCTCTTCATAAAGAAACAATTCAAAGTGTCCCAATGTGACTGGGCTCTTTAACAAATGCTATGTGGCTCTGGCTCAAATAACTAAAAGAATTGGAGATTAAGTTAATTCTTTTATCTCCTAGGCTACATAATCAGGAAATGTATTATCTGTGCAACATAAGAGTAGCCATCTGTCTTCATTTTAAAAATATATATCATTATAGAATTATGATATCACTAATTCTGTTTTTGAAATATAAGTAATAAACTGATGAAAGATATTCAGTTGGAATTTTAGAATTAGTTTATGACATGTGGATTTGAATGCCTGGATGTGTAGATATATTTGGCAATGATTCTACCCCAACTGAGCTGATGAGATGGCTTCTGGCTTCTGCCACCACCTAATTGAGTGATGGCTTTTGAGTTATATAGTGTTTTTCCCCCTGCTTATTATGTTAGACTGGTCTTAGCAGTTCACTGTGGCTTTTTAAACATATAAGTTTAGGAAGCCCTTAGGTATCATGAATATAACTGTTACCATGGTGATTGCTTTGGTAGTGTCCAGATATCAACACGCCAAGAAGAATCACATAGTACCTTTCTAATTCTGTATATTGGTCATTCGAGAACTCACACTGGGTGGTGAACTTATTATACAAGTTGACAATGCACTGTAGAATTGTATGCCTGAAACCTATGTAATCCTTGCTAACAGATGTCACCCCAATAAGTCTAACAATAAAAATGAATTTAAGAAAATTACCAAAAGCTTCACAAGTTGGCAGAATTTGTTAGGCATTCAAGTCAGACATATACAAACCAAAAATAAAACAAAAAATTTCCCCTTACACTTAGCAGTAGGCAAAGAGCAAGGACTGTCAGACGAAGTCGGTGCTGTTACTGGATGAAGAAGGCGAGGGAAATCCAGTGTGGCAGTGACTAATCAAATTTTAATTTTGTGAAGACTTCACATTTCAAAATTCCAGTTTATTCTTCTTCATTTGTCTGTGCCTGAATACCTCTCTGCTCGACTGAACTTTCTGGACTATAATTTTCCAAAATCAGCTCATAGGACAGAAACTTAATCACGTGATTCTTGTCCATTTAAAATTAATGAGTAACTGTCAGGGTATACATTTAGATGACATTTTTTTTCCTCACACCCTTGCTAGCCCTTGAAAATATTTTGAAAATTTCCTAATTTTCACAGTTAGGAGGATTTAGGAGACTTATTTAGCACATTTAGAAACTGCAAGAAGAAATAAAGGTCTCACTACCACTCTGGACTAGCATTTGGCCTGCGGGGTAGAGGGGGAGGGAGTGAAAACCATGTAGTCTATGACAGAAGGAAGAAACTCAAGGGCAAAGATAAATAAAAAAACGAGAAGAAAAAATTACTTCTCTGTTTACAAAATAAAAACAGTCCTAAAGTACCTACATTTCACATGCCTTCTACCTCACTGTTGTATCCTAATGGGCATCAGTTTTCATTTTAAAAATATGCTAGAACTTATTTGAAATTCCCCTAATTTCAACATTCTTTGATCCTTTGTATGTGTCCAATCTTAGTTGTAGCCTATTGAGAAATGCTAATACCAATGATACAAAAATACTTCCAGTAAATCATTCTATGGTGCATGGCTAAAAGAAAAAAATAAAATAAAGAACAAAGAAAAAATTTAAGTAGACATAATGGTCTGCATCCTCTATAACCACACACAATCCATAAAAATGTAAAGTCTTTAACATAGAATTTTTAAAAATCCAGGGCTGTAGTGACTTCTATCAGAACTGCTTTCTGAACTATTATTCATGTCTTATTGACCAGCCCAAATGGCACAAGCCAACACTGTCCATCTGTCAGCAGCTGCTGCCACCGATTGTTAAGTCTTTCCTGTGAGCATTACTCACTTCCCAAGTAGTGCCCCAATTAGATGAGCTAAGCAGCACTGCAGTCAATCACAAATGGATGGCTTTCAAATATTCATTAATAGCTATCACCCCTAATGTCACTGAGGAAAGCTGAATTACAGTCAAAGTTACAAAGTCCAAGGTAAGAGGAAGTGTTTCCCCTGCCACTAAGGCTTAAGAATCTATCCCTTTGCTAGTAGGTAGAGTAAAAGTGAAAAGAAATAGGCTTAGAATACCTAATATTGGGCCAGAAACTACACAAATTGAGTGTTGTTTTGTTGGGTACATTTCAAAAACAATGATCTAACAGCCCTCTCTTCTGGGGATATTAAATGACTTACTACAGAGTTTTTAGTTCAGTCTTATTGCCCTGTTTGCTTGTAGCCATGCCTTCTTCTCAGAGCCATTTCCCAAAGTGCTCCTAAGAATGGTGCCTTCAGCCAAAACTCTTCACATATGATTACCCAGGGCACTGCCGAATTACGTACCATGGATGGAGTCATGGATTACCATGAACTACCAGGACTCCATCCATGGTACATAATGACTAGAAAAAGGATGCCAGAGTTACCTATTGCTGCATTAAAAGAAAAACAAAAAGAAAACAAAAACAAGAAACATATTCCAAAACTCAAGGATTTAAAGCAAGCACTTGTTACTTCCATGACACAGGGGGTCCTCTGAACTTACTTATATTCAATTAAAGGCCCATTCAATCAAAGGATAAGCTGGGCTAGAAGGCTTAAAGTGGCCTCACTCACATTTAGCAACTGCACTGGCTGTTGGCTGCAGTTAAGATCAGCTAGGATGGCTACACTTCCTTTGCTACTTGGAGTCTTCATGCCTTGGTTCTCTCAGGTCAGTTCTACAACAGGGCAGAATCAAAAGACATAAAGCATGTTGAGAGTTGGAGGCAAAACTTAGCTCCAAGATTGCACTTCAGCCCCAACTTTGTTTGTCAAAGCAAGACATAAGGTAGGCCCAAATTCAAGGGGGGTGGAAACAGATTCTACCTCTTGATGAGAGGAGCAGGGGAGCCACACTGCATAGGAGAATGGGAGAACTTGGCAGCTATTTCTGCAAACAAATTATCTTAAGGGGTGGGGACCTTATCCAAGGTGCTCCTTCGTGTAGCAGCACAGATTTTACCCTAATTCATATTAAGTAGTGAATCAGCTCTGACTCTCTCTGTTTGAAACTCAGATCCTATTGGTATCCATCCGGTGCTTTGTGGGCAGGAAAAAAAAGGGCAGTTATTAACACCCCCCACCCCCCCACCCCCCCACAAAAAAACATTTGGGCACATATCAGAAAAGGATAGAGCTGAGACACATAGAGATACATGGCAGTCCCGCTCTTGTTTCCAGATTTCGGTGAGGCTCCTCCAGTAGTGCCTTAAGAAATCTCTTACCCCTAAAATATGTTTTTGTTTTACTTAAGCTAATTTGGGTTGAATTTCTATGACTTGTACCTCAAAAAAAAGTCTTAACTCACACAGATTTACATCTATGTGTGTGTGTGCGCACGCGCGTGTGTGTGTATCATTATACTCATGTGGTTTTCTGTTTATGCTTTTGTGGTGTTCACTCCAATGTTTCATGGCTACTCATATTTCCACATTACTGGATGCCATTTGAAATGTTGTTCCAATATACTTTCTGGAAGTAAATGGACTTGGAAAGCTTATGGAAAAGAAAATTGTAACTAAGCAAGCTCAAGACTAATCCATAGTGAGATAAAAGTTCCTAAACTAGTTCTGTATGTATTTGACAAACCATCTAAAATGCTACATTTAGGTTTTTGAACATTTTAAAGTTAATTCTATTACTGATGGCCTAATATGAGATATGCATAGTATTGTTCATTGGGTACATAAAAATGACCCAATGTGCCCTGTCTTCATGATGCTTATAGTAAAGGAAGGGAGACAGTCAGTTAAAAGCACCAAAAAATTACTTGCCAAACAGGTACGCAGCAGGTTGGTAGTGAGCCCATAAAATGCATTCTCCATCCTTTGGAAGTATTACCTGGACATATCGCCAACCAGCCGAAGACTTCATTTCCCAGCCTCCTCTGCTGGTTGTATAACTCTGTGACTAGGTTCTGAACGATAAGATATGAGTGGCAGTGACGTAGGCCCTTAAGACTATTAGGTCTGAGTTCTCCTGGCCACTGTACCTCCTTTTACCAGCTGAGAGACGGTAAAACCAATATACGCCACATGGCATGGGATGGCACAGCTGCCCCCCAGACCTTGACCACTCATCCACCTCTGGACCATTACCTAAGAGAAAAAGAAGCTGTGGTGTTGTCTTGTTTAGGGCACTGTAGTTTTGCATCTTTTGGTTATATTAGCCTACCATTTATTAACTCCTTTGACATGAATGTAAAACTAACTGTGGGAACAAAGACATTTGAGAAACTGATTGTTCAGGGAAGGGGTTTAGAGTATGATGGGACCTGGTGACTGTAGTTTCTTTAATATCAAACTGATTAAGGTCCCTATCCTTTCCCTTTGTATGCCAGGGTTTAACTCAGCATCGAAACCTTGTCAGTAGCGTTAATGAGTACTAGTGAAAGGAGTGAAAGAAGAGAGGAAGAGAAGGAGGATGGACAGAGGAATAAAGAACACATGGAAATCAATTCCAGGATCTCACAGTATAGTGATTCTTCTTTGCCTCCACACCATACCCCCAATACCAAAAGAGAAAGAAAGAAGAAAGAGTGAAAGAGAGAAAGAGAAAAAGAGAAAGAGGGAAAAGAAGAGAGAAGAAAGGGAGGTAATTATTAACTCAGGGGAAAGCTCATTATACCACAAAATATTTTAAATGGTTATGTAATATAATATAGAATTTTTACAAGGATGTGATTATATTCATAAGTCTCATATATATAATAATTAGTTTATGAGAAAAAAGTCTCAGAGAGAATCCTCAGTTTAGAAGAGTTCTGTGTATCAGCAAGTAAAATAATGACTTCCAGAATCCGTGCCATGTTTATGTTCTATAGTTCTATCAGCTTAATGAATTCTGACTTTTCAGTAAATTGTTCTAATTTTGATAGTATCTACAAGGAATAAGTTTATATAAAAGGATATATTTTTAAAGTAAGTGCAATCACGCACACCTTGGTATTTTCCCAAAGAAGATGAAAACTTACATCCACATGAAAACCTTGTACAAGGATGTTTATAGCAGCATTGTACATATCTGACCAATTTTGGAAGCAAACAAGAAGCCATCCATTCAGTACACAAATAGACAAACTGTGGTACATCAAGACAATGGAATACTATTCATCACTATAAAACAAAGGAGCTATATTTTTACTGACCAATGTCACCCCAATGAATTTAACCATAAAAAAATAATAAAGAAAGCAGCTATCAAGCCATGAAAACACATGGAGGAACCTTAAGCTCTCTGAAGCTCACCACCCTCAGCTATAAACTAAAGAAAACAAAATATTACTTAACTACCTGAGAGTACAGAAAGAGCAAAGAGATCTCTCTAGGTAATCAGAAATGAAATGAGTAATGGTTTACATTTCGTGTTCTCGATATTGATTTAAAAAGATCGCTCATATTTTGTAAGTGCTAAATACTTGTATTTGTCTTAATACTATGAAGCAATTTTAAGCATGTTGACTGTGCCTTGCTGTGTCCAGACATTGCTTTGATGATATGCCTGTCCAACATCAGTGTTACCCTTCCTTTACCATAGTTTACTATGTTAGCAACATTAGAGACTATTAGTTTCACTGTCCATCTCCTAAGTACTTGGCTGCCCATCGTTTTGTTTAAACATCATCTCCTCCAGTGCTTTTGGCGTTGACCAGTTAGTCCCTTTCTTGCAGTTCTTTCTGGGCAGTTTAGAAATCATTAACCAAATAACATGCACGGCACAGGGTTAGGCACTGAAAAGAGGAAGCTGTGCTCTTCTAAATAATCTTAGACCCCAGACAGGGTTTCTTAATCTCAGCACTACTGACAGTTTGGACCAAATCATTCTTTTTTTTATACAGGGCTGTCCCATACACTGGGGCATGTTTAGCAGCATTCCTGATCTCTAAGCACTAGATGCCAGTAGCATACACACCCCTAATTGTGACAAACAAAAATGTCTCCAGGTATAGTCAAATGCCCCCTGGAGGGAAGGGGAAAAACTGTCCACCACACCATTTCAGCTCTAGGTCATCCAATATAAGGACTATTTTAAATTAAGTGAAATTAAATCAAATTAAAAATGTACTAGTTCAACAATCACACTAGTCACATTTTAAGTGCTCAATGACTTCATATGGCTGTAAGTGGCTATGATGCAAGACAGCACAGATACTTATAGAACATTCCCATCATTGCATAAAGTTCTATTGGACAGAACTACTTAAAATCAAAGGATATGACAAAAGTGTAATAATAACAAAGGAAATAATAATAATAGTTCCATCCTGGATAGCCTCCATTATGAAACTCCTAATTATCCAAAAACACAGTCCAGATTTAATTTCTTGGGTAAAGGCTTCCTCAACTCATCCATTAACAAGATTTGCAAGAAGCTTATTCCTAGTAGCTCAAAATATAACTAATGCTTAAGGATAATTGCAGAACAAGTAATTACTAGATAGGCACAATGATAGAGCTGGTGTACTGGTTAATCTCTACTAATAGCAAATTAGAAAGAAGTGTGAAAAGAATCTTAACCAGGCATATTATCCAGAAGTGTCTGTAGACCCTTTTGTTAAAACAACCTTAAGATGAAAAAAAAAATCAATCAACTAATGGGGAGTTTCACTTAAACAAAACCAGAAGGGGCCTGCAGCGCCATCCAGTTTCAAGTACTTCAGTCCTTTGAACATCTTAGCCAGATGACCCAAGAGAAATTTATTGATTAAAGGACCCTCCTTGTTCCACAATCAAATGTGCCCTCAACATGGTAAGACATTGACATAAGACCACATTTAACAATTCAAAGGACCAGGAAAAACCAAAGTCAAGATTTTTTAATTTTTATTAAAGATAAAAAAAGGACCTATTATTCAATCATTTACTGATGGGCATTTAGGTTGTTTCCATATCTTAGCTATTGTGAATAATGCTGCAATAAACATAGGAGTGCATGTATTTTTTTTTTGAATTAGTGTTTTAGATTTCTTTGGATTAACACCCAGGAGTGGAATTGCTGGATCATAAGGTAGTTTCATTTTCAATTTTTGGAGGAACCTCCATATTGTTTTCCACAGTAGTTGGATGAATTTGTAGTCCCACCAACAGTGCAAGAGAGTTGCCTTTTCTCCACATTTGCATAATGTAGGATTACTCAGCCATAAAAAAGAATAAAATCTTACCCTTTGCGACACCATGGATGGAACTAGAAGATGTCATGCTAACTGAAATTAGACTGAGAAAGACAAATACCGTATTATCTCACTTATATGTGGAATTTAAAGAACAGAATAAATGAACAATCAAAATAGAAGAAAAAAGGTTGTTTTGGACACAGACAATAGTTTAGTAGTTGCCACAGGGAAAGCGGGGGGGTGAGGAAGGAGGGAGAGAGTTTCAAATATAGAGTGATGGAAAAGACACGACTACAGCTGATGACAACACAATGCAACACGTGGATGATAAAGAACTCTACACCTGGAACCTGTGTAAACATTGTGACCAATGTCACCCCAATAAACTTAATGATTGATAAATAAATAAATAAATAAATAAATAAATAAATAAATAAAGGACCCTGTTAAAGAGATTTTAAGAATATTCATGCAACATTCTTCCAGCTTCACAAAAGCCTGACCTGGGTTCTTACTGGCTACGGTGTGAGTGTGTGTGTGTGTGTGTGTGTGTGTGTGTGTGTGTGAGTGTGTGTGTGTGTGTGTAGGTTGTAGGGATCACCTTTGTGTGTATAACGCTTCATAGCTTCATAGTTAATTAATCTCTTAAAAACATCACTAATATTTTCTCTCAAACCTTAATCTCCAAACTGAAAAAAAAAACCACTTCATTTTAGATTATATTTGGCAATTTTAGTGATGTGATGCTATCATGGATTCATTGATGTAGAAAGTAGCTATTGAATATCTGTGTCCTGCTTTAAGACAAGAACACCAGATAAAGGTCCAGTAACAAATTCACTTAAAAATATCCCTATTAAATGCAACATACATGTACACTGGGCATTGAAAATGTACACAAATGAGAACATTCTCAGAGTAATTATAATCTGATGAACGGCAGAAGGACATACATGAGAAGGTGTGCAAATATCATAACACCAAACAGGATAGAATATACCCTGTTAGAGTCACAAAGGGTTAAGGCTGTACAAAAAGAGAAAGATCACATCTCACTGTGGGTATTCAGAAGCCTTTTTAGAGGTGGCCTTTAAACTATAGGTTGAAGATTAAGGAGGAGTTTGCCATAGTCCAGAGGGAAGACATGCTATTCCCAGATAAAGCCAATCTTTAATGAAGAAGGAATAGGTGTACGTTCTGAAGTGCACAGTACCTGCTGGGATGTGAAGAGAGATCTCATCAGATCTCTGAGGTTAACTAACAGCTTAAAGTCAGTCAGTCAGTCTCTCCCCCTCTTTTTCTCTCTCTCTCTCTCTTTCTCTCTCTCTCTCTCTCCCCCTCCCACACACCCCCCCCAGAGAAAAACAAAATAGTTTGGTGCGCAGACTCTGCCATCATATGTCATGAGTACTGATAGCTATTATTATACATTTTAATTATAAATTAATGTTTCTTTACCCAATTTATTATCAATTTATAATGTTGTAAGTTGTTTCCATTATGTTAGTGATGCACAATTTTTCAATAGTATTTTTGACTTAAAAGTTTCAATTACTAAACTTTAATGTGTGTATATGTATATACAGCAATTCAAATATAATTCTCCACATATTTACAGCTAATGTAAACACAAAATATATTTTTATTAGTTGAATAAAACTTCACTAGTGATGTCTCCACTAGTTCTGTGGTACTGAAATAACTGAAAACATATGGCTAAAATCAGTAAAATCAAATTACTGAATTATCTTTAATTTTAGAAGATAGTATTTTAATATGAAACCTTGCTTATGAAGTAAAAGGTGATTCACAAATGTTGCCCCAAAATTTATTATGAATTATTCAATTAATTCCTCTTCCCTAGAAAGTAGGGACTGATAGTCTAAGTCACGAGTGTCCAAACTTTTGGCTTCCCTGGGTCACCCTGGAAGAAGAATTGTCTTGGGCTGCACGTAAAAGTACTAACACTAATGATAGCTGATAAGTTTTTTAAAAAAAAAAAGCTTGCAAAGAAATTTCATAATGTTTTAAGAACTGTGTTGGGCCACCTGCAAAGCCGTACTCGGCTGCAGGTTGGGCGTGCCTGGTGTAAGAGAACGTGTCCTTTACCCCGTTGTACAGACCCACTAAGACAGTCACCTGACTGTGTAATGCTCTCCCGAGGATGCGGCTGTCCACTTTCTCCTTGACACACTTCCCGATTCCTACTCTTCCAGGGCACAGGAAGTGGATGGAGTGGGATGTTGCCTTAACGTGAGTCTAAATGCATTCCAAGTACCACAGAGCCAACAAAATCTTCTACATTTAACTTATATCAATTGGATTACTTCATGTTAAACATTATAAAAAAAAAAGCGCATCATACCTGAAAACCCATGTTCTAGCCCTGATACTCCTCTAATGTATTGTGGTATCTAATACATTGAATGGGCAATTTCTAGAAATAAAATTACACCTTTTTAGAACATCAAGTAACAATATAAACTTCAAGTTCCTTTCCAGGTCAAAAATGATATGGCTCTGTGACAGTGGCCGTATTATAAAAGAAATGAATGGTCTTATTAGATCATATTAAGTATGATGATGATGACCACAGAAATGGAAAAATGTGGCTGCTATGCAGAGATGGTAGAAAACTAAATAAGAAGTTGTAAGTATGTGGTTTAGTATTTCTAACGCATACTCCACTTTTTACCTTACAATGCCCTTTTAAATAAAAGAGAGAGATACGATATAAATAAACAATACTGATATTCAAGGTTATACATACAAGTCATGAACACCAAAGTCATTATTTTCTGGATGGAAAAGGCAAAGAAGGAAAAGCTACACAGAAAGAAACTGGGGATCCAAATGTACAATAAATTCAAACCAATTTCTGCTACATGAAAGAAAAATATTAAAGTCTGTGTAAGATGAATATAAAGTTGAATTATTCAACAAAATAAAGGAGAACCATAGCGACATCCATCTTCTTCTACACCTGGAAGATGTGGCTTCAGCCAATAACTTTATTTTACCATCGAGAATTGCAAATTGAAGATTACAAAGTAAACAGACCAAAAATATTAGTGGTACAGGTTTGATTAACAAGAAAAGAGCAAATGGTCGTCTAAATTATTATCTAAATGGCCAACCACAAAACTGTCAAATATCAGGACTGTTTCTAAACATCTAAAAGCTAGAAAAACTTACTAAAGTATGACTCCAAATTACTGGCATGAGTATTTGAGTTAAAGTTCTAGTAAACTAATAGCTAATCCTGGAAACAAAGAAAACAGTTCGTTCCAATCCTCAAAAGTATGTCTGAAATATCCTGGCACTCCTGGAATAGGAGATACTCATTCAGAATCAAAATAAGTAATATAAAATTGTGGGGTGTATGAATTACGGATATCTCAACATCATTAGAACTACATGATACAAACTTCAGCAACAGCTCATGCTTAACAATCTCAGTGAGTGATGCAGTTTACTTGAGTACCTGATGATATCATCAGAGACATTCAAACTGCAGACCAGGAAAATCTATCAGACGGTCACTGCCTGCCTTCATTCTAGTAAAAGAATCTTTGAGCCTTACATCTAGAACTCTTCTCAACTGACAGCCTTACAGACTCAGAAACCAGTTTATAATTGGCTCTGATCATTAATCTTTGTTTTTCTTTGTTTTCATCGACATACCTCTTATTTAATACCCGACTGCTTCTTTACACAATACAGGCCTCACTTTGTGAGCTCATCTGCATCACTGACCCCTGAAATGATACTCAACAGTATAACTGAACTTGTTATCAAGACTGAATGATTGGATCCATGAATTATGGAGCAATCCACCAACTTAGTTTCTGAAATCTGAAACTTCTATTTCAAGTTTCAAGGATAGGACTGAGGGAACCACAATTTTGCCACCTGAAGGTGCCTTTTGGGATTCTGTGTTCAAGCTCTTTATTAAGAAACAAGACCCAAAAGAATCTTTGAGCCCCCTCCTCCATTCCCTCTTTTCCTGCCCAAGAGATTCAGACAGAGAAACTTGCTTTTTAGGAAGGGAGAGCCTAAGCTTAAAAACCTTAAGAATTTTCACCCTAGCATTAGTCAAGAAGAATCCAAGCCTGTTAGCTTGGATTCACAAGTTTCTGAGTTGTGTAGCAAGAATTTCCTGCCATGTATGTTCTGTTCTTCCTCAGCCACCTGCAACTACTTATAAATTGTCCATTCTCACTTCTGAAATCTAATGCCCCTCCCCCAACCCTTTCTCCTTTGTTCAAAAATGTCTTATATACCCAATGTTGCCTCATCGTCTTTGGAATTTTCATTCTTATGTGAATTCCTCGTGCACATGAACTAAAAGTTTGATTTTTTCCCTATTTTTAAAAGGAAGATCATTAAGCTCACATAACTGCACATTGCAGAATTTATTTTTTTCTTGAAAGCTGAATATGGAAGTAAAAGAGCAGCAGATCAGAAAGACATTAAATTATTTTTGTGATTATATTCAGTTTCGTTAAGAGAGAAATTATAAATTAGGTATAAATGTGAATTAAAGGGTACTAATTTTTAACCAGGTCTTGCCTGAAAACTAGAAAAGTAGGTCAATTATTTTCAAACTCTTTCTAATATTTCTTTTATCTTTATTATTTAAGCTCCAGAATACTCTATGAAGGGTAGATCTTATCCAAAATTGAAAACAAAACTAATAAAAATCATGACATCTACTATTTTCCTAGGATCATGACCCCTAAACCATGTAACCGTCTGTTTCCCAATGCTGAAATAGAAACCAGGAGGGACTTCTGAAAGGGGTCTGTTTTTAAAAATGTCTGTATTTTTACTTTTCCTACCCCCCAATATCTTCCCTGACACTTGTCTTGCCTTCATGATGGGCAAGTGAAGCTCCTCAGAGGTCGAACCATGTCTTGGTTGACTAATCAAAACACAAGACAGGCAATCAAGAAAATGAAAAGGCACCCTACAGATGGGAGAAAATATCTGCAAACCATGTACCTGATAAGTGATTAATATAGAAAATATACAAGGAACTCATACAACTCAATAGTAAAAAAAACAAATAATCTAATTAAAACATGGGCATAGAACCTGCATAGACATTTTTCTAAATAATGGCCAACCTTACTAATCATCAGAGAAATGCAAATCAAAACCACAATGAGATGTCACCTCACAATGTTGTAAGGATGTCTATGATCAAAAAGACAAGAGATTAAAAAATGCTGGCAAGGATGCAGAGAAAAGAAACTTGTGTTGCCTTGATGGGCATATTAACTGGTACAGCCTCTACAGAAGAGTATGGAGTTTCCTCCAAAAATTAAAAATAGAACTACTATATAATACAGCAATCCCAAAGGACTTATCCAAAGGCAATGCAATCATTATTTCATATAAATATGTGCACTACCATGTTCACTCAAGCATTATTCACAATAGCCACACATGAAAACAAACTAAATGTCCATTGATGAATAAATGAATAAAGATGCGGTATATATACGAGGGCTGTCCAAAAAGTATCCAGCCATGTAATATAAAATATAGGGGCATTTATGGCTGGATTTTTTCCAGACAGCCCTCATATATTTGTGTTGGTATAGGAATAGTATTCACTCTTAAAACAAAAAGAGAAGAAAATTCTTCCATTTGAAGCAACATGGATAAACCTGGAGGGCATTATGCTAAATGAAATAAGTCAGACAGAGAAGGACAAATACTGTAGGATCTCACTTATATGTGGATTCTAAAAAAATTTCAACTCGGAGAAACAGAATAGATTAGTGGTTGCCAGGGGCTGGGGACTGGGTAAAAGAGGAAATGTTGGTCAAAGAGTACAACTTCTGGTCATAAGATAAATAATTTATGGGATAAATAACATATAGCATGGTGAGTACAGTTAACAATACTATATTTATATTTGAAAGTTGCTAAGAAAGTGGATCGTAAATGTTCTCACCATAACACCACCAACAAAATGATAGCAGTGTGAGATGAAGGATGAGTTAACTAACCTTATTTTGGTAAACATTTTGCAATGTAATATGTATCAAATCTTCACACTGTATACCTTAAACCTGTCAAATATGTCTCAATAATGCTGAAAGAATCCTGTTTTTAAAAGCCCAACACAGTGCTGAGGATATTTAGTCTTAATATTCTTGTCCTTCCTTTAAAAAAAAAAACAAGACAAAAAATATATACTTTAAAGATATTGAAGATATCATTTCTTAGGTGAGAAATTAAGCTCATACATAAAAGTAAGCTTGCTCAGAGAAACACCGTTTAATTAATGATGAAGCCATCCTGCTTCCCTTCTCTTGAGGACAACAAACAAAATACACTAGAGCTTTCAGATTACTATACCAAGATGGGCAACCACTTGTTATTTAGAGCTCTGGTACAAAAAAGGAGACATGCTTATTATAACAGCCACAATTATATTTTAAACATCGTATCTTAAATTTATTAGATAATAGTATATGATGACTGCTAGTTTCAATGGAAGCCCACAAAGAAATAGGTCAATATTTTTGGTTTTGATTTAGGAAATTATCAAAGCAGTAAGTTCACAAAGCCTGCAATAGGATGTAAACCAATTAGTTCTTTTTTGCTTACACTAAAAGATCACATTCCAATGAATGTAAATATTTCATACTTTTGAACTTTCATCCTTTAAATACTCCCATATGAATCTGCATCAGTGAACTATAATATTGTATAAGAAGCAACAAACTGCAGCCCATTCAAATACAGGGCACACTTTGAGGACTTTTAAAAAAGCAATGTGATTAAATACTTGTAAGCTTTAAAAAGACAATCATACTTGACCTCAAATTTCATTCCATCCTGATAGCACAAAAAGTACAAAGAGAGCCTGAAACCAATTAAACATTTTATGCCAATTATACTTTTATTTTTTTAAAAAAGAGAGAATGCAAAGAAAAATGGCATAAACACTGAAAATACATTATTTCAACATATGCATCTACTTACATATTAATTGTTTTTAGACATTTAAAATAGAAGGCCAGATTGGCTTAATAGCACCAACAAATCTGAGTTATTCTTTAGTTGTTGGAAGTACTTTTTAAACTATAACTTCAAATAAACCATGTCAAGAGATTATGAAATCTTTATGATTATCCACATTAAAATAATATGAAATATGAACCTAAAACATGGGTTTAGCTAACATTAAAACATTATCTAAATATTTGCTTAAAATATACAGCTTTTCAGTTTATCTTCCAGTTTCATAAAGAAAAAAATCATGCTTTTAAAAGCAACTGAATGAATATTCATATATTCAGTTTGAAAAATGATTCATGTTTTGTTAAATTCTTTCATTGTGACATTTATCTAATGATTTTTTATTATTAAACTTATTCAAAACCAGGTTTTTGAGTTTATCTAATTCTTTAAAATTTATGGATTAGATAAAACTTGCACTATTACTTGACAAACAAGAATTCTGACCCAAATGGCTATTTTGAACCAGGTCACACAAGTGGCTTACGGCAGAATGGAACCTCCACTTTCCCCAAGAATAAGAGTTCTGAATATTAAGTTTGTAAACTCCTCCTGGAAAAACTGCTAAACACCCCATTGCTGAATATCACTATGGTCACCTTCGATGTACTCCCCTTGGGAAGCTATGCATCAATGCCAGCACCTAGTCCACCCTTCAAAGCAATTTTGGAACTCTTTTTCTGGCATGACCATCAGAGCTGCCATCACATGACACTTGATGTCCTGAATGTTATCAAAATGTCTTCCTTTCAATATTTCCTTTATCTTCCTGTAAAGAAAAAAGTCATTATGGGCCAGATCAGGTGAGTAGCGGGGGTGTTCCAATACAGTTATTTGTGTACTGGCTAAAATCTCCCTCACAGACATGCTGTGTAAGCTGGTACCTTGTCATGATGCAAGAGCCATGAGTTGTTAGTGAAAAGTTCAGGTTGCTTGGTCTAAATTTTTCATGCAGCCTTTTCAGTACCTCCAAATAGTAAACTTGGTTGAATGTCCAGTTGGTACAAATTCACAATGAACAATCCCTCTGGTATCAGAAAAGGTTAGCAACATTGTTTTGATTCTTGATTTGGACTGACGGAATACTTTTGGTCGTAGAGAACTGGCTGACTTCCATTGTGCACTTTGATGCTTTGATTCAGGGTCATATTGGCACACCCATATTTCATCACCAGTGATAACACAGCCCAAAACATTATCTTTCCTCTCCAAAAGGTCTTGGCAAACTTCGACTCTCCTTTGCTTTTGTTCATTGGTGAGCTCCTTCAGGACCATTTTTGCACACACCTTTCTAATTTTCAGTTAAGATTTTCCTGTTTCTCTACCAATGTTTACTTGGTCTCCTATGCTTCTCACAGTCAGCTAACAATTTTGATGTACAATTCAATAAATTTTAGCAATATTTTCATCAGTTCTACTTGTTACTGGCCGCCCTGACCTCTCTTCATCAGTAATGATATCTCTCCCTTCAGAAAAATGTTTAATCCATTTGTACACTGCTGTTTTCTTCATGGTATTATCCTCATAAACTTGGACTAACATGTCCCTGATTTCACTTCCACTCTTGCCAAGTTTAACAAGAAATTTATTGTTTGTTCATTGCTCTAATAAAGCTCTGACATTGTCAAGATGGCACACAAAACATGCAACAATAGTGAATGCCACTCAGCAAGACACTGCCACATGTCAACATGAACACAAGTATGAGACACAGATACATCAATGTTATGAAACCTCACTGAGTTGTTTGTACAACGCTGCCAACCTAAGTGCACGGTGACAAGTTTGCAAGCTTAATTGTCAGGCTTACATATGGAAAACCAGAGGAAACCTCCCTCTTCAGTGTCTATATCACAGCCCCCATTTGGCAGATAAAGGGGTTTTTAAGAGACATTCACCTCTACATGGCAACCTATTTCCAAAAGCAAGCTTGTAACACTGAATAACTCCGAGGTTTAGAAAAAAGATATCCACTCTCATCTACATATAATTGTTTCAAATTCACAAAGACTCAATCAACTGCTACCCATTGCAATGGTTATTTTATGTATTAAATTGGCCAGGATACAGGACCCAGTTATTTAATCAAGCACTAATACAGGATGCTCCTTTCAAGGTATTTTGTAGATGTTGTTAAAATGGATATTCAATTTACTTTAAATAAAGGAAATTACCCTTAATAATGTGAGTGGGTCTCATCCAATCAGTCAGAAGACTTTAATAGCAAAACCTTGAGAATTGCCACAGAAGCCATGCTACCTCAAGGTCACAGCACTGACTCCTGTCTGAGTGGCCAGCCAGCTAGCCAGCCCTACTTTCTAGCCCCACAATCTCGTGAACCAGTTTTTTAAAGTATGTATCTTAATATCGGTTTAATTTCTCTGGAGAACACTGACTGATACACTATCTTATGTTTTAGTTGGCTCATAGTTCCGAAAAAGAAAATAAACAGAAGAATATATGAGGGCTGACTGGAAAGTATCCAGCCACAAAGTAAGAAAAACAGAGGCATTTAAGTCTATTTTCTCCAGACAGCCTTCACAGTTCCTACTTTGTTCTTTATGGTATGCAGGTGACAAAAATGGCCTTTCTGAGCACGTGTTTTAAATTAACATTTATATAATGCTTACTATGTATCAGTCACTGATTTAAATACCTTGCCTATGTTAACAACTACCCCTGTGATAGGTACTATGATCATTCCCACTTTCCATTTGATGAAACTGAAGACAATGGGAGGTTAACTTACCTATAGTCACAAGGTTAGTAAATGCTGGAGTAAGGTTTCAAATGTGGACTGTCTACTTTTGTAACCTATGCTCTTAATGACCTGTACTCTTAATGACTATGCTATACTGCCTTAATATGGATGGATTTGGGAACTAGTCTGTTAAAATTATATCATGGCTTTGGATGTGAGGAATGAGAATAAAAATAGGAATAAAGTATAACTTTCATGCCAATTGAATTAGGCAACTAGGCTGTTAGTCCCCTTTCTAAATGGGGTTTGAGTGGATACAGTATTGCATAGAGTTACTTACAGCTAAGTCAGTCAGTCTAAGGCCAGCCCAGAAGTTAAAATGTTGGCATCTTTGGCACAGAGTGAGATGTTTGATAGAGAAGAAAGCAAGCCCATGCCTGAGCCCTGGGACATACTCCAACATCTAGAATTCCAAGGGGATGTGGGACCAGAAAGAATAAGGAGGAAAAGGAGGTATTGCAGCAGGCAAGAGAGGTGAGAAAAGGGGGTGCCCCAGGGGTGATGGGTGGTTGTCAACTCCACGTGATACTATCGAGAGGTTGAGCAAAGATATGTAGAAAGAAATGGGCCAATATGACCAACAGCTGAACCCAACAATCCCAACCAGAGCAGGTCGGAGCAGTCAGCCTGAAAGCTAGAATGGTGTGGGCAAAAATGGGACCACTCACATGGAGGAGACTTATTTTTTTCAACTCATGGAACATAAATCTGTGACAGAGCCAGTATAGCAAAATTTAATGGCAGATTTTGGTGGCGGCTTTGCAGGTACAGAAATTCCATGCCAAAGTGCTTCAGCTTTGCTGCATATGTGAATATTTTCATAATAAAATGATGGTGAAAATGGACGGGAAATGGGACACCCAAATTCAGGACTATAGTTCCCTCGCCCAGGTTAGGCAGCGGGGGCAGAAAGAGAAAGAAATACAGACTTTGAGGAGTAAGCAGGCAGCTTCCACTGCAGTGAGAATCTTCTATGTAAGCAGAGAGCTCTGCGTACTGGTTTTCTTGATACTCCATATGGTATACTGGATATATTACACTGCACAATGAAAAGAAAAGACGTGATTGTGGGGTATTTCTTTTGAAATACTTTGTTGAAGAGAAGAAAATAAAATGGCACAGTTGTCGGGGGGAGTTGCAATTAAGGAAGGTTTTCGTGTTCTTTCAATGTATCACATGTTTGCATGCTGTCTGGAATATTCCAATGGAAAGCAAGAAACTGGTAACTCCAGAGCGAGAAGATCACACAAGCACAGTCCTCCAAAGGTGACAGGGAAGGGACCAAGAGCTCCCGTGAAGGAACTAGCCTTTGGGAGAAGAAGTGGCCTTTCCTGCTTGCTTGACCCTTGGGAACACAAGAATAGACATACAGTCTTAGGCACTGATTCTTGGGTTAAAAAGAGGTCATTCATCCGCAGCCTTTCCTGTCTGCCCTTTTCTATTGTACCTATAAATCTGTTATCCGTTTCTAATGAGTAAGATGCCTGCTTAGCCTTGCAATGCTGGGGTGACATCTCCATAATTTCTTGTAAAGTCTGATTTTTCCATACCGCCTCTATGTCACTCCAGAGGGCTGGTCCTCTGGGACTTTATATTAGCATGTTCTTAACAAGACTGAACATGGTTTCTGAAGCTTTTGCCTTGCCCCATTTATTTTGTTCTTCAAAGTAGAATCCCATCTAGAAGCATGCTCACTCAGTCTCAGTTTCAGTTTCAGAGGGACCCACTGGTGATGAAGAAGGCCTGGGTTGCATCCAATTGCTGGCATATATCATAATTAGGGATGCAGCCACAAGTCACCTTCATCTTGGATAATTTTATCCTGTTGTTATTCAAGATGTGTATGTCAAATACATTTTTTAATTGAAATACAGACTTAGCTATAATATTAGAGAAGAAATGTTTGATAACCAGGTTTCTTTATCTTTATATGGTAATGTATAATATTTCCTTTGATGGGGGCTGTCTGGAAAAAAATCCAGGCACACAAGCCTCTATTACATGGCTGGATACTTTCTAGACAGCCCTCATCTGCATGGTTGGGGTCAGATGTTTTGTTTAAGGAATTTACCTTAAAAAAGTGAATTTCAAATGAAATGTAGGTGACTAAGTGATCTACCTGAAAGATTTTATTTTGCCGTAACAAATACTATACAACTTTACACTTAAAAACCTGTCTGTTAGAAAGCACAAGGGCCCAATTTGTTGCCTGGCTGTAGCAAGTACAGTAACAATGATAACAAGAAAGGCAACGGCCACCAGGCTGTTAGAGCCTGCAGCATGCCCGGTCCGGCGCCCAGCACTTTGCATGCATCCTGTCATCTGCTCTGCACAACAGTACTGAAAGTCTATGCGTGATTAGCCCCGCCTAACACACGGAAACACTGGTGCAGAGAAGATAAGTAATAAGTCACACAGCACAGGCAGCATGAAAACTGCAGAGGTGGAAATTAAACCTGGGTCCACTGCAAAGCTGAGGCCACCCCCACCGTGCCTCTCCTCACCCCCTGCCCACCCTGGGTGGATGGGCACTGCACAGCTAGCCACTTCCCTGCCCCTCCCAAGTCTCTGACCTTGTCTTCCTTTGTTCTTCTCCTTGGATTTCTAGTTTCTTTTCTACTGTGTTTTGTTTATTCTTGAAAGCCTCTTTAAATCTTTCTGTGAAAGGCAAGAATGGTTTTACTTAGGCTGACAAGTCTGGACCTCAATAAAGGGTATAAAAGGCAACAGTCCTAAATTGGCAATCTTCTAAACTAGATTCCTCATTTTATTCAGACAGACGTTATGGTTTACCACTCTTGGTAAGTCAATTTAAGATTAAGACTATTTCAGCCTCCATACTACGTTTGTTCCTGGCCACATCAGCAGAAGGGTTTGCTATTATGTTTTCTCTTTATTTTTTTACTATTGTGCTATGCTCAAATTAACATGTATAAATATTGGTCCCTTAATTGTGACAAATGTACATTAGTAATAATATGGAAACTTTCTGTACTGTCTTTACAAGTTTATATAAATCTAAAATTATTCTAAAATAAATAAGGGTGTTTTATAAAATGGAACAGGGTTAGAGGATTTCATGTTGACATAAATTTTAAAAATAAATAAATAAATAAATAAATAAATTTTTAAACAATGGAGTAACTAGCTAGGATTGAGTTTACATGTTAATTCTATGTTTCGTTTTATTTAAAAAAAAACTGCCAAACTGTCTTTCAAAGTGCATGTATCATTCATTTTACACCTGAATGGAGGATAATTTCTGTTTGTTAATGTTTGGGATTGTCAATTTGGGAGACTTTATTGATTCTAGGAGTCATATAGTGAAATCTTCAACGTCTAGTGGCAAATGATGTTGAATATTTTTTCATATTCTTATTTGTCATCTGTGTATCTTCTTTGGTAACATGTCTATACAGATCTCTGCCCATCTTTAAGTCTGATCAGTTCTTTTCTTACTGTTGAATTTTAGAAGTTATTTATTTATTTTGGATGCAAGCCATTTACCAGATATGTAATTTATAAATATTTTCTCCCAGTCTATAATTTGTCTTCTCTTTTTTCACAGAGCTAAGTTTTTAAATGTTAATGTTAAGTTCTATATCAACTTAATCTTTCATGTATCATGCTTTTGATCATTCAATTTTTAAATTACATTTATACCCTGAAATCATCACTCTGCTTAATTCTTTACTTATTAATTGCCTGTTTCAACTCAGAATACAAAAGTCCTATAAGGTAAGGAATGTCTGTTTTCTTTATTCTATATTCCCAGCTCCCAAAATAGTGCCTGTACATATTAAATACTCAATAAATAGTTGTGGAATCAATTATCCAGTTAATGTATATGAACATTTTTCAGCATCAACACATTTTATATAAAATATGGTAATAATATTAATACTTCAAATGACAAACAGAATGATGCTGAGAAAATATATGCAAAATGTCTTACAAATAAAGTAGCAACCAATAAATGGAAACCACTATTATTCTTGCAAATAGGTTACGTCATTTTTAAAAGGGCTCCAGAAAAAGTAGTCAGATGACAGAAAAACCTGCGATAATTTCCCAATATGTTGCAACAAGAGCCTCAGAAACGGCTTCAGATTGACACAGGGTATTCCTGTCCCCTCAACGAGGACAAGCTTTGGCATATAAGCATATGTTATTTACCCAAATAGGCAACAAATGAAAGTAATGCAAATGTTAAAATATGCATTAAAACAAATTCTAATATACATTTTTACATTTATGCATTTTTCTTTATGATATTTTAACATCAAACCTCTTTTTATCTTTTTTTGTCATTGTATGATTCTCTAGGTTTTTGGTGGTTTATTTTTTTAAACTTCTGATAGTAAAGCTTCTAAAAATTAATTTCATTCCTAGATAGCATTGTTTTCTATGGAAAAAAGACTAATTAAAGAAGATACGTATAAAGGTATAATGAACTCAGACTAAGAGTGATTCTCAATCATTAAAGCATACGATTTACTTGGGGTAGTTTCTGGAAATAGGATTCCCAGGCTTCTCCCGTATACACACCCTGAATCTAGGTTTCTATCTAACTCCAGGAATTTGAATTTTTATGGACATCTCCCATCCTCACCCACGTGACTGTGATCCAGGCAATTTCTGAACTTTGCTCTGAAAAACACTTGGAAAAGTATAAATGGGGAGGAGATGCCACGGGAGGGACAGTGAGCATCACCTGATCCCTGGCTCAGCGGCTCTCTAAGACACTCACCAGTGTAAGGTCTATCCTTGCTTGGACTAATAAATGTGCACTTTATTATATTACTTGAAAAATATTATTTTAAAAAGTAATGAACCTACACCCAGCAAAGTTCAGAGTCCAGGATGGCTGAGCCATTGAAAGAATTGAGTTCTCTTTCCCAGTTGTCTCATATTTGCCTCTCAAATCCTCATTTTCTGCCCCACAATTCTTTCCTTTCCTGAAAATGGTCCCTTTCAGTGGAGACCAGCTCACCTAGCCCTCCAACCATACAGAAGTGAAATCTCACCCCATAACCAATAGGGCTCCACCTCAGATTAACATGGCATCCATTCAAGGGTGGTCAGGCAGCAGCACAGCACAGCAAAGGATGCCCAGTATCTCTAGAAGACTCAAGCATTCAAATGTGAAGAGCAGAGGCATAACGTGAGGGATACATTAGAAAGAGGACAAGCAGAGGAGCAACAAGATCTTTCCAATACCCTCAGCTCTCCTCCTCCTTAGCAAGGCCGACCTCTGTGGAAAATGCTACAGGACAGAGGACACCCCCCTCCTCCTCCCGCAACCGTGGTACTTGAATAGGGGACACTGGACTCGGGCTTCCTGGCCAGGGTGATGGCTTCTGATCAGATCTCAGCTGGGGAATTCATACTGACTGAACTTTCTGCTGGGCCAGCTCATTCCACCACCACCACATTCCAACACTGAAGTGGGTGGGGAGGGAGAAGGCCAACAGGTCATCAGAAGGCAAGGGTTTAACCTCTCCCCCTCAACTACTGTTTCTGTCTCACTCTGTCTTTCTCTGCCCATTCCTCATCAGTTACTCAATAAAATATTGATTGGGTAAAAAAATTCATAATAATAATGAAACTCGTTGACATGATGGTGTCAGTCCACATTTGAGACGGTGTCAAAACAAAGGGAAGCCTGAAAGGACAGTGAACAGTTTTACTATGTCTTTGAGGAAATGGTTCCATAGAAGGTACCTCTTTTATCTGTACTTTGTCACCTTGCTCCATGAGATCCCCCTGAAAGTTGGGTTAGGGCCACAGACATCTCATTCTATACCCTGAACTGGCACACTTTGGTATCTGGGCTATGTCTGAATTATTTCACTTAAACACTACTATGATGACACAATTGAACACTGTGTGCCAGACGGAGAGTGGGCAACCAGAGAAGGTTGGTGACTGGAGAGAGGAAACACAAGCAACTGGTCCATGGTGTAAGAAAGAGGGTTTGTGGAGATAATCATGATATGGTATAAATGGTATAAAACCAAGTGCTGTGTTACACCATTAAATGGATCTGCTTTTATGAGCAAATGTGAAAAACAGTGCCTATCTTTCAAAGGATAGATTTTGGATGAACTTCAAATCTAAGAAGATTCACAAAGACAATACGTGAGCATCCCATCACTAGCAGATGCTGTTACCCAAGTAAACAAATTAAATTTAAAAAAATCTTAGACAATAAAGTCTGTTATAAATTAGCCTTTTTTTGCCGCATCCAAGGAAAGTCAATGTATGCAATAAAATCCTTTAGAAATGTATGAAAAGACCCACAGAGATGCCAGTAACAGACAAAAAATACAAAACTAACTGCAACAATGGTCACATATCAGATACACATGGTCCATTAAAACTACCTCCTCTTTCATTTAAAATAATTAAGAGATAATTTCATCCAATTGGGTTTGGTTCTCATGTTTTCTATAAACCCATTGTTGGGAGTAGGTCTCCTCCCTACCAGTTTTCTATTGTAGATTAAGAAATGTCCCACCTGTGTCACCTCACGCCACCAACCTAAGCTTTTTCCCTTTGTTCCTACAATGGCTCTCACCAATGGCTCCCTCCCTTGATCTATGCTCCCATAAGTGAGCGAACAAAGAATCATATTCTTTGTTTGTCTTTAATGTTTTCTCCACTTACTCTTCTATTTTTCTTCTTCCATTCTGTGACAATCTCCTGAATCGTGTATTAAGGGCTCACGATGTGCCAGGCACTGAGCCGGGCTCCAGAGATAAACAGAATAACCATAATATATCACACTTCGTCCCTCATTTGAGTCCCACCCACCTACCAAAAGAAACGTGCAGTATATAGTGCAGTGATGGCCGAAGAAGGCTACGGCTACCTTTCTTTCCTACGTCCTACACTTCACCACCTATGCCGTACTTTCAGCATCTAGTCCTCCTTTTTATTTAACTACTGTCCTTACAGATTACTGAAAAAGAACTTTTAAATATAATTAATGACACCTTTCTAGAAAAATCCAAGGTATTTTCTCATTATTTATCCTCCAGGATCTCAGAAGAATTTGACATAATTGCAACAACATTCTAGAGTCTAGATTGATCACTGTCTCCTTTGTTGTACTACAGTAGATTTTCTGTTAACCAGAATCAAGCTACTGGCACTCTCAAGCAACTGGCAAAAAACAAAACAAAACAGAGAAATAATAGTACATTTATCTGGCATAGGTGCCGAATAACAGAGAGTCTACTGCATTTTCTTGAATTTCAGGACTCGGTACACTTGGCTCTCTGGTCACAAAACAAAACAAAAAACTAAACTTACACCTCCCTTTTCTATCTCTTTACTGGCAAGTACTCAAAGAAAGCTCTATCTCAGAAAGCTTAATTCAACCCCAAAGACTTACAAATGTCTGTTTTAGCATAAATTCCATCCCCATAACTTAACCAGCTAGGCATTCCCTGTCATTCATGAACACTGTTAAAATCAAATCAGTCTTTTCTTCCCACCCATTACCTCTTACGATGTCCCAATTAAGTTTTCTAGGGTCAAAAGCTTAGAATAAATGTTGACTCATGTCTTCCCTTTGATTCCTTTTTCCAATGCCTCTAACCTCTGGTTTCTTACTTCTGTTCCCATTGCTGCTACCCCAATCCCAGAACCTCAAAGTATTTTCTTTTGTTTTCTCTGCAGTATTACAATAACAATCAAGAATTGTCTTGTCTATGAAGTTGACAAATTAGTATTTCTAAAATACCATTTTAATAAATAGAAACCAACCACCTACCTACCTACCTACCTTCCTTCCTTCCTTCCTTCCTTCCTCCCTTGCTTCCTTGCTTCCACTTTTATCACACTGTCTACACATAGCCTAGTTCCTAAACTTTTCACAGTATGGACCATTACTTGATCATACTTACACTTCTTGAATATGAAAGTTCTCATCAAATCAGGGCTTCCCTACCCATCCCCCAGGTATCAATGTCATTCTTATCTCTGACTTAGAAATCAGGTTGCTTAAATCTGAATCCTTACTCCATTATCTTTCACAAAACTTTACTCAGTGCTCAGCTTACACTTCATTTCCTTCTTACGAATTCCAACTGCATGTCTTTCTCTTCCAACTTAAATATTAAATTGCCCTATAAATTTGGCTCCCTAGTCACGCATCATGTGAACTCATTTAGCTTAAGATAGGTTTTAGAATATCAAGTTGTTTCTCCTATATAAGTCTCCTTTGTAAATACCTATCTCTCTCTAAGTAAAATATAAGCTCATAAACCTTGTACTGTGACTGACTGCCATCAGCTACCTAATGTGAAATACAAGCTAACTAATATGAGTTGATAAGTCATCCAAGTGGGGCTGATGGGCAAGAAGTGGATTAGTCCATTTCTTCTCAAATTGTCTGCACAATGGAATCACCTGGAGAGCTTTAAATATCTTGATGCCTAGGTCCCACCTCAGAGTTTCGAACTTAAATGATAAGGGCTGAGGTCAGGGCATGAAGCAGTTCAAATGCTTCCCAGATAATGTTACTATTCACTAAAGTTCGAGAACCCCTACATCAGGCCATAGTTAAGAAAGAGTTTTCAAACCAGAAAGATCTTGATGGTAAACACTAAAAATGTCTAGGCACTCCCTATGCCAGGCTTTCCTTGGTCCAGGGTTTCAATACAAAGACCTAATTGGAATGACTCCCTTTGCATTCCTCATTAGGAGCTGTTCTATGTACGATTCACTGGCTGCACAACTATAAAGTCAGTTTTCTGGAACGACTTACAGCTACCACCAACTCTAAGCCACCCTGAATGGGAGACTACCAGGTGCTGATTCAGCTCTCTAGCATCGTGCTTGCAAGGGCCCAGGATCGCTCATGAACAGGAAGGAGTGCTACTGCCATATGAAGTACAGACTGATTCACTAAATTATAATTCATTCATCTACTTTGATATCTATATAAGATTTAAGATTTTTTAGTACTTTGTGGCTTTGTTATGTAAAACAACCTAATGAAGCAAACACAATTTTAAATACAATTATTCTGTATTTGAAAAATAGAAAAACTGAGGCTGAAAGTGGTTAAGCAATTTAGCTTAAACCATATAACTAATTGGCCAAATTAACATTAGAAGTCAGATATCTTAATAAAGCATCCAAAGCTTTACTGACTTCGCATATAAGTCTCTTTCCTAAATTTCTCTTGCCATGTGCTAGAGAACCATGCTAGCTGCTTTACAAGTAGAGAGAAATATATACACATCATTGTTTCTATCCTGATGCACTTTAAACTTAAATGAGGAAGATAATATATGTATATGCAATTAATTTATCTACAATAAAACAGACAGACACATACACCCCTAACCAAATATCCCATCTCTACTCAAGTCTAAATTATCATAGGTCTAAGTTTTTTCATACAATGATCTCTCATATACAAGTATATTTGTTGTTACACAAATGCTATCATAAGCCTACTGGAATACTTCTTTTGGGAAATCCCTGGTGGTGTAGTGGCTAGGCTTCGGCACTCTCAACGCTGAGGCCTGGGTTCGATTCCTAGCCAGGGAACTACCAAAAAAAAAATACTTCTTTTGGCAGGTTATAACTTGAAAGTATAGGAAAATCTTCTACTATAATATTCTAGTAAAAATATTGTCACCACCCATACTGAGCACTTCTAAAAAACTGGCATGCAGTCGTTTTAAAAGCAGTAATATATTTTTTAAATTATAAAGCATTTCAAACAACACTAAGGTTAACCATATGAGATACAAAAATGACATAGTTAGATAATTTCACTTAGGATCCTGCCAAATTATAGTAATTATAATCTGAATGTTATGAAACTCCACAAAACAATAAATGGCTCTATATTTGAAAATCTGAAAATGGAGATGACCAATATTAAAACTTGTGGCATCTATTCATACTGAAATATTTGTTTAAGTGGCAATACTTTGGATCATTTGACTTATAGAGCAAAAACAACTCAATAGTCATAGACCACTTCTAATAGATTTAGTTCCTACACTGCATATTACACAATAAGTAAGAATGTATAGATGCTGCAGCCACTTTAAAGAAGGAAATGTTTCTAAATGTCAATGTGGCCATTATTTCTGAACATCATCTTACATATTAGAAAGTACACTTCTCTGATGGAAAGAAAGATACCACGTTTTACAGTTTCCAATCATTAAATACTCCAACCTACTCCTTCCTTCAAGTTCCTTTCTCCCACCTCTCTCTGCAAATCAACTCGGGCTCTCATGCATAAATAAAAATCTGGGTAACAGGCCAACAGGAAAATTGGGCAAAGCCACACAGCATAAGGAGATGACACAATAAAGAACGGAGAAGAGAGGTAGTAAGGGAGACTATGTGCACAGAATTGGGAGGAGAACCCCAGGACGCTGCTGTCCTACAGGAGAGGCACCTCTCACACGTAGCAGGCAACTGAAATGCACGGAGATATGGGAGAGAGCGAGAAACAGGGAAAGAGAATTTGAAAGGCTTTTGCCAGCAAAATGTTTGTCGTTTTGTGTAATATACCAATGTCTCCGTGATTTTAACACTCTTCAGAGAAAAAGACATGTGGGAGTTGAGTTTTATACGGTAACACATAGGCATCATGTCTGATTCTTAATGTTTTCTGTAACAAGAAATGAATATGAATAATATAGAGGAAGTTCAAAATACTTTCTAGAAGAACAGCCACTATAAGCTGTCCTAAATTAGCATCTTTAAAGTTACTCACTCTGATATCGCTCAGTCAGTCTGGCCAAGCTGTCAAAAACATCATTTCATACACGCATCATGAAAACTACATTAATTTCCTCAAAAGGTATCAAAACTAACTTACTTGCCACAAGAAAATAAGCGAAACCTAAGAGACTGCTGAGGATACTGAAAGGAAAAATAGTTCACCAAAAAAGACAAATGCTTTGAGAAAGAGGCCAAGGGACCAGTTGATCAAAACTCTCTCCACCAGGGAGAGGTTCACTATATTGAATATAGTGATGGTTTCATGGTATATCCATTTGTCAAAACATATGAAATTGTACACTTGAATTGTGTGCAATTTATTATATATCAGCCAACCAAAACATAAAAGAAAATAAAAAGCGAAATATTATCCAGGCTACAGATGCATGAAAGCAAACAACTATCGATCTGTAATTCAGGAAGAATATCAGTTTTCAATAGCACTTGCAAACTTGTAACAATAAACATTGCTAAAACATATATACAAATATACTCCATCCACATTCGACAAAATATGTAAAATTTAACATTTCAAATTAAAGTAGCATTTGTACTAGTGTTACATAAATGAAATGATCTTTTAGGGCTAAGCAAGTGGCAGGCAGAGCAAAGAAGGTGCTTTGGTAGAGAAGAAAGTTATCAATCCAGTCACCCCACAAATATTAAATGATCCTGTGGAAGCTGACAAAGTAAGAGCCATGAAAAAGTATAACAGGAGAGTCTTGAAAGGTTTCCCTGTGAAGGTGTTCTTTGAGCTGTGATATACAGAACGGGTCATCCTTAACTGTGTGAAAGGTGACAGAATGTGTAAAGGTCATGGGGCACATACAACTTGGTGTTTTTGAATAACTAAAACAGAAATATCCAATATTCTGCCAAACTATAAATTAATAAAGATATAAGTCCATATCATGACTTTTGCTGATCAATGATTTGCAATGCCTAGTGTTCATTCATATTTGTTGAATGAATAAAGGTATAGATGAATGAAAGTTCTCTGCCCTTTCTTAAAATCTATGGGACTTTCTTTATAACAAATTGTATTTGGGAAAAAAAAACCCAAATTAAAAGAAATAATAGGATGGTATCAAGATTTCTGCAACATGCAATTGAATACATATGTGCTATAACCACTCAGATAAAAAATCCAGGGGGAAGGCAAGCCTGGGGAAGTTTGTTTTGATTTTATGGTGCCGCAGACTTTTCCAAATAGGACTGCATCAAAATTAAAAACTTCTGTGTATCCAAGGACTCAGTCAAAGCAATAAAAAGGTAGGTTTACAGAATGAGAGAAAACATTTGCAAAATAATATCTCCTAAGGGGTTAATATCCAAAACATAAAAAGAACCCTTACAAGTCAACTCAATAACAACAATAACAAGACAACATGATTTAAAAATGGGCAAAGGACTTAAATAGACACTTCTCCAAAGAAGAAGTGCAAATGGCCAATAAGCTCATAAAAAGATGCTCAATGTAACTAATCATCAGAGGAATGCAAATCAAAACCACAATAAGATATCCCCTTACACCCACTGTGATAACTATTACACAAAGAAGGAAAAAACAGAAAATAAGTCTTGGCGAGGATATGGAGAAATCAGAACTCTTGTGCACTGCTGGAATATAAAACGGTGCAGCTGCTATGGAAAACAGTATGGAGGTTCCTGAAAATATTAAAAACAGAATCAGCCAATGATCAGTAACACTGCCTCTGGGTACATATAGAAAACAGTTGAAAGCCGGTCATGAAGTATAACATTCGTATACGCATGTTCATAGTCGAATTATTCACAAGAGCCAAAAGATGAGAACGGACATGTCCATTAATGCATGAACTGAAGAAGAAAATGTGGTACACACATACGTAAAGAAAATATGTGGTACACACGTATGCAAAGACAATGAGGTACACACACACATTAGAATATTATTCAGTCCTAACAAGGAAGGAAATTGTGACCCATGAGGACATGTGCTCAGTGAATAAGACAGTCACAAAAAGACAAACAGAGCAGGACTTCACTTATGTGAGCTATGTAGAGGAGTCAAACTCCCAGAAAAAGAAAGTAGGCAGTGGTTGTCAGGGACAACGGGAGGAAGAAGTGAGGCGTTGTTGTGTCATAGGTACAGAGCTTCAGTTCTGCAAGATGAGAAAGTTCTGGAGATTGGCTACTCGACAACGTGAATGTACTTCACTCCACTTAAAAACAGGTGAACAGTACGTTTTTACTTTGTGTGTTTTGTAACCCAATTAAAAATTTTTAAATATGGTGAATAAGTAGCATTTCAGCTAACCAGTTAGCTATATAATTGATCAATTCATCAATAATTAGCTAGCTAGATTTCTGAGGAAAGCTGTGAATTGAAAATAGAAATTTGGGAATCCTACAAAGCAACAATAATTTTATTATACTGCTTTACATTCTTTTCTTCTGTTGGTCCTTAAAACCCCGGGGTTTTGTTGACTCTAATGGCATGAAGTCTTATCCTATCCTCCTTAAAGCCTGAGTATGACACAAGAGTGTGTTTTCATCTACTAAGAGAAAACAACTTGAAGACTTTACAGTAAAAGCAAATGTGGAGTGTTTATAGCTGTGCTACACCGACTGCCACAACAACCAACACCCCTATTTGTCTATGCACCTAATTCTAACAAATAATCAAAATGACAAGTGCAGATAGAGCAGAAAAAATAAGACGACGACTCCTTTGAGTGAACATGCATTGATTCTACAGAAAAATCCGTAGTTCCCACATCAGTACGTATCCCTCTTGCACAGTTTTATCCCCCCTACCTTGTTTGCGCACGTCTTCCACAGCAGCGACCAATTCTTCTTTGAGATCTTGACTCTCCTTAGCGATCTGCTCCCCCTTTTCTAGAAAGTTCTGAGTGGCTTGCTCCACAGATGCAGCCAGTACATGGGCTTTCTTTGATCTCCCCTTCTTTTTACCAGATGGGCCTTTGTTGCTGGTGTTAACAAGGGTCGTCACCTTAAATAAAAAAGAAAAACCTGTAAAACTACTCTGCAAAACTGTCTAGAAATAACATACTATCATCCATAATTTTTAAATATCGTCATTTATTAAATCGTGAATGCACATCCCACAGTGTCATCTGAAGGCAAACGTGGATTTATGTGGGTTAACCTATAAATAAACAGCAATTTATTTCAGGTTGAAACATAAAGTATGCGGATAAGTAGGAAGAGCAGCAGACCCGCCAGTAGTTCCAAGGTTCCAGTTCCCTGGAGGTCGTGCGTTTACGAATGACAAATACGACGCTCCTTGGAGTCACCAGTTTCGGGGAGGGAAGAAAACAAAACAGAATGTGGAACGGCCTCTGAGCACTGTTAGGAGAACCAGTACCAGTCCCGAGCCCGAAAGTCTGGGCGGAGGTGAATGAGTAGGTCATAAACCACGGGCTCTCAATATCCATGACGTCCAGGGGGCTCCCCTGCGGTGTAGTGGCTAGGTTTCAGCCCTCTCAACGTTGCGGCCTGGGTTCGAGTCCCAACCAGGAAAATACTCCTCCCACTCCCCCACCCCCCGCCAAAAAAAATATATCCATCACTTCCATGTCACTTACCAAGTATGTTTAAAGATTTTGGCTATTTCTAATTTCACCTTTCAAAAATAAAATGGTAAATTTGATCTGAGAAGTCTGAATGATTCAGTCTCAACATTTGGCTCACCAGCTAAAATCTCCAGAATTGAAAATTAGATTTGCGTTTTCATTCCTTTTCTAAGTATCATAATTTGGATACCTATCTCAACTGCCAAACTTCTTTTAGCTCTCTATATCTAGAGCTATTTAATGTGCTACCAAGCTTTTTTTATCTTTTAAACAACTTGTTATCTCTTACAGAATTCTCAACCTTTACTTTCTCCCAGGGAGAAGTTTGGAAGGGAAATGAAGGCACCTCTTCCACAGTCTGTTCCACGAAGGTTATTAGTCATTGTTATCTCTGAATTTTTCATCATCGTCTTAAGCATGTGGGAGCTGGGGTTCATTGTCACTGACATCTGTCCTCGTTCGCAGACAGAATGTATTGGAGGTTATCAAGAAAGCTAGTCCATAGAATGTTCCAAATGCTACTGATTCTGCTGTTTACTTAAATTCGGAGAGCACGGAAAATGAATAACCCAAGTCCCAATTAATGTCCAGTTAGTGTACGAAGCAGGAGTTCCTACCAGAAGGGTCAAGGCACACTGAGCACACGGGCCACGGTGTTGGGTACAGGGAACCAGTACTTAAGCAGCGGTTAGTGCAGTGTTGGAAGCTGTCATATTCCACTTTTTCTGATTGCTGATTACATGCAGTGAATTAAAGAAGGACTCTGTAAGGACACTGAAGTTCAAACACCACACACACACACACACACACACACACACACACTGACACTCACTCTCACACACTCACACACACACTGTCAAACACACACACTCTCAAACACACTCTCACACACTCACACACACACTCACTCACACACACTCACACACTCACTCACACACATACTCACACACACTCACACTCACACACACACACTCACACCCTCACACACACACTCTCTCACACACTCACACACAC